>CM060841.1:18020000-18617500 GCA_030762175.1 Metallyticus violacea
ACAGTTGCAGTGGTACCATAACATGCAGCACTGAACTCACTGGAGAACCATGTTTTTGTTTCGCTAGTATCACTTTTGCGCCTCCAGATGGCAATAAAAATTGAAACGTGTGGGTTGTGAAGGGTTCAGATTTGAAAAAAATATCCACTATGCGGATAGTTTCATAATTTTTCATTTTACTTATCGCCATGGCTTTTTCGCGCTGGAAATGGCCAACATTACAACTGATAAAACTAATACAAGAAGTACAGCATAGGTTTTGCCTTTTCTGTTATATAGTCTATCACATAGTTTGCGTTGCTACAGTAACGTCACCTTGCAGGTACATACTCCAGAACGAAACCTTTCTCGGAGTCAGACTTGCATGCAGGTCGAATGTGCACAATTGTTATTACCTTGCCTCATACCTTCAATTAGAGGAATAAGTGCTTGTATACGAGGTGCATTCAAGTAATAATACCTCTGCTTTTTTTTTCCCCTCAGGACTGGAAACAGATAGAAACATGTGGTTTGTTTTAAAAAACGCGGGCACTCGTCAATGCGTGACAAAGATGACAGCACTGTATGGCATACAGAACTTTAGCGGCAGCGGCGAGAGTGAGGACTGTTTTTGATACTTCCAAATAACAACGTTTCATTACAAGAACAGCATGTAATCATTCGTTTTCTCCATTTGCATGGTTTACACCGATTGAAATTCATTGTCAGTTGAGTGAGACATGTGGTGATGGTATCATGGACGTGTCTAATATGCGTTCATGGATGCGACAGTTCAAGGAAGGTAGATCGTCGTGTGACAACAAACCAAGGCTTCGCACAAGCCATTCTGACGACATGATCTAGCGATAGAGAAAGTTGTTTTGGAGGATCGCCGAATGAGCGTGGAACACATCGCCTCCAAAGTTGGCATTTCCGTGGGATCTGTGCAAACAATCCTGCATGAAGACCTGAAAATGCGAAAAAAATCCTCCAGGTGGATGCCACGAATGCTGACGGACCACTACAAGGCTGTGCGCGTGGCATGTTTACACGTGATGACGGCTAAATGGGAGGTTCTTTTCATCGATTGTGACAATGGACGAGACATGAATGCCGTTTTTCAATCCTGAAACGAAGCTCTAGTCTGCTCAATGGAAACACTCAGATTAACCACCAAAAATTTTTCGGGTAAGCGCCCGTGCAGAAAAAATTGTGGCCATGTTTTGGGACAGCGATGGAGTAATTCTTACTCATTGCGTTCCAAAGGGCACTATTGTAACAAGTGCATCCTACGAAGATGTTTTGAAGAAGAAGCTCCTTCCAGCATTGCGGAAAAACGGCCGGAAAGGCTGCACGTGTGCTCTTTC
Organism: Metallyticus violacea; assembly: GCA_030762175.1. Lineage (NCBI taxonomy): Eukaryota > Metazoa > Arthropoda > Insecta > Mantodea > Metallyticidae > Metallyticus > Metallyticus violacea. Next base: position 18,021,347 of record CM060841.1, read on the forward strand.
ACCACGACAACGCCCCAATGCATCGGGCGAACGTGACGCAGCAGTTTCTGCATGAAAACGACTTTGAAGTGATTCCCCATGCTCCCTACTCACCTGACCTGGCTCCTAACAACTTTTGGCTATTTCCAATGATGAAAGACACTCTCCGTGGTCGCACATTCACTAGCCGTGCTGTTATTGCATCAGCGATTTTCCAGCGGTCAAAACAGACTCCTACAGAAGCGTTAGCAGCGGCTATGGAAGCATGACGTCGACGTTGTGAAAAATGTGTACGGCTGCAGGAAGATTATGTCAAGAAGTGACACAAGTTTCATAGTTTTCATAATAGGAGATGTTATAACTTGAATGTACCTTGTATTAACAAAGGAGTGCTGAAATGGGAACGGTTTCGGTTCCAACAGGACGTTTCAGTTAAAAATGATATATAGACTTAATCCACTACACAATGGTGATGAACACCATAACACTTCTTCAAACTGTATATAAGATTTTTCTATAAAATGTAATAAACAACTTGGTATAGAGCAGCAGCTACAAAACGCAACAATCTTCTGAATCACGTCAAATAGATACAAAATGCCTGTGAATTACATTTTTTAACTTGAGAACTTGTACAGGGCAATTGGTTATAAATAAGAAGTTTATGTTCAATATATATACCTCCATTTCCCAAATTAAGTTTGGGATCATCAACCAAAGCGCTTATAAATCGTTGTTCTTCTCACATATATTTTAAATTAACTGAAGAGATATACACTCAGAGCCTTCATAAATAATTCAGATCTATCATCAGTGAATATCGGTCAAACAAGATATAACACAGATGAATGCTTTTATGGTCATCGCCATCGTGAAACAAACTTTTTAGGAAAACGTCTTGTTGCACCAAAAACCCTTCCCTTGCAAGTTTACGAGAACGTAAAGTGATAAGTTTAGGATTCAAAAGACCCAAAGAAAGCAAAAAAATAGAGTCCGAAAGCGCTTCCATGGGCTAGGAAGCTTATTAATTTAATGTAACAGCGTAACATAGCCAAGTTACTTTGCTGTACACTGTTTTCAGCAATAATACCAGTTGCAAGTCATACGAGGGTAGGTCCACAAGTTTCCGGCCTAACCATTTTCTAGGTACGATAAAGACTAAAACTATATTTCACTTATCAATATAGTTACTCTCTATTGCAATACATTTCACACATCTTTGAATTAACATTTCAACCCCCCCCCCACCCAAAAATAGTCGGAAGTCTTGCATGCAAAATGGGCATAAACAGAATCCATAAATTCTTCGGCACACTTAAATTTCCTTCCTCGAAGGTCCTTCTTGAGTTTTGAGAATAGAAAATAGTCACTGGAAGCTAGATCCGGGCTGTAGGGCTGGATGGTCGATCTCCTTAAAGTCACATTTCTTCACAGCTCCCTTTGCTGTGTGCACAGGCGCGTTGTCGTGAAAAAGGCGCACACTACCGCTCAGCGTTCCTCGCCTCCTTTTCTGTTTGATGGAAGCACGTAGTCTGTGCGGTAGGCCAGCATAGCACTCCCGATTTACTGTGGTGTTCCTCACCTTGAAGTCGAGTACTCCTTCACAGTCCCAAAAGATTGTGGCTATTATCCTGTTGGTTGACTGAGTGACCTTGGCCTTTAGAGGCGGTGCATCGCCAGGTTTACGCCACTCCATTGATTCTCATTTTGACAACGGATCATAGTAGAGAATCATAGTTTCATCTCCTGTAACAATGGTATGTAGAACTTCTCTCTCGTCCCCACGGCAGAACTCCAAAAATGCCTGACAACAGATGACTCGTTGCTGCTTTTGGATTGAGGAAAGAAATCTATGCACCCATCTTGCACTAGCCTTATTCAGGGTTAAATGTTCATGCATAATTTGAAGGACTGTTGTTTTAGAAAGGCCCAAACTTGCTGCCGTTTGTGTAACTTTGAGCCGCCGGTCTTCCATAATTTCTCCTTCCACAAGAGCGATGTTTTCAATAGTGAGCACCTCCAAGGTCCGACCTGCGCGCTCTTCGTCTTCAATGCTTTCTCGATCCATTAGAAAAATTGTGGCCCATTCTTGTGCGGTAGAATATGAGGGGGATGTTTCTCGATATACAACGTCCAATCGCTGTTTAATTTTGAGTAAGTCCTTCTTTTGAACAATTTAATAACACTCAATACTCCATTTTGAACATGTCACAATTTTTACACTTAATCTTCTTTATGCAACTATATCTGAACAACTGAACAGACCGGAGCGGAAGATACAGCTGCAATTATTTGCTTAACAGAATAAGGTAAGACATTAGATAAGGCTTTTGTGAAGGCGATCATCTTTATCGGTGAGACCGGGAACTTATGGACCTACCGTCGTATAACCGAGAACCAATGAGCGTCTACAACGTTCCGGAAATTATTAATGACATCGCGTCAATCAGGAAATTAATATCTCAAACCTTCATTTTTTGCAACTAATGAACCAAGCTGTAACAGGTCGGAAGGTTACGAGCAGCAAATTTTTCAGGGCGCCACTGACTGGTTGGCGAGAGGAAGCCCTAAAAAAAAAAAAAGTGATAAGCTCTTTGTCTGCTTTTTGTGTCAAGTCTTCTGTGTTGGAAACGCTGAGATGTACAATGCATTTAGCATTTGATGTAAAGGAGCAACAAGAACATTTTCAGTTAAGGGAAATACATTTTTAATATTTTTCCTGTTCTTCCTTCTTTCCCTCCTTTTTCTTATTTCTATTCAATCTGATTTATACAGCGTGTCTTTGAACGTGTCTTTATATCCAAATATAAGATAATTTATTGTTGAAGCACACATTATAGTGACTATTTCACTTATGTGACGTCATCTTAAAATGACCAACGAAACAAAACAAAAATTTAACTCTGACCAACTACAGTGGAATATCGTAGTGAAATTATCGAAAAAAATTATCAAATCCGTTTTATCATTTGACGTGCATTTGTTTTGTAGTAAGTGTAGCCAACTCTATACTTCCACTATATAATTCCTGAGCACGCATCACTGACCACTTTTCTGTTTTTCGATATTGTAAATTTAACTAACTAAATTCGCTCAAGCAATTGTTTTTGTTATTCATCCAAACTGTCTGAAATGTTTTATAAATTATGTAACAATATTTGCCTAAGCAACCATAACACTTAATACACGTTGTTCAGAAGGGTAAAATGCTTTCTCTATTTTGTTTTTCTCAGCTGGTGTTGGTAAATAAAACGGTAGCGAATGTAATAGTCGACTTTCGTCTATTTCATTCTCGTGGTTTCTGAATAGATAGGTATTCATAAGTAAGTATAAACATTTTGTAAAATCGTGTGCGAATTTCAAATATATATTACGTTTACTATTATTATATTATTCATGAAATGGTCGCAAACCCTTATTTGGCTCTTCTGTATTGACTTTGTTGACAATCGACATTCATCTGTTGCTAGATGACTTGAAAAGGTTAAGTACTCATAATATAAATATACAATTATTACAATATTATAAGCCAAGTTTATTGGAATCATGTTTAAATTCTTATTTTATTCGTGAAATAGTCCTAATAAATATCACTCGAGTGTCTGAGCTTTCCAGATAAACTCAATTTATCGGAAATCTGAGACCCTCTTATGATATTACTTTTGATAATTGCACACGAGCGGCTTTCAACAATCTACGGTCTCATTGATGCCTTACACACCTATCAAAATGGAAATTAATCGATAGTTTTACAGAATGGTGCTCAGAAACTAATAACTGATAGTTTTTGCTGCTACGTTCATTTTTTCATTTCCATAATCTCTGCTTCGATTCGACTAGGGATCTAGGAAGCCTATTCTCATGCATTTTCCTGTTCACGTTTTTAAATTTACTGTTAAAATAAAAAAAAAATTTCTATGAACTACTAATATTATAACTCAAATGTACATTTGTATATGATTATTTAATTACAGATATCCTAGAACAAAACTAATTGCAATGCATTCTATCACCTCTCCTTCGATTCTATTACTCATTGGCTCCCAAAAGAATTTCTGATTACAACACGAAATATGACACAAGTGATACAGAAATATTAATAACAGTGTTCAGTTGTAAATTATTTAAGTTAGATCTCCGCGCGGTTCTGCTTGGGATAAAAACTAACAAAATTAATGTATATTTTCAGGAAAATCAAACAGGTAAGCGAAATCACTCCAATAATAATAATAATAATAATAATAGTAATAATAATAATAAACTAATAAAAAAGGGACCATCGTTCTTGCATTGCAATTATTTTACCGAATCTCCCTCTTGCTTACAATTTTCCTTTGCTACTTTAATTGAGTATTCAAACTTATGCTTTTGTAATGAGATAATTAGCTCTCCAACTTCGGTCTGGAAATAATTACCATGATAAACGTTCTTTAACTTATAACACTTCCTAGGCTTTCACCGCCGATGTAACAGCAAAAATCCTCAAGCTCTTGTAATTCGTTAACCTCAATTAAATTATCGAAAAATTAACAACACCCGTGGCATTACTGAAGATAGTTTATTTTCCCTAATTGTTTCCAATACATTCTTCCATATCAGGAAATCAAATCCCAACGGCTATATGGTCACAGATCTCTCGTTTTCATTGAAACCGAGAAAAACGTAATGGCTCGCCATGAAAAGCTAAAACGTTCTATTGCTTGAAACTTTAGCAGGAATGAAGTTAGATGAGCTACGGTTGTATTTGTCCCCTGATTAGATGTTGTTGATTTGGTTTATCAGATTATCAGCATCTCATTCAATTCAGGGCGTGAAACAGTCGACAAATTTTTCTCAGAGGCCTCTTTTTTCAGGCTTGAGGTTCTTTTACTTGCCGTAAATGTACGACACGGAACCCACGGCTTTACTTCCCTTCCGAAGTAAGCCATATTTAGGATTTTTATGCCCAAAAATTTCCATCGACCCTGGCTGGGTTTGAACCTTGGGTTTAGAAGGAAAGTATGGTTACCACTACACCACCACGTCCCCTGGTTAGACTTAGACAGCCCTTGGGACGAGCGATTTGTTGATTTGGTTTATTTACGAACGCTCTTTAACATCTCAGGTCTTCAGCGTCCTATTCAATTCAGGGCGTGAAACGGCCGACAAATTTTGCTCAGAGGCCTCTCTTTCAGGCTTGAGGTTCTTTATCGAGCCGTAAATGTACGACACGGGAGGGACGAGTAACGGTATGATATCGTGGAACAAGGCATAAAAGGAAATTATATTAGGAGAATAAAACCAGAAATCAAAATTAAAATCTGAATAGGGCAAAAGCGCAAATCACTCACGTTCAAGGTAAAATGGCAACATGGAAACATGGCGCATCTTCCATTCCAGTCACTTTGGTGTAATGGAGTCATGAAGTCATGGAGTCAAACTCTACAGTCATGCTAGTGTCGAAAAAGACGCCCATATTCTCTCTTTTACTTTGAATGCATTGATTTAGGTCCACTTTCAATTTGTACGTTAAGTTTCAGCCTGGAACTGTTTTACGTTTTCAACCAAAATGTAAATGGAAGGACTTTTTGAGTAGAGAAAGCTTTTAACGTCACGATGGAACTCTTACACTATTCGTTATTTTCGGCATTGTTTCATCAGACCGTTCAGCGGCCCAAATGTGAGGAGGGAAAAACAGACTCTCTTCAATATACAACACAAAAAAGTATTTTAACCAGACGAGAGCCTACGTCTTTCATTTTGCAGTACAATAACTGGCAAAGGTGACATTTACATATTACATATGCGAACGTATTGTAGTATTTTTACTGCTAAATGAGCACTACATTTATAACATTGTGCTACAAGAAGTATGTACATTCATGCATAGTTTTTAATGAAAAATTGAATCTGATTTTATTTCCTATCTGGCCATAATTATTTTATAACATTGTATGTTTTATATTTTACAAATTCATGCATTAATTTTATGAAACTTTTCTATTGTGGAGTGGGGAGGTTTAATGAGAAATGCTTATATCTAGTAGCAGACCTAGAACTATATAATGTGGTATTATATTATGTTCAGCTTTTGCTGCCATCTATAACTGCAATTATAACTACGAAGTTCTTATTTTATTTTCCCAGCGACTCATTGTTAATCTATCACTGGAGTTGTGTCATTTTGGATCTAGAAAAGTTTTTGTGCTCCGAATGTAGACTTCGAAGTGTTTTGAAGAAGCTTTGAATAGTTTGAGTTCCACACTTACAGATTTAGAAAACATTTTTTTAGGAATACTTTAACATTTAGCATTGTCTACCATTTTCTTCATAATAAACTCCTCTATTTTACATTTTAACTTAACAAAGATGAGAAATTTGTAAATTTTTCATTAAAATTCAAACATTTTTTATTCTTAAAAATGTTTATATTCTAAAGAACATCACCAATTTTATAGCGAAATGCCCCTCTCTGATTGTGTATTTAAACGCCTATCTGAACGCTGCAACTCTGCAAATTAGACTTAAATGGCATGTATCATAATAAACAAGATTGAGCCGTTGTGGCCTTCCAGCAGTTATTTCTGATACTGTTCAGGAGATGTCACCACTTGACTGCATTTTGTTCGAGAGTTATCGGTTAACAAACATGATGGACAAGAAATTGAAGAGTGGAGATACAGTTTTCTAATTCAAATTTGTGTTTTGGTGGGAAGCAGTTGTTATATTGTTCTATGCGAGCTATTCTCCCTGATTAGCGGAGTTTATCAATAGTACGACGTGTAAATAGCATTCTTGGAAGCGTTATATCTTTTTATATACAGTTTAGTCATAGTGTGTACATAGATAAGACTTTGTTAATTTTAGTTCATTCATTAAATTCAACAACAATGATCAAGCTATCAATAATAAGTCTAGATCTCTTCTGCAAGACGCTCGCAATGAAGTCACAAGATATACAATTAAGTTATTGTTATTACGTCCGCCTAAGTAGATATAATGGGTATATCAGTCAGTTATGACGCAATATACCATTAATGAAGTATTTGTGGCCAATTCTTTCTGCTGTATCCCAGAAATTCAATCATTTATGAACAGAGATGACTGTGCTTTGCAATACTTAACTTCAACCCCATGCTAAAAGGTGAAGCATAATCCATAACGTCCTCCAACACAGTAACTTCTTACTATCTTTATGAATTACATTATTGTGTGCAGAATTTGGAGTTACAGAAAAAATATCCACCTGCAATGTGCAATACTGAATGCGGAATCGTTAGCCCATTGATACAAAATTTACAGCGCTCTAAACACTTTCAGTAAAGTAACAAAAAAAAAAAAAAAAAAAAAAAAAAAAAAGGCATAAGCTTATAGCCAACAACAAAGCTCGTCATAACCAAAACAGATAGGGTTTTAACACTGCTTTATGACCATACTATGATGAATTAAACGATACATTCAGTTTTATGAATCGGCAAATCAGTCGCTTTCTAGGGGTGTGCAACGCAAGAATAATCCATGATACAAAATAACTTTGAGCAAACCTATCCGACTCTGAGAGAAATACACTGACATTTTGAATGCGTATTAGCGATATGCATATGTTACTGCATACGAGGGTAGGTCCATAAGTTTCTGGCCTAACCATTTTCTAGGTATGATAAAGACAAAAATTATATTTCACTTTTCAATATAGTTAGCCTTTATTGCAATACACTTCTCACATCTTTGAATTAACATTTAAACCCCCCTCCCCAAAATAGTCAAAAGCCTTGATTGCAAAATGGGCATAACAGCAGCCATCGCTTCTTCCTCACACTTAAAAGTTCTTCCTTAAGGTCCTTCTTCAGTTTTGAGAAAAGAAAATAGTCACTGGGAGCTAGATCTGGGCTGGAGGGTGGATGGTCGATTTCCTTGAAGCCACATTTCTTCACAGCTTCCTTTGCAACAAGAATTGTATGCATAGGCTCGATATTCCATTTTGAACATCTTCTACACACAGCCTTCTTTATGTAACTATATCTGAACAACTGAACACAGCTGAGCGGAGGTTACGGCTGCAATTATTTACTTAACAAATGAGGTAACTTTTGATTATTTTGGGGGAGGGGATCGAAATGTTAATTCAAAGATTTGAGAAGTGTATTTCAATAAAGGGTAACTATATTGAAAAGTGTAATATAGTTTTTGTCTTTATCATACCTAGAAAATGGTTAGGCCGGAAACTTATGAATCTACCCTCGTGCATACATACATACACACATACACACACACACACACATACATACATACATACATACATACATAAATACATACATATGTATGTGTGTGAATGTGTTTAATTTTTTACTGATCATCAAAATGAATTTGATAAAAAAATGTATCACATAGAGCTCTTCATGTGTTAAACAATGCGAAAGAATAGTTTACGAGAAAATGTGGCCTAACGTCTATTTAGTCAGAGATTTGAATTAACGTGCCTACCTATGGAAGGCGTGGTTAACTTTGACACACTGTAACGTTTAATCTTAAGCTTCATGACGTCACAAAGTCATAAAAATAAACACTATAAAGCAATTAATGCCTTACTGCAATTTTAGCACCTTACGTCTACTATATTCGGCATGAATTACTCAGCAGAATTGTACAAATGTACACATGAAAATTTAGGCGTGGCTTGTACAACAGTAACCCTACAGTCATTTTACTGTGAACAAACAAAAATCTCTGATAAAATTTAATTTTACGGTATGTAGTCGCTTTGTGACATTTGTTCCGTTTACATTATATAAAAGTACTTTAGAGCATTAACAACGCGAAACATTTAGAAAACTAATAAAAAAGTCATTCTCACTTGTATATTATTTGCCTATGTTTCATAAAAAAATCTCCTGCGCTCTAGTAAGTTTTGTTTTACTCTTTAATTAAAAATACCGCGTAGACAAGAACTTGTGCCCTGCACATAAACGTACCATTTGAACTTCTCGCACCATTCCCCATATTTTGTGTCTGCGATAAGGGTACTTCACCATATTTCGCCTTCATTTAGCGAGGAAATGTGTTTGTTTTCATACCCTTGCTGTTTAAAAAAAAAAAAAAAAAAAAAAAAAAAAAAAAAAAAAAAAAAACGGGTAAGCGATCACGTTTTCCTCTGATGAAATTCTGGAGAGATGCTGCCGTATTTTAGTTCGTTAATGGTGTCACGTGCCAGTATTGACGATGGGGATTTTGTGCAAATGCCAGTCATTACCATAGTCCGCTGCATTTTATAAATTCTCTTGGCATAATATCTAGCCTTTTCAATTATGATATATCGGCATTCACTTCATGTCCAAGATGATGCCAGAGTAATTCACACAAAATTTATAAATCCATTACTTTAACATAGAATAACACGGAAATCTGATATACCATTAGCCACCTTTGTATGTTATGTACAAGATCACTGTAACGGTATGAAAATATTAATAGAATATTAAAAACGTATTTTTATTTAATATACGTATTTGCAACAACACATACTATTCTATTAAAAAAACTTGTATAGAAACAAAAATCTTACAAAATGTAATCTATGATATTATAATAATGTATATGTATTTAACCTTAAATTAATTAAATTAAATGAAATACTTAATTAGCCATTGTTTTACCTTCACGTGATTGTGGTGTAGTGGTTACCATACTTGCCTCCTAAACCCAAAACGCGGGTTCGAACCCGGCCAGGACCGATGGATTTTTTCGGGCGTAAAAGTCCTAAGTATGGCTTCCTTCGGAAGGGAAGTAAAGCGTGGGTCCCGTGTCGTACATTTACGGCACGAAAAAGAACCTCAAGCCTGAAAGAGAGGCCTCTGAGCAAAATTTGTCGGCCGTTTCACGCCCTGAGTTGAATGGGACGCTGATGACCTGAGATGTTAAAGAGCGTCCATCAATAAATCAATCAAATGTTCACGTGATTACGTGACAATTGGGTGCATTTAGGGAAAGCTAAATAAACTACGGAGGTAACAGCCGCACAAAAAGTTCAATTATTATTATTTATCTTAATGTTTTTGAAGGATATTTAAGTGGCTCGTTTTTATCTGTATAATTAATGCCCGTATCTAAATGCCGAGTTTCTGCTGTGCCGTTGTTGCACAAAAGAACGCCACCGATCACCACTCTTTCCTTGGTGCTAGTGGGTGTGGTAACGCGAATTTCAAGTTTAATTTCATTGGTCAACATGTCTTGTCTTCTAAGGTCGGCGATTAATAAATCGCCCGGAAACAATGAATGCTACTTTTCCTCTGAGCTGCCGGAGTGATATGATGTAGGTAAGAAGTTCCCGGGAAATAGGGCTTTGTTTTGGCTTTTTCTACAAATTTAAGGAGTTTTTACCTACTTTAGTTACCCAGGTTTTTTTGTAGTTTTAAAGGATTTTTATGTATTTATACTGTAAATTATAAAAGGTTTTAATTTTAATTTTCCTTAGAAAAAATTACGCCATTTTGCTTTCGCAGTTTCTGGCTTTTAATGTCGTCAAGAATTTTTATGAGATAACTACTGGTGTGTTGTGATAGTTCATTATTATCTTTTTAATGTTTATGTAATTTTGGCCGCTAAGAGGTACATATACATTTTTGCAAGCCCATGTTTCTTTATCTTCCCTTTTAAAGCAACTTCCTAGTAGGTGAGATATTTTTAAGAAAGTTTTTGAAGGTTAATTATATAGAGATCTATTTATTGTTTTAATGTTTCATAATAACTTTCATATGCAGAGCATAAGTTAATTTTGTATCAGCTTTATCTCAACACATGTTTTTGAAACGAGGGTTTTCGAGCACTAATTGCTATGGAAATTAATTTCTATTTAAAAGCAATACACCGCCACGGGTGGCCGAGGTCGTTAAGGCATGGACTCGTGAGCGGGAGGTCTGCGGTTCGAATCCCGCCAGGACCGTCCTCCCTGACTGGGGTTTTTTCCAGGTTTTCCTCAGTCTTCATAACTGGCAAATGCCGGGGAGGTACCTAAACTTAGGCCTGGAACGCTTCCTTCCTTTAAAAAAAAAAAAAAATCCTTTCCCAATATATCATTTCATTTCATGTATCATCAGTGTCCACCGCCTGTGGTGCCTCAGTAGTAAAAACAGGCGTTAAACACTACTCAAAAAAAAAAAAAAAAAAAAAAAAGCAATACCTTAAATTAAATAAAAAAGGCAACCATCCCTATGCTTCAATTGGCAGCAAATCGGGTTATTTCAGCTACAATAAATGAAATTTATAAAAAAGTATTTCCCTAATTAAACCCAATGGGTTGGCAGGGACAGAGGTCGAATTTTCGGTACTTCACCCTTGCTCAAGGGCTGGTCATTTATGCCTACATTCTCCGAGAGAAAGGAACGGGGTGAAGGAGACACCGGGCAAACATGATCCATGGCCGATGAGACATAAACTTAGTCCCACTGAAGGTATTTGAGACTCTGAGAAGGGCTGCTTTTATACTATGGATAAAGCGCAAGTCACTGTCACACAGCACCAGCACCAGCATATAGATCAGTAACATATATTTTCATTGGTACCTACACGTGGACATCTTCATCGATTATTCTGCATTAACATGAAAGTACAGTGGTGCTTAGCCCTTTTCGCAAATTCCTGTCACGGAACGCAATTACTTGAATAAAAAAAAACGAATTTCATAATTCTGGTTATCATCGCATGTATTGCTGAGTGTCGTGTTTACCTTGCTGACGGATGTTACTAAGTGCTTCCTAAAAATGACACCAACATTTAAGTTTTCATGACCAGTAATATACTTCGGCTTTTCTTTTCTTCTCTCGTCGTTAACCCATAGAGCATTGTTCGCTCGCTATTTACGATATTATATAATTACTGTGCTGGAAATTTCGTGAAATACTGAGCTGTAGACTGCAGTTGACACTTATAAGTAGAGGTATTACAGGGGAAGACAATAAACTAGTATGATTTACAAAGTATGCATTCGTATGTGTTAGGCAGTCAAGGTTTGAATGCAACTGATACTTTACGAACTGAATCATTGTCGGGAGCCTGTTAGTAAAGGGATGTATATCCCCTTTCCCTGCTTGTATCTGTTATTTTATATATTTAACAAATGCTACATACAATTTAGCACTTATGCCATTAGTACTCGGACTGTCCAGTATTTTTCAACAATAAATGAAAAACACCTAATGCACAGCACACGTCTAAATGTTCGGCCACCATAGGTTATCACAAAGAGTACACTTTGGAGAGAGATGGGACCTCAGACTCTCATGTTTCGTCAACAATCGAAAGCCAGTGACAGCAGCTTTTCTTGCGCCGTTATGTACACAAATAGTGTGCTCATTAAGAATCGCCAAAGTTTTGTCTTTAGTTGCCACTGTAGCTTTCGATTTAAAATTATGTTTAAAAGTTCTAGTTGTCAAAAACTTTAGGGAATGAAATAGTATTGTCCTCGTGGGTCTCTGAGTGAACAAAGCTCCTTTTTTAGCAAGTAGGTCTGCGTGTTCGTTTTACATAACGCCACAGTGACCAGGTACCCATTGAAAAGAGATTTTATGACCAAGATCCTTCAGCAACAGTCTACATTCCAGAGTTCGTTGCAAATCGCAATGATAGTTTTATGATAAGATCCACTTGTATCTGTAACATTTGTAATTCCAACTATATGGTGACTCCCTATTTTAGCTGCTTTAACTTCTTGGTCAGAGAGTAGTACGTGGCCAATTAAACAACTTGTGCAGTGGATACGAATAAGTATATCCAACATTCAAGAGATGCTGCTGTTATGCCACGTGTTTTCGTCTTCCAAACTGAAAGTTCACCTTTATATACAGGACATTCCGATTTAAGCGTGACAAAAGACAAACTAACAACATGAAAAGTATCAATTCCAAAGAGAAAAAACTAGCACCATTGTATAGAGCTGCTCTGAAAGTATTTAGTCCATCAGGTGTTCAGATGAGCATACACGGAAGATACGAGGGTAGGTCCATAAGTTTCCGACCTCGCCGACAAGGATTATGTCCTTCACAAACCCCATATCTGACGTTATACCTTAATGTTAAGTAAATAATTAGAGCTGTAACTTTCGCTCCGCTATGTTCAGTTGTTCAGATATAGTTGCATAAAGAAGGCTATGTGTAGAATATTGTGACATGTTCAAAATGGAGTATCGAGCTGTTATCAAGTTCTTCACAAAAGAATAACTTACTCCAAATGAAATTAAACATCGACTGGATGGTGTATATGGGGAAGCATCTCCCTCATATTCTACCGTAAAAGAATGAACCAAACTTTTTCGAATTGGTCGAGAAAGGGTTGAAGATGAAAAGCATGCAGTTCGGCCCTTGGAGGTGCTCACTCCTGAAAACATCGCTCTTGTGGAAGGAGAAATTATGGAAGACCGTGGCTCAAAGTTACAGAAATAGCAGCAAGATTGGGCCTATCTAAAACAACAGTCCTTGGAATTATTCAAGAACATTTAAACATAAATAAGATTAGTGTCTTGACTTCTTTCTTCAGTCCAAAAGCAGCAACGAGTCATCTGTTGTCAGGCAGTTTTGGAGCTCTGCCGTTGCAAGGAGAAAAAAGTTCTGCAAACCATTGTTACAGGAGATGAAACTATGGCCCGCTACTTGACATGATCCCTTGTCCAAAAGGATATTACAGGAATGACGTAAACCTAGCAAAGCACCGCCTCTAAAGGCCAAGGTCACTCAGTCACCAAGAAGATCATGGTCACAATCTTTTGGGGTGTGAAGGAATACTCTTCATTGACTTCAAGGAGAGGAACACCACAGTAAATGGGGAATACTCTGCTGGCCTACTAAACAGACTACGTGTTTCCATCAAAGAGAAATGGCGAGAACAGCTGAGTGGTGGTGTGCGCCTTCTTCGCGACAATGCGCCTGTGCACATAGCTCTTGTTGCAAAGGAAGCTTTAAGAAAAGTGACTTCAAAAATATCGGCCATTCACCATACAGTCCAGGTCTGCTCCCAGTGACTATTTCTTCTCAAAACTCAAAAAGGACAATCGAGGAAGGACCAGTCCCGCGGTTGCGTCAAGCATTGCTCACTCTAAATAATGCCCTTCTCTACTTTCTTAAATACTTTTATTGTTTTGCCTAACGTGAAGAAACGGCGAAGAACAGTTTTACACAAAATGCGCTAACAAGAAGCATGAGTAATGCGTGCAACGATGCAGTACAATTTACTTTCATTCCATTGCATCTCTGTAAGGGCTATCGTCACACGTACATGTTAAATGCGTTGCATTGTGTAACAAGGGCGGTGATGGTGTTAAGTGAATTTGGTGAAGAAATGATAAAATATTTCCGAAAGAGGGGAGAGAAAAGGGGGGAGGGCTAATTTCATATTAAGTAATTAGAACTACTTTGAAGTTAAGTTATACAATATTTCCAAACGCCTCATGGCTTTGAGAATTTGAAATGCGCTCGTAATAAGTGACGTAATATCATAGACAGATGCCAAAGCAGTGTTTACTCCATCGTGCCTTCTCACCTTTCCTCCAACTTTGAGAACAGCACTTCAACACAGAATCTAGAGTTATTAAATTCTTCTCTGCTAGATCATATTGCCACTTCAAAGTTTCGTATTTAATTCCATCCTTAAGCCTTTGAAAATTGTAGTGTTAACGTGGGCAAAATTCACCTGAGCATGTGTACATAGCACTTTGTTCTTATTTTTTTGAATTACATACTGACCGTATGCTATGCTGAAGCTATAAGAGTTATTTAAAATCTTCAGAGCCCAGTTTCGAGTGCTGGATGGTTATTTTTCTTTCGAAGTTTCCATTATCTTGTTAATGCAAATGCTATTTCTGGAGCTATATGTCATCAATTCATTTCGTTCATCATCCAAAGTGTTTAATGCGACTCCAAAAATAAAATGTCTGTAATTATCATTTCCAGAACAAATGACTATCAGTGGTGCTGACTTTTTTGTGTTTTTATTTTTATGCAGTTTTGAAATGTCTGTATTCTGAATTGCTTTACATGCAAATTTTGTGAAAGTAAAACAGCTGTCAAAGATTATAAATACGGGGGGAAAATGTCCGTTAGTATGAAAACCAAGTCAATAAAATTACCAAAACATTAATTGGACATTTGCGAGCTCCAGCATATCCATGAACACGTTTTTGTTTGTAATAATGTACCGTTTTAACACGTACGTTAGCATCTGTCACAACAAGAGAGGGGAGAAAGCACTTTCCAAGCATTGCTTTGTAAATAAAGCGTTTTGAAGGGACGGATATTAAATGTACTTTTCTTTTGTGGAGAGCAAAACAAGAAAAGAGAGTCAATAGCTTTTAAAAACAGTCGCACACACATAAACAAAGATAAAATATCACACAGTTACAAAAACATTAAATAAAAAGGGAACGAAATAACAGAAATAGTCACGATTCGGCAAATCTCAAAAGTGCAAAACTTTTCAATAACTAGATGAAAAGTATTTTATTATTCAGAAAGTTTAATAACTTTGAAGTTGAGGTTTTAATATGTCTTTTGTTTTAATAATCGCTAATGGGTTATGTTCTTTTGGATTATTTTGCTATTTTGTTCATTAGTAAGGGGAGTTTTTGTTATTTAATATGTTTGCGTCAAATAGATATTACGTCTTTGGTGGGTAATTCCTAAAACGTAACTTGTAAAATCAAAATTGTTTTCAGCGGCACTTTTACATAGCTTATAAACAAAATTAGCTGACAAATTTGTGTATAAAAATTATTTCAACCAAACATAAGATATTTGCTTCTAAATATGACGACATTGTTTTAGTTTTGATAAAACCATGTTTGATGTAACACTTCTTTGAAGATAAGTGCACGTTATCGTGACCTCGTTTGAAGGACTAGTGAGTGGTTCCAGCAGACTAACTCCACCTGACAAATGGCGCGTGAAACGACCGAGTTTCTGAGACGAGCAACTAATCTTGCACAATGACGGTCACAATTGGCTAAGAAGATGTTGCGACATTTTGCCCTGTGGATCCACAAAGCCCCTTTCGGATAAAAAATTAAAGCTCCCATGAATTTCCGAACATTTATACGTGTGGCTTTTTAAAAATGTTTTTCAATGACTTTGAAAATGGCGGTTTCAATTTGAAAGAATAAATATAGTCATTTTAGAAATAAAGAAACTAGAGGGGAAAGATTTGGTTAGGAAAGTACATTCCGAGCCTTAACTTTTATCATAGCACAATCAGTGTATCCTGATTTATGCGCTATCCTAGCTGTATTGTTGATATAAAACCTCCTCTTAGTCCTCCTAAACCCAAATCGCGGGTTCGAACCCGGCCAGGACCGATGGATTTTTCGGGCGTAAAAATCCAAAGTATGGCTTCCTTCGGAAGGGAAGTAAAGCCGTGGGTCCCGTGTCGTACATTTATGGCACGAAAAAGAACCTCAAGCCTGAAAGAGAGGCCTCTGAACAAAATTTGTCGGCCGTTTCACGCCCTGAGTTGAATCGGACGCTAATGACCTGAGATGTTAAACAGCGTCCATAAATAATTCATTCAAAAAAAATTCCTCTTGTCTCGTAAAATGCAACCACTCCCCATAGCCATTTTTGTGACAGAAAGCCAAGATTCACTTACTTACACGATATTAATATTTTATAAATGAAGGAAATCTGTGCTACATGCTACCATATTTACCTGAAGGGATGTTTGAATGCGTGAAACACGTATGTAAACAATAAAAAAGCGCCGTTCTTGCACGTACTCCGGTCTACCCTTGTATCTAATAGCTTCTCTTCTCTTCCTTAACCTCGTGACCAAGCTGAAAGCCTGTGGTCACGCTCCTAACCTATGCGCGCGGTAACTTCTAGAGCTCATGTGGAATCAGTGTTTCTCGCCCGCAGGGGTGAACACTACGATTTCATCGCAATTAGATACGTTTTCAGTTGTTAGAATCGCTGCTCTGTCCATTATTGTGACCCAGTGACCGAGGTAGTATAGAGGTTTATAAGCTTTTAATGAAACTATACCATTTTCATGACATTTTAAGTAATTGGTTTGAGGTAGCAGCAATTTCTCTGTAAATAATGTTCATGCCTTTGCTGAACCAGGCACACAGTAATAATAATCTCTGAAAAGGTTTTAGTTAAGACTTTGTAAAGTAGGTAGGAATAACTCTAGAGTCTCGTTCGATATGAATTTTTATTGTGTAGACTGTAAAATATAATAGCTTCTTCAGATGCACAAAAAGTGTTGAACTTTCTTTTTACAGCTTAAAAAGCTTAACTTATTATTTAATCACTTATGAAACAGTTTATGCAACTACAGAACTACTGTAATATTTCTGCTACCTAATCCAGAAATAAAAACATATATGCTAAATACAAACAAATATAAACCATCTGTAGATTTCCATTCCAAAATAAACAGCTTCTTGTTGTTATAAACGCACAAGGAAAAAAATATCTATATCTCCACTATACAAGGAGGTTTTCTCGCTCTTTCGTGGTAAATCTGCTTGCGAGACCTAAAAAGGAATTTCAAAAACCCCGCATTTGTATTTAAGTTGTGTGCAAAAACAATCCCTTTTAAATAGAATTGAATGACTTGTACAACGGAAGTAAGCTTTCTGTTTTTGAAGCTGAATGATTGCCGCTTTAAGCAAACCAGCAGAGGAAAACACAATAGAAAATCATCTCTGATATCCTGAAGCCATTGTTGAAGCAATATTTCTCGCAGCTTGCCGCGTAAGAAATACAGTCTTCAGCTTTTTGTTATTAGCATTTTGCTTACAACTGAAGTGCACATACACGCCACTGGTATATGTGAGCGCGTCTTGAGAGATTCTCATTTCATGCAGGGTCGGCAATGATAAACGTCTACTTTTTGTTTTAACTTCTGTACCATAAATGACTTTCAACAGTTAAAAGATACAAACTTCTAGCTTTTCGCTCTTCTTTTATTTTTTTGCATGACGCGGTGTAATCCCTCGCAATATGCTTCCAGGATTATAAGAATCTTAAAATGCTACTAAGGGGCGATTGCATAATGAGTTAACTTGAGTCTAGGGCGAAAAATTAACGATAAGTTATATTAACTTGGAAAATTTTGTTGTATAATCTAAGATTACTTCGTCCTAATCTCAAATTAAATCCAATTCGCGAAATTTCACAAGTCAAAGCACTAAATAGAGTTCAGTAGTTGTTAAATAAAACATTTCCCAGAGTACAGAAGCAAAACAACTTTATTTATATATAAAATGGTTAGTTACATTTATTTTAATTTCGAGTACATAAAGTTTCCTAAGTAATTCACTTTTCATTTCCGCGTAATAACAGAAGAGTTGCGTTCAATTGTAGGATATGTTAGGCTAACCTTATAAGAGGTATATGGTACATATTTCTTTTATAACTTTCTGATTGTTGTGACATCCGATATCAATGTCGCCGTGCTCCTCCTGTATTTCACGAGGGAAATAATCTGTTCCTAGAACTGAAGGAGTAACAATTCAAAATGCGACGTTGCTTAGTAAAAGATGTCGAAGAACTGGAACAGATGTTACCTCCCCGATTTCAATCACAAACTAACGGATATCATGCTTTGAATTCAATATTCATACTTTAAGGTTTTACCATTGGTGGCCGAGGTCGTTTAAGGCGCGGGCTCGTGAGCGGGAGGTCTGGGGTTCGAACCCCGCCAGGACCGTCTTCCCTGACTGAGTTTTTTTTTTTTTTCGCTTTCTTCAGTCCTCATAATTGGCAAGGAAGTACTCTAAACTTAGGCCTGGAACGTTTCCTTCCTTAAAAAAAAAAAAATTAAAAAAATTCTTTCCCAATATATCATTACATTTCGTGTATCATCAGTGTCACTGCCTGTGGTGCCTCAGTAGTAAAAACGGGCGTTAAACACTATTAAAAAAAATAAATAAATAAAATAAAAAGGGGAGAGTCAAAAAGTTATTGAATGTATATTCAAAGTACAGAAAGGAACAGCCAGTTCAGTTCATTAAAATACCAACGGGAGAGAATTTTTTTTGAATGGTGTTTAACGCCTGGTTTTATTACTGTGGTACCACAGGCGGTGGACCCTGATGATACACGAGATGAAATGATATATTTGGAAAGGATTTTTTTTTTAAAGGAAGGAAATGTTCCAGGTCTAAGTTTAGGGTACCTCCTTGCCAGTTATGAGGACTGAAAAAAAAAAATGCCTCAGTCAGGGAGGACGGTCCTTGCGGAATTCGAACCCCAGACCTCCCGCTCACGAGTCCGCCCCTTAACGACCTCGGCCACCCGTGGCGGTACCGAAGAGGATAATGTAAGGAAAGTGATATGCTAGACTTTTATAACATTCGCAACTTTGCTGAAGTTTTGGGTGCTATAGACTGTACAAACATACACATTATATCTCCTGGGGGTTATAATGCAAAAGTGTTCAGAATATAATTATACTCTTTGACAACTTCCTCTCATGTACGCTCTTTAAACTTATTTGATTTCGTATCTGTTTTTCTTTATTTTATTTTATTTCATTTCGATGAATATTTTAGCACCAGATTTCACATTTGCTAAAATTTGCCGTTCATATTCGCTTTGACTTTTCCTTATCCGTTTTTTGTAGACATATTAAGAAAAAAGTATAAAAGTTGCTAACTGCAGATTACTTTTAACAGTAATTTCTGTTGTATAAAAATAACCTCAGACTATGTAATCTCGAGTTTGCAATAACTATCAAACCTAAGGCAACATTACGAAATAATAGAGAAATTCATGTTTGGAGTGAGTTGATGTTCAACTGTTCGACCTGAGAAAGTGAATAATTATTCAGTTTTCCTGCCTCCAAGACTTGTGTTCTTTTTCCTTAATACTGTCTTCAAACGTGGATAAAGAGATGTCAAAGCGAATGTGAGTGGCAAATTTTACCAGACTGAGAAGGATATTATTATTGATTTTAAGGTAAAATATAAGGGAATAATTAAAAAAAAAAATCCAATTCAAATAAGGATAAAGAACGCACTGGGGGGGGGGGCAGCCAAAGAGTGTAGTCTATAGATCCTATGACATTTGAAAGGAACCTAAAGGTTATATTTTACAAAAAGAATTGCATGAAACAGCTTTTCGCTTGCTAACATATAAAAATATGCCAACAGTGTTTGCAGCGCTTAAATACAAGTAGAACTGGCTAACAATTCCCACGCCTGAATGATCGAAACACAGGTTGTTCAGTGCCAAAACAGACAAAGTCGGAGGAAAAGTTATGACGCTAAAGATTCTTTTCAGAAGAGTAAAACCATAGCCGCAAATAAACTAGGTGAACAATGTTCATGAGAAAAGACACGGTTTGCAAGGGAAAAAAGTAAGCATTTTTCATCAAGACAATGCATTCACTCACAAATGTGTGAAATTTGATGTATGAATTGTTTCAGCATCCACCCTACTGGATTTGCTCCCTCCGACTTCAATCTGTCCGCAAAGTCCTAACTCTTCGTGCCGGTCAGAGAGAGGTATTGAACCTCGCTGGATTAGATATATTGACGTTCGGGTAGATTATGTTAAAAATTAAAAAATTATTACAGCTAAAAAATCTTTTCTTCATTGTCGTAGTGAGAAATTTTCAGAACGCTCTCGTAAAACTGAATGCATTAATGTTGTTAATTAATCAGTGGACCAAAATTTGGATAATTATATAGTTAGCGGGATAGATTTATATCATTACCTTGGAGTTATACAAACGTTATGAAAATGATAGCCCTAGAAAAACACACAACAAAACAGTTACATCCTGTAATATAAATTAAAAATATAAGAAAATCTAATATAATTTAAAACTATAACAGAAAGTACAGCCAATTGGTCGAGCAAAAGTTTGAAAAGTCTGAACAAATGACCCAAAAACTAAAAGATATGAAAATGGAATATTAGAGGCGTTGTTGTGGGATAGGTTAAAATCGAATTAGGAATGAAACGATTATAGAGCAAAGGGTGTAAGTTCTGGTATTATTGATACAGTAGAATTTAAAAAAAAAATGATGATATAGACATTGGACATGTACAGAGGATGAGAAAATAAGATTCCTTTACAACGAAGAAGAGAAAATACAATGAAATGCAAAACTTTTGTAATATTTGACAGTATTAAATTGTAAAACTAAAACACCTGTGTGTATTTTTCTTTTAAATTTAAGAACGCCTCAACATCATTACTAATGCCCAAAAATTTAAATCAGAAAGTTACTCCACAACGCAATATGCACCTTGAAGGAATAAAAGTAAAGAAATTGAAAGGGTAAACCATCAGTAAAATATAAACACAGTCTCTATAAGGACTGACACGTGCAAATTCTAGAACCCTGTATAGTACTGTAGAGCATATAATGTACTAGGAAACTGATTCTAAATATTCTAAGGAAACACATTGTAGTAACACAGGTTTCGCTATGATCATACCAGGGTAGGCCCACAAGTTTCCGGCCCCGCCGATAAGGATTATCACCTTCCCAAAATCCTATTCTGGTGTCATACCTTATCTGATAAGTAAATAATTGCACCTGTAACTTCCGCTCCGCTGTATTGAGATAGTTGCATAAATAAGGCTATGTGTACAACATTGTGACATGTTCATAATGGAGTATCGAGCTGTTATTAAGTTCTTCAAAAAAGGACTTTCTCCAAAGAAGTTAAACAGTGATTTGACGGTGTATATGGAAAAGCATCCCCTTCATATTCTACCGTAAAAGAATGAGCCAAACTTTTTCGAATGGGTCGAGAAAGCATTGAAGATGAATGGCGTGCAGGTTGGCCCTTGGAGGTGCTACTCTGAAAATATCGCTCTTGTGGCAGGAGAAATTATGATGTACAAAAATTTGCATATTTGTAAATTATTCATGAAAGTTAAACATGAATAAGGTTAATGCCTAGACTTCTTTCCTCAGTCCAAAAGCAGCTACGAGTGATCTGTTGTCAGGCATTTTTGGAGATAAACGTGGTAACGAGAGAGAAGTTCTGCAAACCATTGTTACAGGAGATGAAACTATGGTTCTCTACTATGATCCCTTGTTCAAAAGAGAATCAATGGAGTGGCGTAAACCTGGCCAGGCACCACCTCTAAAGGCCAATGCCACTCATTCAACCAAAACGATCATGGCCACAACTTTTGGGACTATGAAGGAATACTCTTCATTGACTTCAAGGAGAGGAACACCACAGTAAATGGGGAGTACTGTGCTGACCTACTGCACAGACTACGTGCTTCCGTCAAAGAAAAAAGACGAGGAAAGCTGAATGGGTATATATACCTACAATAATACTGTGCAGTCTAGCTTAATGGCCCGCGAGCGTCATCGAAACTGCTAATATGGCCCGCACTAACTGACTGACTGACTGATTTACAGTTTCTACAAATGTATTATCTTTGACAATCTCCCATATTTGTAGCCCAAAGAAAATACAAAGAGGAGTGAATATCAATCACCAGAAAAGCGCATAGGTACTTTAGACAATTATTATTTAAAATTATCATAAATTTAATAACAGTATTTCTAGATTTATTAAATACAATGCAGTATATTGTGATTTTAAAAAATAGTTTACAAAAAATTATGATTTTTTTCCAAAATTTTGGCTTATACAGAAAAATTAATTACATTTTTTTAACTGTAAATTTCAACGATAATTTTTCTGGTGATTTTTGTCTGTACACCGGTATAATAGCTGTCCAGAAAGGTACTGAAAAATACTTTATATGTTGGGTGACCTGATGTGGCTTACAACCTAATAGCATATCCATAGAGCATAGTAGAGTCATGTCTAATATAAGGAGAGATGGTTCACAAAATTCAGCACATAATCCTAAAATATTACAAAATGCTTTTGTAACTTACAGCAAATCGCAGAGAAGTAAGCTAAATTTCGAAAACTAGATATAAATACTCCAAAACAGAAATAACAATAAAAACCCTAACTAAGAAGTTGGATTAATAGGATAATATCATCAATGAGTGAAAGAGATATTCAGGAGGAAGAATGGAGGACATCGTCAAATTAGGAAACTGGGATGCGATAAACGATTTTAGTGTTGTAAAGTTGCAAGATGAACTTCTAAAGTCTTTAGTAGACTTCGCGAACTCAGCTTCAAAACCGCCTACAAAAGCAAAGAACAAAGTTGGAATCCAGCGTCCATTAAGGTGATTGCACAGTTTCCTTAGGGCGTTGGATGATATTGAGAAGATCTGCTGTTACTGGTACGTCGAGTAGAGAATTCATCCTTTATAATAAAAAAATCCAATATCCACATGCGTTGGATGTGAAGTAGAAAATTAATAACTAAATAAACAATAATTACAATTACCAGTCAAAATATGGAGGGGCGAACCTACTTCATGTATGTAGAGCCTTGGGTAAACGTTCAACAATGGGAGCCTCTTCTGGCATTTAAAAGCTGCAATTGCACCAGAGGCTGTTACCGTACTAGGATGGAGAGCAGTGCAAATGAATGGACAACCCAGCTGCTGAAGGGAAAGAGTTAAGTAAACAAAAATGGGCGAGACACACAACTCACTCACTAAAAGTAAACAGGGGAAATTTAATAAAGAGGACAGGAGCAATAATTACAAGAGTTTAAATGTCAAGCTATTGTATTTTCAAACTGCCAACATCCGCCACTACCTATGAGGCGGAAGCAACAAGTTGCAAATATCCGTCAACGGAACGTGTTGTTTTTATAACCGAAAGAAGCAGAGGGAAAATGTACATCAAACGTTTTAAAGTGATGCAAGGGCTAATCGATGACCCAAGCATTGGTAGAAAGGAAGTTGCAGGCGGGTGATGGAAATTGTGTCAGGAAATATTTAAATGTCTTTCAATTATTAGTTTTGAAAGGAAAATCTACAAAAAAAAAAAAAAGAAAAAAAGAAATATTTGGCGACTTTTTCCTGAAAATGTTGTTCTAGAAATTTGTTGAGTTATGATTGAGTGTAGCTCCATAAGCTTCCGACCTCGCAGATAAAGATTATCACCTTCACAAAGCACAAAGCACTTACGATCTGCTGTGTTCAGTTGTTCAGATATAGTTGCATAAAGAAGGCTATTTGTAGAAGATTGTGACATGTTCAAAATGGAGCTTTGAGGTGTTATTGAGTTCTTCACAAAAGAAGCATTTACTACAAATGAAATTAAACAGCGATTGGACGGTGTATATGGAGAAGCATCTCCCTCATATTCTACCGTAAAAGAATGGGCCAAACTTTTTCGAATGAGTCGAGAAAGCCTTGAAGACGAAGAGCGTGCAGGTCGGCCCTTGGAGGTGCTCACTTCTGAAAACATCGCTCTTGTGGAAGGAGAAATTATTGAAGACCGGCGGCTCAAAGTTAGAGAAATAGCAGCTAGGCTGGGCCTTTCTAAAACAACAGTCCTTCGAATTATTCATGAATACTTAAACATGACTAAGGTTAGTGCAAGATGGGTGCCTAGACTTCTTTCCTCAGTGCAAAAGCAGCAACGAGTCATCTGTTGTCAGGCATTTTCGGAGCTCTGTCGTGGCAACGAGAGAGAAGTTATGCAAACCATTGTTACAGGAGGTGAAACTATGGTCCTCTACTATGATCCCTTGTCCAAAAGAAAATTAACGGAGAGGCGTAAACCTGGCGAAGCAGCGCCTTTACAGGCCAAGGTCACTTAGCCAACCAAGAAGATCATGGTCACAATCTTTTGGGACTGTGAAAGAATACTCTTCATTGACTTCAAGGAGAGGAACAACAGAGTAAATGGGGAGTACTATGCTGGCCCACTGCACAGACTACGTGATTCCATCAGAGAGAAAAGGCGAGGAAAGCTGAGTGGTAGTGTGCGCCTTCTTCGCGACAACGCGCGCCTGTGTACACAGCTCTTGTTGCAAAGGAAACTGTGAAGAAATGTGGGGGGAGTTGAAATATTAATTCAAAGATGCGAGAAGTGTATAGCAATAAAGTAACTATATTGAAAAGTGAAATATAGTTTTTGTTTTTATTATACGCAGAAAATAGTTAGGCCGGAAACTTATGGACTTACCCTCCTATAGAGCAACATATAAAAATAAACATTGAAACCGGGAAAGACAAACAAAGATATGAAAAGATGCAGCTGATTCTTAGTTAAGCCCAAGAAGATTCATCAATGTAAACCATTTGGTTAGGCAGTTTCTTTATGGTATGGCTATACCAGCTCTGCAATAGTACAGAAGTGTCTGATGGAAGTAATTCCTGAATTTGCAAACACACTTTTCAAATAGCAGTCCTACGTAGCATAAAATAAGTTAAGTGCTAGTACTCCAGAATGACAGACAGCTACTAGGCCCCGGAAAAATATATTCAAATTCTGTAAAAATAAAACAAAGTACTAGTAATTGTAAACATTTGCCTTATTGCTTGGTATTGTAGGCAACAACCATTGCAAGCACATTTATCAATGAAGTGTAGTAAATGTTGGTAATTCTAATTGGAGTCGTTTTCGTTCCAAAGTTCAATATTATTTGGTAATGTTGAAAGGTCATTAAATAATCATACATATTTTAGTGGGCATTGGTAGCATATTTAATTAACATCTGTCTTGTACCTTTTACGTTATGGTACCATACATTAATACGACGTTACAAATTAAATTTGTTCAAATAAAGAAGACTGTCGGTTAAATGTTTTTTTTTTTTTTATTTATTTATGGATGCTCTTTAACATCTGAGATCATCAGCGTCCCATTCAACTCAGGGCGTGAAACGGCCGACAAAATTGCTCAGAGGGTTCTTCTTTCAGGCTTGAGGTTCTTTTTCGTGCCGTAAATGTACGACACGGGACCACGGCTTTACTTCCTTTCCGAAGGAAGCCCATACTTAGGATTTTTACGCCCGAAAAAATCCATGGGACCTGGCCGGGTTCGAATCTGCGACTTGGGTTTAGGAGGCAAGTATGGTAACCACTACACCACCAGGACCGACTTAAATGTTTGTGAAAACACCAAGAAATAATTAATAAACTAAAATAAAATCATCTGAAAATATCCGTTTATAGAACCACGCTTATTTTATTATTCAAATAAATTTGGCAAAGAAATAAACATAATCGTGAGTAGATAAATAAGGCGGTACATTTTAAAGCACTATAATTATTGACGAGCATTTATTATTAATGAAAAACACATTTTCATTAGTAACTACAAGCGCGTAAATCGTTTTCTAATCAACTGTTTTCTATACACTATACACTACTGCAATAAAAGTCGCTCAGCAGAAAAACGTAAACTGACAAGCGTGACTGTACATTTCTTTTACCAAAGGCGAATATAAATTGTTAACAATTCATTCAAAAACAATCAAGTAAAGATATTGCCAGCAATTACGCCAAATAATCTCTTTTCTACTTTGATCCCACTTTCTCAATCAATTTGTTAAGAAAGTAGTACTATGTTTTACAGCCTGTGGAAAAGAACTTACTACACTGTGCTAGGAATACGATAATTGGAGAAACTGATTTAGATAGATCTGCGAATGGAAAAAGAGAAAATAGCACCAGAAAGAGAAAGTAGGGGGGAGGGGGGACAAGGATAAAGGATGTAAGGTATAACAGAGAAAGGTAGGAAAAATGAAGAGGGAAAATAAAGAATGGAAAATTGGGAGCAAAAGAAGGTGGGTGGTGAGGTACAGCATGTTACACCCTCGAATTCCTAGGTGATATTGAGACTGGCTGACCGAGGTTCAGCTTGCCCCCGCCGAAATTGGAAGAGGTGATAGATTAAGACAGAATCTATTCTTTAATCATCAATTTCTGTATTTATTGCTGTAAATGAAAGTTCTATAGAGAGGACTTAAAGCGTCCGAAATGAATCGGGTGATATCATCTTTGTTGGCGGTCTGAAAGCGCGAAGTTTCCGGTATTAGGTTCTTGAAGTGGGTCAGCACATATCCTGAGAGACGATGTGCATGGCCCACAGTTCGGAGTAGGCCTTCTCAAGAGCGCTAAGGCGTGTTGAATTTGATGAGTTCGATGATGTGAGCGAAGTTCTTGGTAAGCGCGGCTACGAGGGCTCTTCTATTGTCTGGAGTCTCTTGTGCACTTCACTATTGGGTGGTGGCGGAGCAGGCTCCGCTTCGACAAGTGCTGACTGTGTAGGCTTGCAGATCTTGGGAAGTTGGCTTGCCCCGTAAAATGAACCTTGCTACCACAAAAGCAGCGTCGGTGTGAGAGGTTGTGCTGTTTGCGGTTGGCCGTCAGAGTTCAGCGAGGAGGCTGCGTGCAGGTGTCGGCGGTATGACCATAGCCGCAGCATCTGCGACAAGGCGGCTTGGTCCCATTCCGAGGTACAGGCCTGCTATCCAGATTCCCTTACACAGCGCATCATCACGTTCCGCCTCCTCCAGAAAGATGAGGCGTACTAATGGGGAAGGACCTCGAGCAGAGCGAATTCTGGCAGCGCATGTGACGGAGACGTGTAGCAGGACATCTCTGTGTAGCGACGAGGGACATTGGTTATGACAGTTGAGAATGTGCTGGAATCGGCGCTTGGGCGAGTCTCTGCTGTGGTGCTAGTGAAGGCGAAGGAGAAAGGCCGCGATGTTGTGGTTGACTGGTAATTAGATCAGAGCTGTGGGCAGGTGGCGAGGGAGAAACAGGAGAGGCGCTGCTAGGCGGTTGTCGCGGCGGCTGCGGCTCGAGTTTTCTTCATGCGGCGTCCGCTTGTTGCTCCCTTCGAGTCATTCTCGAAAATGTTCCTCCCTTGCGGAGAAGTCATGAAGAAAACCCAACCTTACCGTCAGCGTACCTCGCAGAAAAAGTTTAATGGACTGGATCAGCCTAAAATCTGGTAAGGTCACACTTGTCCTTACAATATTAATGTATTATCAGAAATTACATATTAGTAATTAAAACAATTCTTTGCTAATATAATGAAAAAATTAAATATAAACTACTCGTGGAAATGCCACACACGTCTATAAGGAATGGCTCTCAGATTAAGTTAAATTAACATTAAAAAACAGCGGCAATATTCAACTTCAAATATATACACCGTTTTATGTATAAATTTGAGCTACCTGTGTTGTAATTAATTATATTATAACTCAAAACTCGATATTCGAACTTTTAAGGGTAAAAATTATATTAACTATAGCTCCAGACAATGGTTATTTGAAATTAATTTGTTTTGGTCTCTTCTATTGCACTAGGAACTTGGATAACTACTCTTTTAATATGTGTATTTAAAAGTTACTGTCGGTTATACGGTTTATGTTCCCAGGCCTTGCCGTAGCAGCTAAAATAGCAGCGTGACGTATGTAACACAGAGACCCATGCTACCCTAATTACTCCGGCAGACCGTAATGAAATATTTGCATTTAGTGAGATACACTGCTGATAGTTCACAGGTATTAATGAGGGTCAGGATAATAAGCATATTTAATTTGTGCATAACTACATACAGCGTATGCTTTTATCAAAAGCCTTAATATTTTGAGCCAATATACCTGCACTAATTCAAAGTTTTAAGTTACGCTATCAGTCCCAGTGGTCTACTGGTAACATAGTTGCTTCGTATTGCAAGATCACGGGTTCAATCCCGGCTAGAGATTGAACAAAAGATGTTTACGTGCGTAAAAATAATAAGTATGGCTTCAGGAAGATAAGTAAAATCGTGAGTTCCACATCGTAGATTTACGGAACGTAAAAGAACCTGAAGGCTGAAAGAAGAGACCTCTGAGCAAAATCTACCGATGCCGAATTGAATGGGACGCTGATGACATGGCATGTTAAACAGAGTCTATAAATAAACCAAACGAACAATGTAAGTTCTAATGTACAAGGTAGTTTCTAAGCGAGTTCCTTTTGTTTACTTTTTCTTTCTTTAACGGTTAAAAAAAAGTCAATTGTTTTCTTCGGTTATAATATTCAGTGATAGTTTCTAATTGCAGTAGTGTATAAAGTGTTAAAAAAGACAGTAAAATCAACAAAAGAAGCACAAAATCCGTATTACCAATCATTTCTTACTGCTAAATAGGCGAAACTCCAGTAAACTCTTGCTATGGTCCAGTCTATCAAAATATTAAGTTATCTTCAGTTTTCATACTCTGAATGCCCATTTGAAAATATTTTATCACAAGCTATTAGGGGAAAACGTGCAGATGGTAGGCAACATAGCGCACTTGTTTGCTGCACGATACATTGGAAACATTAGCAACGGTGCTATGCAACAACCTTTAGTGGTATTTACAGAAGTCTGCATAAAAATAACAGGTGGCACCGTTAGACATCGTTTATAAGAGCATTTTCTTATTATTAATGCAGAAACCGTTATTTTAGACTAAGTATAACAATTGATATATCTGCCCATATGCTAACATTCCTTGCTATCCAGAACCATAGTGTCCTTGTTACATATTAAGTACTGCGTTATGCCAACTTTTACTGATTCTTTTTTTTTAAACCCTAATTGGTCGCCTTTCAATTTTTTAATTTAAGTTTTGCACTTATAGATATTAAATTTGCAATTTTATACCTTAAAATGTCAAAGAGATTAAGTGTCAAATAAAGGACAATCAAGACGCTCAGGAGCCATTGTGTATTCGAGATTTCACTAGGGAAGCGGGTGGAAGCACTGACCGCACAACGAGCATATAGTTATTGCGTTCACTTAAACACTGAGGCAGACACACACTCCAAAATCTAAATTAGCAACGGTGAGCGGCTAAAAACCGCTTTCGAAGGAATATAATAAATGTAGTCACCAATTTCTCGTGTACGGTTGCACATCACCCGAGTGCGGAGGAACTTGTCGATGACACGTTATAAAAATAGAATGATTGAAGAAAAAAATTTAATTTGTTTTTTAATGCATGCTGAACATAAATAACACTAAGAATAAATGTAGCAAACACTTAGTCCATGGTAAATAAGACAACATTTACAAAATACTTTGAAGGGGACTAAACGGAACGGAATTATCATATAATACTCTGATTTAAAATGGTGTAAATACACACATTAGGATTTTAAACTAATTTGATATAAAATAAATGTGTTTTAAATTAAGATGAATTATGGATATACTTGATACTCTTGGGACTCGAGAGCAGGCATCTCAAGGTAAAGTCTGTCAAACATAGAAAGAGAACAGTGGCTGGAGAAGGGTGAATCGGCGAGTGACCTACACGAAGATGACCGAATGACTCGCGCGGGTGCACTGGTCATGAAATACGTATACGTCGTAAGCAGGGTCAGTCGATCTATGCTGCTGCATGGACTTGTGGCTGATGCCAGAAAATGTCATATTGCATTTGAATAATCAGAGCAAACTGTACAATGCACATGTGAACGAAATCGATTAATGAGATGACAGGAAAATACACGAGGCGAATTCCTCCTTCCTCCGCAATTTAAATGTTAGGTAGGAGGAGCAAACTTAGGTGAGCAGTCTTGGGCCGTATCTGGTCCGTTTGAGAATTCTGTTCAAGAAGTATCGATATCTCTTCATAAGTTTGTAACTAGCGAGTAGTAACAGTTGCCAGATGCCGAGAAATTGGGTGTGCTTTTAAGCTCGACCGTCGACCCCTGTCTTTATATTTTTGCAGATAATCTGGGGACGGTGTATGAACTGCAAAGTTCTTTAAAAACGTGCTTGGTTACATTTTGAAGTAGATGTTTTCTAAGTGCAAATGCAGTAGGGTTTTTTTTTTTTTTTTTTTTTTGGTAACTTTTCCCAGATATGGAAAAACAACGCTCTACCTCCAAAACAACCTCAGATCCATGTCTGACCAGTAATAACGTGGTCTGTTACACTATCTTATTACGAGAACTTATTATAACAATATGGTGCTTGAACGAAAGTTGATTTCACATTACTACCTTGCTGCTACTTTCAGATCAGTTGTACTTTTGAAGTGTCAGGAGACGGTACGTTTCATGACCTATTATTATTTTCGGATAATATGACTGAAGTTTGCAATTATTTTAAATTGGATCCTGTGAGTAGTAACTGCAGCATTTTTTTACATTTGTTAGAAGAGATTTTCGCGAGGTAGAAAACATCACAATACCAGCGACCTAAAGGGATATGTCAGCTCAGTTCATAAAATTGTTTTTCCTGACACCTACACACACAGATAAAAATAATCACAACAGTAAAAGTGTAACAAGCGACAACGGACGAACCCTTTCGCCTTATTATTAAGTCGTCGCCTTTAACACGAATACAGATCTAAATAAGGAGAAAATCGACCAAGGCGAATTATCGGCAAAATAAATCACATGGTATGCAAAAGACAATACTCGATTTAGCATTTTCGAAAGTGGTCGATTTAACACCTTGAACCGCTTCATCTGCTCATCAATAAAACTGTAAAGGTGTTGAATGTCTTATAATAAACAAATCGCTCAGTGAATAAAGAAAGTTAGGTCTATATGTTTGATATATTAATACTCTCTAAATAATACAAGGATCCATAGTAAACAAATATAGGTATCGAGTATTAAGCAGACAAAATTGGTATTGACCCATCTTTAGCCATAAACATTACATTAGTTCGTCAGATCAAAGCACTAAATATGAAGGTAGCCCAAAAAAATGTATACACAGTTCAAGGAAAGAAAAAACTTTGTTAACATAACAAAACTGAATTCACACAAACAGAAAATGATGAGCACTAATCATCTTAGACTTTTACAGTTACTTATGCAAAAGTCTTGGGATGAAAACTTTCAAGTTTGCTATTTTAATAATATGACGTATGCTGGTTCTGCAGATCCCAACAGATTTCTGTGGTGAGTGCTCAAAACGTTCCAAAACTATAGTCCAGGACGCAGGACTTGTTGCTGTGAGAGGTGTCCCAGATCTGCCTTTTTGAACATCGCATAAGGTACACGAGTCTCAAATTTGTCTCGAATGCGTGCAACTGTTGCTCGCGTTGACGGTTCTGTTCTGTACACATGTCTCCATTGTCTTTCAACTTCAACAACATTCTCGGTTTTCCAATAACACTTCAAAATTACTTTCCGCTGTTCAAACGATAATCTTGGCTCCATATTGTTGTAGCAACGCTAGCATAACGTAATGTAAGTCACATCATTTTACAGGACATCATACAATAATCTTGGCTTCATTTGTTCATTGTTGATTTACCTGTCACGTAGCAACACTATCATATGTATGTGAGTCACATCTGTTTACAGAACATCATACTACACAGTACTGTTGTTTTTCGGTCCAACTTTGAAATATATTAAGTAGATATCTACTGTAAAAGTGTGTATACATTTTTTGGCACCATCGATATTTTTTAAGTTAAGAAAGACGGTATAAGTTCTATGACACTATTCTTTCCTTATTTTATTTTATCCTAGTATGTATGAATTAAAATTAATACATTTTATGTACAAAAAAAAACTTCTGTTAAAAACCAACAATGAGAGTGAGTTTTAGTACAAGGTCTACCGTAAAACACTTTTTTCATCTAGCAAACAGTCTACCGTAGCTAGTACGTTTATTTTTCTTCTTCTTCTTTCTTGCGTGATCTTGTTGCATCACCATCTTTTTTTATCCATGTAGTCATGATATCTTCATACGACTCGTTATATGATGACCGTTATTTCTGTTCACTGATGTTTCTGACCTCTACCCCGCTTAGTCATGTCACCTCTTGAATATTATGGAAACATTAAAATAATTACTGTTGTTCCAAGTTCAGTTGCACTAAATAAACATTAAATAATCTCTGCAGGTGGTTTTGGCTCCATACAAATTGTGGGTTTCCTGCAGCTTTTAATTTGCCCTGGAGCAAATGAACCAGAGCTTCTGATCTATTGATACTGAATACTAAACATACATTAAAACTGGTCATGAACAGGTAATGGCACATGACTCCAATGTCACTACATAACACCAGCATCTTCTATCCTCATAGTTTAAACCTCTTACAGATATCATAGGATTTGGCCCGATTGATATGAAACAAGCTTATATCAACGTAAGCATCTGAATTTCTATTAAAAAAAAAACGATTTTAATGTTTCAAGGCATCAATTATCAGTCTGGCGCTTGCGTTATCATTATTTCCATTTTAGTATAAAATTAATTTTTCCTTCGTTTCTTACTTCTGTCACTTTTGGCTCCGGGAGAATTTGTTGTGAATTTTAGCTAACCACGCTTACAAATTTATCACAAGTAATATCACCGAAAGGGTCTGAGATTACCGATAAATTCATGAACATAGTGACCCTCGAGTGATACTTATTAAGACTATTTCACGAATAAAATAAAAATTTAAATATAATTCCTCTAAACTTGGCCTACAAAATTGTAATAATTGTATATTTGTACTTAACCTTTTCAAGCAATCTTGCGACAGAAGAATGTCGATTATCAGTAATGCTAATAGAGAAGAGCAAAATACGGATTTAGGACTATTTCATGAATAGAATAAGAATAAAAGTGAACGACATTCTCTCACAGAATATTAATACTTGTATAAAATGTTATAATTATGAATATCTATTCTATTCAGGAACCGTGAGTCTGAAATGGAGAAAAGTCGACTATTACAATCGCTACCGTTCGATTTTTGTAAAACCAACCGAGGAAAAAAAAAAAAAAAAAAAAAACACACCCTATTTTTCTTTGTATTCCCTGGTTTGGAATTCCTAATGAGAAGATCAATTTGCACATTTGAAGCATCACCAAAACGCTTTGCGTTATGATTGTCCATGCTTTTGCTGCTATCAATAGCTCCCCACAACCTTCTAGCAAATGTGATCAACGATGTCAGGAATTATATAGTGGAGGTATAGGGTTGGCTACACTTACCACAAGACAAACGCACGACACATGATAAAACGGATTTGATAATTTCTTTTTTCCCATAATTTCACTCTGTAATTGGGGGCTATTATTGGTCAAAATTCAAAATTTTGTTTCGTTTCATTGGTCGTTTTTAATATGACGTCATATGAATGAAATTGTTATTTGCAAATATAAATGACAATTTTATTAGTAGCAATAAGTGTTATGAGTTAAAATTGAACAATCTTTCACTTCATTCCAAAAATAGCAAATTCATATTATTTCTTAATCCTGAAATGTTCATTTTCTGATGCATAATAAGTTTAGGCTAGCACTTGTGGTTGTTTTAATTACTGCAAGGCACTGGGAGTTTCAAAGTGCTTAATGAGCTTGTCATCGTCTCACTGAGAATAATGTACATAATTTAAACGGAAATTATAATAAGATGCTACACAATACGAGCGCAGCGTGATAAGCGCTCTTTGGATCGTGGCAGACGGCTATAATTAAAGCGCGAGTAATTAGAAAGCAAATAAGCGCCGAGCGAAACGATAATTGGGCCCCTAGTCTTACACGTTGATAAGAATGTACCCTGATATTTTCCATAACAGCTTTATACCTGCTGCGTGCACAATAGCTCCCTTCCTTACGGATCAGCATTCTGTCACACCAATAAGCTCCTAATTTCTCTATAGCCGTTCATATTGACAGTCCTCTTAAAATACACTTGCTAATGAACTTCCAACAGCTCAATACCGAGAGTAAACAAATGAGTTGCGGTGACCTAGGGCACAGCACATGCGTCCGGACTTTCTCACGGCTCCGTAACCGTGCCAAGCTACGCAAAACATTAAATAACACGCCTGAACCCTACATAAAAACAAGGCGTGGAATCACGACTAAAACCGTGGAAAATTTTATTTATCACACACATATATTAAGTCATTATTGCTTAGCCCAAATATTTTGTGTTATATCGTTCTTTAGATTAGTTGTATTCGTGTAGGAATGCTCTCTATTGGCCCGACACAGCAACAGGTTCCGATAGAGTAATCTACAAGTTCTTAAGAGTTTTGACATTTGGCTCATAGCATTTTTGTTATCTAATCAAACCACTTCCGTTTCCGCTAGATCCAGGTTTCCATAGTTAGCTGAACTCCTCTGGAGGGGTCAGAGAAATCGAGTTAGTCAGTCAAACAGCAAATCGAAATCTAATTATGTACCCTTTAGGTAAATACATATTACTTTGTTTAGTATCTAAAAGAAGCAACCGTCCATCCAAGTAAAGCCTAAATAGGAGAACTGTGTAACTCTGAGAATGGCTAAAATGATAGTACCGCTAACTTCAGAAGACAAAGAAAAGGAAAAAAGGAAAAGAGGAAAAAATATATTGCCTTATTTTCTTCTACACAAACGTGCAGAATCATTTTTATGTTATTTTTATATAATTTCGGTTACAATACACGTTGCAGTTATTTGTTTACTTTTAATATCCACAGCATGCAGTTTTTTGCCTGTCAAAAACAGTTAAATTTCGCACAATATCTGCATTTTCAGCAATATTGCCTACTTACGTCATTACAAGATTCACACAGAACGTAGTCACTTAGTTTGGTATTGTTTGGTGATGATATTTAAAATAAGATGAGCAGCATGAGACCCATGCATTATCATATTGCAATAAAATCTGCTTGAGAGACCTACTTCTGTGGAAAAGCGATGAGACTATTATGATTATCATTATTATTACCCTTATTATTGTAATTTCAACAATAGTTCAGTGTCAGTTTCGCACCTGTTAAGACGCCCTTTGACCGCCGCCCATTCACATTTGGACGCTGGGATCGGACGAAGGTCGCAATCAGGAAGAACGTTGTAATAAATCATATGCGTGAATTAGATAAGCTCAGTTTTTGTTTTCTATCAGAAGGTATTGCATTAATAATAAAATAAAAAAAAATCATCAGGCATTTCGTAAACATTCGTTGTTTATATGACCACTACATTTTAATATTATCAATTCCAAACTTAATGGTTTCTTTAGTTGTTACAGCGCTGTCTCCCCTCCCCCCTCTCCAATTATAGACTCAACCAAAAAATGTTGCATCAACAAGCAAATTATCTGAAATTCCTCATAAAGCTAGCCCATATTAATTAGAAAGCTTAACCCAGAGGTCCTGGGTTTGATTTCCGGTCAGGTCAAACTGGCTGAATAAGGGTTTATTTTTGCATTGTTTTTTTTTTAACCTTGAGAAGAACACCAGATAGCTAGCTGTAAAGTATCAAGAACTTAGAGTTCATTTACGCCCATCAGGTTTTAAACCTAAGGGAGTTTTAAACCCCTCTCTGGTGAACCATATTCAAATCATCTTTACTTCCACTGGGATAACATACCAGCTTCGTATGGGCTTCCTGGCTATAGCAGTCCGATCCGCCATGCCAAGGGAAACGCCCATATAATTCATGAGAAAAATGGGTTGGCATTGCACAAAAAGATATTTAATAATTTTAGTCACACAAAGAGCTTGATGAAACAATGCATTGTTCATTGTGCATATGATATTTGCTTATTGAGGTTAAATATTAAACAAATAATTTGCTCAATCGTTTAAATATTCTGACACATCACCAGAGCCCGGAGTTCAGCATTCATTTAAGTTAAAATGGGCGGGCAAAAAGATATTTAAAATACTGAAAATAGGCAGTAATAAAATTGAAATAGCTTTTTATTAAAAGTGAAAACAGAGAGTAATATCACTCATTATTAACGAAAATAGGTATTTGAGAACTTAATACTTTCTTTATCATATTATTAAAATACTTCAGCTTACTTTTCTTGGTAACAATCAACAAAAAGACGTTTTTTTTTCAAGGTATTATCTGTCAGAGAGAACATTTTTAATCATGGAAAAAGAAGATTCTACTCCCACTTTCAGAGGGAATTTATCAGAGCATTCACCTTTCAACATATCATGGAAACGTCGATCAAGACAAAGTAAAGGCCTTTTGAATAGTCCTGGCGAATGGCAAAGGATGCGCATTGGTTTCTGCTCGAGTTCATTTTCTGTTTATGCATTTTTAGAGGAATCAGGTTAGTATCTCTCTCTTACTTCCAAACTGAACACATCCTCGGAGCGGTTTATTGCACAGCTGTGCCGCGCTCATCTTTCTCGCTTGCAACTGTTTGTTACATTTATGCAGTTGAGAAGTTACCCCCACCATAAATTCCCTAGAATAGCCTCGCACAGATCGATACCAAGCCATTCGCCAGGACTATCCAAAACTACAGTACTTCCCTCATCTCCTCGATTTTCCGGCATTCGTATGCCCGAGATAAACGTGCGTTCATTTCAATAATGAAGGTTCTGTTATTTAAAGAGCTTAAGTGAATGTGTCGAGGAGATTATTTTTTACTGCTTGAAAAGAAATAAACGTATAACAAGATTCTAAGCATATATTTTTGTGAGGTGAACATGCCATTTAATTTTTATAATATTTTTTTTTCATTTCGATATATTGAAATTCTTTACGTGCTTTTCTAAAATGCGTGAATAATCGCAGAAAAAACCTACGAGGATTCAAAACACGCAAAAAAAAAAAAAATAACGCTAAAATAGGGAACAGAAGCTCCCCCTCTCAAAAAAAAAAAAAAAAAAAAAAAAAAAAAGAGGCACAATGAAAATTGGCCCTACCGACCCCAAATGTACGGTAACTAGTTCATTTCTTTCTGACCCTTAAATATATGTACCCAAATAGAAAATGGCATTTTGCCTAACTTCTGGGCTCTGCATGTCACTAATCCCTAATGTGGTGATTACGGTGAAATAGCTCCAAGCTATCCACGTAGAAAACATTATATTATATGTTCCTCTTAAACCTGCTCTCTCTTAACACAATCAAGTCACGTGGGTCTTCAATATAAGATTGCTAGTTCTTCCACTTTCGTCACTTCCATCTCACTTATGCACGTATACTATCCCCCCCCCCACACACACACTCACCATACTAGCCTCCTAAACCCAAGATCGGGGGTTCGAACCCGGCCAGGATCGATGGATTTTTTCGGGCGTAAAAATCCTAAGTATTGCTTACTTCGGAAGGGAAGTAAAGCATGGGTCCCGTGTCGTACATTTACGGCACGAAAAAGAACCTCAAGCATGAAAGAGAGGCCTCTGAGCAAAATTTGTCGCCCGTTTCAAGCCCTGAGTTGAATGGGACGCTGAGATGTTAAAGAGCGTCCATAAATAAATCAATCAAAAAAAAAAAAAAAAAACACAGACACATATTTATCATAACGCCACAGGCCCCAATAACACGTGCTATAAGTTGGTATTAAGTATCTTTGATTTATGGCCACAGGAGGGAAATGTGTTTGCTTATAACAATTTTGCTCCGAAGAAGTTGTTTCTCTAGCAATTTCCTGGCAGACGACAAAGACGTAAAACACACTGATCCCTTCCACCCCCGGGAGTGTCCCAGTTTTATGTGGTGTACAGAACTGCGTTCTAGTTGCTCATAAATTCCTATTAGGCACCATATGTCTTGCCTGGTTTTCTACACCAGTGTGTACGTGCAAGAGGAAATTGCTGAAATAAGTGGCATCAGCAACGCAATAGTGGTACCATAGCTTGGCACTGGATATTAATTAATTCTATTTAGGCGCTCTTCACAAAGATCACAAAACGGATGGATGTTTTCCAGAGAAAACCAAGAAGGAATGCATCACTTTACTTACGGTTCAGAGATATTTTAATGAAAATATTTACATATACATCTGAAATACACCAGTTACTGCTTTTAGCGAATTCCGAAGGATTGTAGAGAATTTTTTGAAAAAAAAATTCTTCATAGCTCCATCGATCCCACATACTAGCCACCTAAAATGATAATGAAAAAAAAGTATACATTTATTTTCTCAACGAAACTCATCATATTTCATTAAAATAAATTAAAGTAATTTCTCAAAATCGGGGCAACTGGGCCATTAGAAGTGTGAGAATATATCTAAAAATTTAAATTTAAGCAAAATTTAAAAATCGCTCTAACGGACGCAATTTAAAATGTTTAAAAGAAAACTCTGTGTATGCTATTGAAATAAAATAGAAATAGCTATTAAACATCAGGGAAATCAAATTATTAGGAGTGGGGGGTGTTTACCTGAAATCCAAAATTTAAAAATTACTAGCGTCACCAATATTTATTTTTTCGCAATGAAGCTCTGTATATACCATTTAAACAAAATAAGAAAAATAGTTTTTGAAAATTAGGGAAAATGGACCGTTAGGAGAAAAGATAAACCGGAAAACCCAAATTTAAAAAGTGCTCGAGTTTAGTTTTCTGTATATTGTTTTAAAATAAATGGACAAACTAATTCAGCATATAAAATGTATTTATAACGTTGCATATGTTTTATATTTAACAAAATCATCGTCGTGAAAACAGCAAATATGAAATATTAATCTAATATGTGTGTGAGAATTATATTTGTATGTAAGAGCGCTCTGTAATAACATTCAGAAAAACGTTTACGTTGCATGTTTTTACTACAATAATATTTAAATTAAATTTCAACTCCACTGAAAATTTATGTAACTTTGAATTGTTGATTGTGCATATTTCTGTATACATTGTAATTGTTTTTAAATACCAGATTATTTTTTGTTTTGTTTTATTGAAACATACTAACTTCTTAAATGCACAAGGTTTTTATGTTATTTTTATCCATTTTAGTGAATGTAAAATGATACTAAATGATAAATGAACATGATTACATTTAAAAATGTTTAAAAAAACTCACCCAATATAGTTTATCTGTCAGTGGCCGTGTATTTAATTTACTCATATTATACTAATAATTTTTGTGGTTTAACCTCGATAGTAATAATTATAAAATTGTTGTTTATCTTTTGTAGTACTTATAAGATTGCAAGAATTCTAATTTTGTTGTCCTTACTTTTGAAAATTATAGACATTTCACTATACATTCATTTTCAAGTTGTGCTGAAGGAAAAAAAATCTAGTTAAGAAAGGTAACATAGTTAAGTTTTTCTTGTATTAGCTTTAGAGTTTGTCATGCTAAGTAACACACAGCAATGTCATAATTTATAAGGCCATAATATGAATTTTATATTAATTTTAAAGTCATTCTATTTGATGAGGAATTCGCTTAGTTTACGCAACTCCTGCGTGACGGATTTTTTTTTTCATCTACGTGCATGGGCCTTTTTAAAACTATTTTGCTACTGATCAGCATAAATAGTTGAAACCATTTTATTATTTTGATACATAGTCCGTATTTTACAATATTCTTGCCTGTAATGTAATAATAAATATGTTCCCTTTGCAACGTTTAGAAACATCGAATTACAAAACACCAACTAAATCACTTTCTTGTAATATGTTACACGTTATTTTGAGTATACTGATAGTATGCATCTTTTTCTTCATTCTAGTAGAAGTCATTCATCTGTTCATGATTATACGTGTGTATATCATGCCAACTTCTTAGTTCTTCTATTCTTCTCACTGGCCTATTCAAAGTTACCCTTTATTGAGCGATTTGCTACAAAGTAACACCTAAGATTCAAATTTAAAACATTTCCAGTTCGCCGGATTTATTTTTTCTATGCAATGAACTGTTACAGTAAAAATCAATAAAAAAAATCGAGGATGCTGATGCAGGATATCGATTACGCAACTAATGCCACATGTGCGGCAATCAATGGATTGAGTACTATATGATAAGAAGTACTGTAATTACATTGATGAAGTTACAGAAACAATTAATAGCTAATAAATATACTCAACTTTATGTATGGGAGACTGGACTTTACCACGAATCATTTTAAAAGAATTTGAGGACAGAAGTGCGGCTTATCGGACACGGGGGGAGGGGGAGGGAGGGAGAAAGTGTCATATTTTATTTACAAAATGTGAGATGTTAGTTCTTTAACCACTCGCTAGGTGGAACAGTGTCAATACACTTCAAGGGAAGGTGCACTGACTAGTATCCAGTGTTACTTATATATTTTGTTTCAATGTGAAGCAAACAGCAAGCAAGAAAACATTTGACCATAACATGTAAAATTACAAGTGGCAAAGTTTAAACTTCAGAACATGAGAGAGGTGAAAAAATATAAAATGCATTCCAAAACAAACGTCAATTCCTTTTTTCTGAAAGCATTTCCTCTGCATCTGCACCATAATGATAACAGACATAGCAATTTACTGCTTATCCGCCATATTTCCTAAACGAGGAATAAAAGTTTGATATTGTGCTAGGAGAAGTCATAAGTACTTGTGCTATTAAGCACATCTTTAGGTTTTAATTAGTATTCTTGAACGTGGTGTCTCGCCTAGCTACTGCTAATTATATTTGGAAATGTTCTGCTCACTGCTTCATTTCAAATTAATGTTATCCCACGAAAAAGACCCAGCAGCTGCAGCATAAAAACACGAATGTACTCCGGTAACGGGAAAGCGCCAAATGCTGCTCAGAAACAAAGGACTGTGCTTTCTGTTTTTGCTGTGACGCTTGAACCACTGCCATACGGTCGACACAGAAAAGTAGTGGGTCAAACTGCCGTCGTTTGCAGACCCATTCTTTAAAATAAGTCATAAAAGCAGGCTATTTCAGGCATCTCATGGAAAATATCTTTTCAGTAGAAATTATGAGCTGGGAAGTAGAGTGAAGTGAATTATCATTTAAAAGCAAAAATAAACTATCTATATTCTTTTTCCTTTGTTCTTTCCCTTTATCATTTTAAAAATAAATGTCCACTACAGAAAAAACATACATGCATGTGCGCCATTTTGATTACAAACAGATGACATTCTGGTTTATAATATTTCTCTTTCGCAAGTTACTCTCATTGCTCTCTCTCCCACCTATAGACTCTCACACACACACACACACACACACACACACACGCACGCACGCACGCACACACAACAAAATACTAGGACAAACTTTAGCGGCGAGTTTCCCGGACCAAAACAAGGAATAGGTATATGTATAGTGTGTCAAAAAGGTATACACACTTTCACAGTAGATATCTATTTAATATATTTCGAAGTTGGACCGAAAAACAACAGCAATGTGTAGTATGATGTTCTGTAAACAGATGTGACTCACATACATTATGATAGCGTTGCTACGTGACGGGTAAATCAACAATGAACAAATGAAGCCAAGATTATTGCATGGTGTTCTGTAAACAGATGTGACTCACATTACGTTATGCTAGCGTTGCTACAACCAAATGGAGCTAAGATTATCGTTTGAACAGCGGAAAGCAATTTTGAAGTTGTATTGAAAAACCGAGAATGTTGTTGAAGTTCAAAGGCAATAGAGACGTGTGTACAGAACAGAACCGCCAACGCGAATAACAATTGCACGCATTCGAGACAAATTTGAGACTCGTGGTACAAGATGTGATGTTCACAAGGGCAGATCTGGGAGACCTCGCACAAGCCCTGATCCTCGGCTATGATTTTGGAACGTTTTGAGCACTCACTGCAGAAATCTACAAAGCAATGTGCACGTGAGCAGAACCAGCGTATATCGTATTATTAAAACAGCAAATTTGAAAGTTTTCATCCCAAGACTTTTGCCTGCATTAAACGAAGATGACCCTAAATCGCTGAGGACACTTTCGCAACGCACTCAGAAATGCATTGACGCCGATGGTGGGCATTTTGAGCAACTGTTGTAACTGTAAAAGTCTGAGATGATTAGTGTTCATCATTTTCTGTTTGTATGAATTCAGTTTTGTTATGTTAACACGTTTAAACATGAGTGATATTTTCAGTGCCATAAATTTTATGATTCAGCTGCCTTCGGTTTGATAAAGTTATCTCATGCAACTGTGCAGCTTCGCGTCCATTACATAAAAATCGTGTCTGCCTGGGTATGAATATCCTGCCATTGCCAGGCACTCAAATGGGAGGGAAAAAATACTGTAGCACAACTGAAACAAGTAAGAAATTGACTAACCACGAATATACACAACTTATAGTGTAAAAAATATCCATGGCAACACATCACAACATACGTCAGCATCATTACACTAAATTGCAATAAAAAGTATTATAACTTTAACAAATTTAAGCTGTTGTATCGAAACGCGTTGAATTTTATTTTTCAGTAACAACTTACAAACCAGGTATTTCTGAACATATGCTTATTTTTTTTCTTGTTTTAATCTGAGGAACTCGCAAAGCTGGTCCCAATATTTTACACCCTATATATAGGGTGTATATATATGTATATATATATATATATATATATATATATTATTCAGAAATTCTATAACTAAACTTCTAGGTTAATAAAGGAGACCAAAATCAAGTATTCCGAGGTGGATCTTGCAAAAATGGTTACAACTGCCTGGAGACATAAAGTTTCGACCTCCCCCAAGTCTCTCTCCCGCGTCGCTACCCCATATATCCTCGTCAACATC
Source organism: Metallyticus violacea (assembly GCA_030762175.1). Lineage (NCBI taxonomy): Eukaryota > Metazoa > Arthropoda > Insecta > Mantodea > Metallyticidae > Metallyticus > Metallyticus violacea. The sequence continues at coordinate 18,064,536 of CM060841.1, forward strand.
TGCTGTAACAAGCAGCATCCCTTTTGATGATCACTGATATTGTGATAAGATCAATATCATAATAAATTACTGCAAACGTTGTTAATTAGTTTAAATCATTCTTTTACCCATCAAATTTTGGCCTCTGCTATTGCCCTTTTAAGTTTGGTAGTGCAATTTCTGAACACTCTGTATATATTGTAACGAGCCAAGCAATTGAGGCATATTTGTTATCATTTCAAATTATAAGTAAGACTTCAGATAATGTATTGCTATGGGGATGATGTATAATTTTGGGGAAGTTATAACACGCCTGTGTGCTCAGTAATTTTGCAGCCTAGCCTCTGGTTAAGCTCACATTGTCCTGTTGGCCTACCGTTGTTATTGCCAAGTAACACCCCCTTTGGCTAATCTACTTCCGTTTAGAAATCCTGTAGAACCTTCTAGAAGCTTTTGTGACGTAAATGATCAAAACAGCTAGGGAATATTTTAAGGCTTAACCGGAAATCCGAGAGGGTTTAAAACATAAGGGCGGCTCGGCAAAAATGGCCAAATATAGCGTTGTCAGTTTGGACCCTCGGCGGTCGGTGTTCGCACCGGACGCTGTGCCATGTTCACTCTTCGGCTTAGCTCAGCAACCATTGACCTAAGGTAAGTTTCAGGTCCAAGTTGGGATATTTTCTGATGTTCTCTATTTAACTAATAAACTCAACTGTGCATAATGTAAATGGTTTTAGTGCTCTACCCCTAAAACTCCTTGTCCCTTCCATGTCCGACTAGGGTCGAGACATTGGTGGACACCTCGGCTGTTTTTGTATTCTTTTCCAGTAATACGGTCTGGATCTGTTTCTTTTACTAGTCGTGACAATATATGTACACTTTAATCAACATAGTCGTCAGATTGTCGACTAGTTTCTGCCAAAGATATACAAACCGTGGCACGAGTAATGGAGTAATGAGAATACAGGTAAAACATTTACAATACCGTGACAGGAAACGTAACATGGAACACAGTCATGAACATGAGAGGAAATGTCAACCAATGATACGACGTACGTACGTTGAAGTAGTGGGAAACTTTTTGTACAGGATATAGCCTTATCTTTGCTTAATACTGAACAACTGTGCAACGCTCATTACTGTGAGTGTCTTGAGAAAGTCACGTGAATTAAGTACGCGCGATTATAAAAAGTTTACCTTTTTTACTTATTCTTGCAGATATTAAAAACGCTTATACAGAGTGTACGATGAAATCTCCCCTTAAAAACAATGGGCTGAACAGGACGAGAAAACATTGCAGATGAATAACACGAGGTGCTGAACACAGAAATCCATAGCTCTTGAAGGGTGACAGGGAACTCAATTGAAAGTACTATGAGGTCAGGTTTTTCAGAAACCATCGCCTTTAGGATTACATATGATCATTTTCGTATGAAAAAATATCAGTTCCAAGATGGACCTTTTTTAGCACTTCAAAAACAATATCGAATGGAATGCCGTGAAAGATCTGGAAACAATTGGTACAGCAGAAGAAACTATGGTTCTTACTTATGATCTACTTTCAAAACGAGAGTCTGTGGTGAGGCGCCGTCAAGATCAGAGTTGTTCAGTTCTGATAAAGTTCGTGGCCACGACTTTTTTGGGGGACTTCAATGACATAAATACCAGCGCCAACGCAGACTACTACGAGCAACAATTAAGAATGAGACGCGGTAAGCTGATCCATGATGTCCATCTTCTGCATGGCAATTCGGCAGTTCAAATTGTTCAGATTGTAAGGATGCTGGATAAAGCGAATTGAACCATCCACCCTGCAGCTCAGATGTAAATCCCAACAATAATATTTTCTCAAAATTGAAGAAAGGCTACGAGGAAGAAAATTTAATGCCAATGAAATTAAGAAAGTTCTTTTAAAACCTTTTGCACGAAAAAATTCACACTATTCTTTCAAGAGCAAAGAAATGTTACCTCAAAGATGTGAAAAAAGTGTTGAAATAAATAGAGACTACGTTGGAAAACTGAAGACGACAGATTTTTTTTTTTTAATCGCTGATGGTGTTGTCTTCGTTCCCTTTCTTGGAACAATGGACAACAATAAATTCAGAACCTACATTTTGACTCTCCGACTTTTAAAATTGCTATTAAGGACGATTTAAAGGGAAAAGCTTTTCTGAAAAAAAAAAAAATGCGAAGGCACACAATCAGGTGCTGCTGCACTGCAACAAATGAGACAATGAATGAGGAATCCACCTTACAGCCGCTACTTGGCGCACTGTGTTTCCATCCTTTCTTAAAGAACAAGCTTTGTGGACATAACTATGCATATAATGGTGAAGATAAGATGCTGTCACGGGGTGAATTTCTTCCGTTATGGCTTCACGATTCTTTTATCATCATTAGCAGAATTGTATTAAGTTACTTGGTGATTCATTTGAAAAATGTGTACCCGAAATTAAAGAGATCATTATAAAAAAATATGTTTGCTTCGTCTCATTTATTAAAATATTCCAACTTGATGATGGGCAAAGATTCTGAAAGTATTGCACAATTTTGCTGATAGGTGGTTCTTTGGGATTGCACTTGCTTTTAGAATGAGAAAAGCTCAAAGGGCAAGGGAAGAGTTCGACGCCACCGACTGAATCAGTTCCTCGCAATATCCCTCACCCCTCTTGGAAAGTGCACGGATTTTACGTTTATAATTGTGATGAAACTTGCACAAATAACCACGGTCAAAACTAAAATGACCGAAAAGGGCAATATTTCGCATCAGCATTTCCGAAAAAATACCTACGTTTCATGTAGCAAAAGAAGATATACTACTGAAGAGTATATCATAACATTATATATGTGTATAACATTACAAAGGGAATAAAATGTTCATTATGACAAATAGATTGATATGACAATTCCATTAAAGAATACAAATATTAAAAAAAAAATTATTTTGTTACAGGATTTTGTAAACATGTATTTGCTTTAGTTTGCTAAACGAAAAGGGCATTAGAATTTATGAGAATATGCAGTACATTCATTTCATAAAATATATGCCTGAATAATTTATTTATAAAAATTTAATTAAACATGGCAGTTTAGGTAACACTAATAGTGATTAAATTTTAGATTTCACTTTCTGACCTCCACAATCCAAATTTGAAATTTCAAATGACACCCCTACCTTATGTATTTTAAAATGTAAATAGAATTGTTATTCTACATTTTTTGTTTTCTATCGTTGCCTAGCAACCTGCATTGTTGATATTTTTTTCCAATTATGACAATAAAAACAATACTTCAGTAGGATGAAAACGAACTTTATTTTATGTATAGTATTATAATTTTACTACATTAAATTTTGTAAATTGCTGTTGTTGAATAGACAGTAATATAGAACCCCGGACGAATCACTTACATTATATTCTTTTTATACAATTTATTATCAAACACAACATTTTGTACAGTATAATTTTTGAGAGCTCGGCCATCATAAATTAATATCTGAAGGCATCTTTTGAATAGACACACCAGTTCTTATCTATGAAGTTATTGATTTATTACTAGTTTAAAACAACCATGTTATGACACGGAAATGTTACTTTTCATGTCTCTAAAAACTTTTGGCGCGTTATATGGGAGAGTCGTGGCTGGTCTTGGCCGCAGCAATGGATCGACTTCAGTTACAGAATGCACACAGAATTAGAACAGTACGTTCTTTTCATATGCCCAGCCTATCTGAATTTCTCTTAATGTCGAAAATCTTCAAAATGACGAGGAAAGGGAATTTATTATATCAATTGAGATTGGGCTTAAACAGCCTATTCAGAGAGAAACTTCTTTCTTACGGCAGGGGGGGGGGGGGAGCTCAGGCAATTTATCCAACTGGAATTCACTCTGGTTTGGCGGAGCACTATGGCTCATTTTCGGAAACTCTCGACATGATACGCAAAAGACATTTCTGTTTCTTCCGCATAGTAAATCATTTATCCAATTAATACTATTATATTGTAATTTAAATTAAATTTAAGGCATTTGCTATTTCTTGTGAGGCAACTTTCGGCTAATGTTGAACACTCTTACGCATTATTTTTTCCTAGTTATCTAAATCAGATCACACGTTCATGTTCCTGTTTAAAATTTACTTCGAAACGCTTTTTTTCTTCTTTTTTGCATTTTACTTGGAAAAAATTAAGTAAACCATAACTATGTCAGTTAGACAGTGAGAATGAATTATTAAAACAATATTTTATATGAATATTTTCTATTTCCCTTTTTTAGGTACCAACTTCCAGTAACTTTCCAGATTAATTTAAATAATACTACAAGTATTTTTAACTTTTAAACCTTAGAACTGAAAAACGTTTCCTGCCTTAAAAAAATCCTTTCCCAATGCATCATTTCATCTACTTTATCATCAGTGCCCACCGCCTGTGATGTTTCAGTAGTAAAAACGGGCTTTAAGCAAATTTCAAAAAAAAAAAAAAAAAAAAAAAAAAAACTTTTAAATACTAAGTTAAAAATTATATATTTGAAATTTAATTAACTAAGCCAATAATTAGATCACCTCATTGGTCTAGTGGTTAGCGTTGTGACTACTGCCCGGAAGGCCTGGGTTCGATTCCCAGCCTCTACTTAGGAACTTTTTTTTCTAAGATAAGGGGGTTTGGAACAGAGTCCACCGAGCCTCGTGAGGACAATTGGGATAGAGAGGTGGCGATCTCCGATCTAGTAAGCCGAGATATAGCGATTAGGTGTCGGTCCTGGTGGTGTAGTGGTTACCATACTTGCCTCCTAAACTGGGTTCGAACCCGGCCAGGACCGATGGATTTTTTCGGGGCGTAAAAATCCTAAGTATGGCTTCCTTCGGAAGGGAAGTAAAGCCGTGGGTCCCGTGTCGTACATTTACGGCACGAAAAAGAACCTCAAGCCTGAACGAGAGGCCTCTGAGCAAAATTTGTCGGCAGTTACATGCCCTGAGTTGAATGGGACGCTGATGACCTGAGCTGTTAAAGAGCGTCCATAAATCAATTATTAAAAAAAAAAAAAATAGCGATCAGCAGGATCCGGTGTGCTGATCACATGCCCCCCCCCCCCCTGCAATATTCCCCTCTACCAATGAAATCATGTGATGGAGATAGAAGATTTAGTAAAGCTCAGACCCACGTGGGGCTGTAAAAAGCTTCATTGTTTTGTTTTTTAAGTCCATAATTAAGCGTTGAGAAAATGAATGAAAAACATCAAAGCCTGTTTTCAGTAGACCAGCGCTTATTTCCGACTCTAAATCTTGTTTTACTCGCTAAAGAGCATTGCTTTTAATGGCTAAAAGTTCGTGATCTAGTCATCAGGTGAACAAATCAGAAAATGTGAGTAAAGTACTGTTGTAGGATCAGGAAGGGTGAATACTAAATATAAATTAGACATATATACCACTGGTATCGAATCCTGGTCGCCGAATAAAACAACCAACTGGCTACACCGCTGTCTATTGAAGATGATTCTGCGTTACTTTCTTTGGCAAAAAGATGAAGTTTTTCTCCTTCTTCTAACTCTCTCCTTGGCGACAGTAAGCGCGAATAAGACGGGGAAAACGTTTAGAATTGAGTCTTTCCTCCTTCGTTTTTGCTTTCTTCTTTACTTTGTTTTCATTTTACTTCTACTTTTTTTGTTACTTTAATTAATCTTTGAACAACAGGAATATGTTTACTATTATTATTGATTTACACTAGTGTTAATTGTAGCCTACACGTCATTGTGTCAAAAGCTTTCACTCTTAGACTGATGGCCAACAAAGGTTTACATTTTAACTCTTGTATACCATGAGAAATCCAACAAACCAATGCCACTGTCTACCCTTCGTTTCCTTAATATTCCGAAGAGCATTTTGTAATTTAAGACAGCTGCGCTTCTTTTCTGTTCCATCACAGCATAGGAATGAGAAGTTCTTCAAGAAGAAATATCTGAGTCTTGAGTGCAACATTTAAATTAATATATATATATATATATGGGTAGGAAATACAACCTGAGCTCTGACGTTAAGCCTTTAATTTCCCAACGATTTTTTTGCGAATGAAATGATGTAGTCCGCACGCCTTACAATTTCTGCAGGTGAATAATAAAAAGAGCGAAAAGACTTTCATAACTGTAACGTGCTAATGAAAAGAAGCTCTCACACTCATTCTGAGACACTTCCAGGAATTTCTATGTCTCACCAAGGCTCTTTTCTTCCACTAATGAATACTGCTGAGGGGGAAGGGATAAAATATTTCGTATGGCTTTCTTATTGCATTTAATATTACGCTGTACATTTCTTACAACTGCAGTGATAATTACTGAAAACGTATTATTAATTTAGCTACAGAACCACTTATTAAAAAAACTAATACTTTATAAAATTGCTATAACTTTTTATAGATATCAATATCTGAGAAAAGAGCAGCGTGTTTATAACAATAGGTTTTGTTAAACCGTTTCCTTTCATTTACTTACAACAGCACTCTTTTACTGCAGACGAGACCGCCACGGATGGCCGAGGTCGTTAAGAAGCGGACTCGTGAGCGGGAGGCCTAGGGTTCGAATCCCGCCAGGACCGTCCTCTCTGACTGAGGTTTTTCCAGGTATTCCTCAGTCTTCATAAATGGCAAATGCCGGGGAGGTACCCTAAACGTAGGCCTGGAACGCTTCCTTCCTTAAAAACTCCCTTTCCCAATTTATCATTTCATCTCATGTATCATCAGTGTCCACCGCCTGTGGTGCCCCTGTAGTGAAAACGGGCGCTAAACGCTACTAAAAAAACTGCAGACGAGAAAAAGAACGCCAGTGACATATTCTCACGACTACAACTCTCTAGTTCTGCGCATGTGCTCTCAGCGAACATCGCGCAAGTTCATTAATAGTACCGTTTGTGGCTTGTGTTTGGAGTTATTATCTATGTCAGTAGTTATTCTTAAAGACCTTTGTTTATTGTTATTAATTTGTTGTAATTTTACATGACAGCTGGGCCTAGAGGGTGCAATGTGATGAAAAGGGCCCAATGAGGTTTTCCTAATTCCACTAAATAAATCGACAGAATGGCAAACTATGGAAAAGATTTCCCGTTTAAATGTAAAAAAAAGTACGAAAAGAAATCAAGAAACGGAAAACCTTACAACAGAAGCTTGTTAAGGCATAAGATTACAAACTAATTTAATTTCGCATAAGTTTATTTTGAACTTGCTCCAGTGCCACAATACAGTCCCTCCCTACAATTTTCGTTATATATATTAATGAAAAATAACAACACTAGAAACAATTTAACTAAATTAACATTAATAAAAAAAGCAGAAAAGGATAAAACACTAAGAAAAAGTCACAGATTTGCAATCGCTAATAGCACAATAAGAAAGAAAGCCAACGCGCCCTGAATATTTAGCTAATTGCTTAGATTGGCACTTACATTTGTTAAACCAAAATTTCATAACATTACCTTGGATAGATGTCATAGTAAAAGAAGTATTAAATAACAAAAGCTTAATAATAGTAATGAATAACAGATAAATAGCAAAGAAGTCAAAGCAAAACACACAAAAGTGAATTTAAATTAATAAACTAAGTTAAAAGTAACACTAGAGGTGCAAACAATATAAATGAAAAATAATATAACACTATTAACAATGTAACTAAATTAACAATAATTAGAAAAACAGAAAAGGATAAAACACTAAGAAAAAGTCGCAGATTTGCAATCGATTGCAAATTTACAATCGATTTTCTTAGTGTTTTTATCCTTTTCTGCTTTTCTAATTATAATGTTTAAAGCCCGTTTAATTATTGAGGCAGCACGGCGGTGGACACTGATGATACATGAGAGGAAATGATATATTGGGAAAGGCTTTTTTTTTAAAGGAAGGAAGCGTTCCAGGCCTAAGTTTAGGGTACCTCCCCGGCATTTGCCATTTATGAGGACTGAGGAAAACCCGGAAAAAACCTCAGTCAGGGAGGACGGTCCTGGTGGGAATCAAACCCCAGATCTGCCGCTCATGAGTCCGCGCCTTAATGACCTCGGCCACCAGTGGCGGTTTTCCTCTCGTGTAGCCAATAAAATCAATATCGCCGAGTGTATAACTTGTGAACATTGGTAAGATTACTGAATCTTATCCTTTATGCAGCAAGCCTGTCATTAATAAAATAATAAAAGGATATGCATATAATCACGTGCTTCTTACCCACCGATATTTTGACCCGAAGTCTTTACCTTGTCACATCAACACGTGTAGGAATGAAAATCAGCAGTGACTCCAAAATGTAAGTAATTGTTTGATAAGAGCTTTTATCTTATATTTGACAGTTCAAAATTAAAGTCCGATGCACTACAGGGATTCGGATTTTTTTTTAATGATTTATTTATGGACGCTCTTTAACAGCTCAGGTCATCAGCGTCCGATTCAACTCAGGGCGTGAAACGGCCGACAAATTTTGCTCAGAGGCCTCTCTTTCAGGCTTGAGGTTCTTTTTCGTGCCTTAAATGTACGACACGGGACCCACGGCTTTACTTCCCTTCCGAAGGAAGCCATACTTAGGATTTTTACGCCCCGAAAAAATCCATCGATCCTGATCGGGGATTCGGAATGATTTATTAATAAATAAGTATATAAAAATCTAAAAATAAATATCTAATAAACATTATTTGAGAAACTAGACTCAACTATAGACATTCATCTGCAAAAGAACATCTTTTATTCTTCGTTGTAATACCATTTCTTCATGATTTCCTACAACCTCCGTATTGATTTCACTGTTGTTATTTTTCTTTCTCATATATCCATCAATACTCTTCTTATTTTAGATGTCATGATGTACCTACTGCGATATATTCTCTAAAGGATTAGTGTCCAGGGACTGTGCCAGTATCCGCATACGGTGGGGAGGTAATACAACAGAGCAGAGCCTTGCGTCTAGGGATTTGTATATGCAGACGTAATGCTCAGCCCACACTTGTGGAAACAGGAGCTTTTGAGATGTTAACGACACTGGGAAGAGCGTCAACTTTTCGTTAATCTAAAGCTGTTTCTTACACTAAAACCAAACATTTTGTGATTGCTACTTTAAGTATACTCTTCAATAAGCAAGATAAAAAAAATTAGTTTTTCTAATTTTTGTGCAAAAAGGGTATATGCATTTTGAGATATGGAGTGCATTAATAAATAAACCTATTTTGACCTTCAAATCTATTCATTGTTTCCATAACCTATTAAATGATTACTGGACATTTAAAGCTCAACACAAGATAAAAAAAAGTTTTCATACAATTAAAAATGCAAAATAGTTTTCCATAAAATAAATTATTTTAAAGATACTAATGCCATTTATAGATTAGCACACAGGACTGCAGTAAGAAAACGTAAAAATTCTATCAATATATAGAGCGTGCCAAAAAATGTACACACACTTCAAGCAAGGAAAAACTGTGTTACCATAACAAAACTGAATTCACACAAACAGAAAATGATGAGCACTAATCATCTTACACTTTTACAGTTACAGCAGTTGCTCAAAATGCCCACTATCGGCGTTGATACATTTCTGAGTACGTTGAACTACTGATTGAGTGACGTTTCGAAGTGTCCTCTCAGCGATTTCAGCACATGCCGTTTCAATTTCTTCCCGAAGTGTTGTCAGTGTAGCTGGTTTTCTACGGTATACAACATTCTTACGAGTTCCCCATAGATAGAAGTCCAACGGAGTTAGATCCGGAGAACGCGATGGAAACCTCTTCGTCCTATGGCCTTTGAACTTGTGCAATACCCCTTCAAAATTGCTTTCCGCTATTCAAACGATAATCTTGGCTTCATTTTGTTGTAGCAACGCTATCATAATGTGTGTGTCATGTCTGTTTACAGAACACCATACTACACACTACTGTTTTTTTTTTCGGTCTAACTTTGAAATATATTAAATTTATATTTACTGAGATTTACATTTTTTGGACCCTCGGTGTATATATTTTTAAATAGTTATGCGCAGCCGTTTCTTGAAAACCGAAAGGTACGGGAAATTGCATTTAAACATTTAACATTTCATTACAGCTTTTTAAAACATTCAAGACCTATAATTTTGTTCCCCCTGTTTTTCTGTAGGCTCCCCTTTCTTCTTCTGCGACCGATTGGCAAGTCCTGCTTCCTTTTCACACATTTCGGTCTTCTAAGCATCTATTTCACTCCTCATGTTATTTCCTATGTTCCTATAAACGCCCAATTCTATTACTACAAACATGTTTGAAGCAAATTGCACTACATAAAACTCCAGTATTTAGTGTCTTTAACTCAACATAAACATTTTTGGCACTCGTTACCATATCAAATGATGGAAACTGGGGTTTCGCATACCACCATGGAGGATTTTTCAGATCGTCTTTAGAAATTCCCTGAAAATAAATTTTATAGCAGAAAACATTTTCCCTAGAATAGAACGTTATGGTTTCCTCAGTTACTTTAGATTTTTGATAACCATACTTAAGAATTTTTACTTTTTACTGTGGAATATTATCTGTGAACATCTTTTGAATACATTTAGCCATATGGTTTGCCTTATATGCCTAAATTTATGCCTACCAAAGTTCTTTTTAACCCCATACCTATTAACCGTGCATAACACTGAAATCTAAGTGAATTTGAACTAAAATGTTTTAACTATTCACCATGTGCTTCACACCCATTCAATTCAAAGCATAAACAAAAGAACAGTTTCCAGCTCGGGCAGACCCATGCCATTGAATGATTACCCAATTAGAAACAACTTAACACACATTGCTACAATTACTTCGCTTGGAAATAATGGAAACGAATTTCATGAAATGCTTAACGCAGCTGAATGAGGAAAGGCTGCTTAAGCTTCGTTTAAAGGACTAAATGTATATTATCAATCCATAATGCATATTAATTTTAAAGAGAAAAGTCTGTAGTTATTTTACAAGACTAAAAATTAAAAAAAAAAATCAATTTTTAGATCAAAATCACTTCTCAGTAAACTTAATGTAGACTTTGTGATCCATGAATCGCCTACGTTGCTTAGCAATCACCCTCCTCCAAATTTTTGTGAGGTATCTCTCACCCAGCTCACGATCAGCCGTTTGTTGTGAAAGCACTATCAATACAAATCCACGTTTCCAGCTTTAACAATTATGAAGATGTGACTGGTGCTGTACTTAACAATCAGATGCAAAGGAAAATATTTGAAAGGAGTCATTTGTTGACGACAACAAACTCCTGTAATTTCGCTTTGAATGTAATTTTTATTAATGTATTTTAATATTAAAAATGAATGCCAAATCTGTAACATTAAAGCATATACAATTGTGGTGGGAGATATAACATATATTTAGAAATGTGCAAAATCAAATTTATGAAAAATATTTCAATTTCGTATCTTGTAAATATTTGCCTTTTCTTTATGCATAAAAACATGGCAATCGGGCTATAGTTATATATATATATATATATATATATATATATATATATATATATATATATATGCCAACTAACAAAATCGGTTTTGTTTCTGCTAAAACATCCCAAACACTGTTGCGATAATTTCATGCCAATAGAAAGCATTTTCATATGCAATTCAACTACACGTATGTCGGTCCTGGTGGTGTAGTGGTAACCATGCTTGCATCCTAAACCCAAGATCGCGGGTGCCATCCCGGCCAGGATCGATGGATTTTTTCGAGCTAAAAATCCTAAGAAGGGAAGTAAAGCTCTGGGTCTCGTGTCGTACATTTACGGCATATACGGCAAATATATATATTTGTTCAGTGAAATATTTTGTTGCACTTTGACGTATTTTACGTGGTCATCTTCAACGCTGGTACGGCCATGTTTAAATTCAGGAACCCACGTTTAGTGGTTGAAAATACAAGGAAAAAATAAGCATAAACTTTTATAAATTTTGTACTAATTTCATTAGGATTATATAATATTTTATACCTAATATTTTTACATTATACTAAATTTTATGCTTTAGAAGCTGTATTAAATACCTACAATATTTGAAACAAATACTTGATATTTAAAATGAATGATTAATATATGCATGACAACATAAAAATAATTATTTTGTAAAGTTAACTCCAACTATGGTCGAGACTGGCACCTTTTCATACCGTTCTACTATGATGGGACAAATACTTCTTTATTATGTTAAGAGTGCTATAACGCAAATATGTCTGACACATGTACAGAGTGTCCCAAAAGTACGGCACCACTTTTTGTTTAATTTATTATACAAAAACTACAAATGAAACAGCTTTCTTATTAAAGAGGAACGCAAATGGTTTTGTTTGGATTTAACCGCCAATGCTGGTAGTTCCCGCAATCGCTCCAGTTGGCGACTTCTGGGGAAGAGCGCGCTTTGGGAGCGCTACGTATGTGCAACCGAAGTTCAGGACTAAGTACGGTAAAGAAGCACCGAGCAAGAAGTTTATTTAGCTTGTCATTACAAATTTGTGAGTACTGGTTGCTTGTGATCTGAGAAAAGAAGTGGCTGTCAGACAGTGGGTGAAGAGACCCTTACTGGTGTCACAGAGGAATTCACAAGCGGTCCGAAAAAATTGTTCGTAGAGCCTGCCGCGAGCTGCAAGTGTCACGTACGACAGTTTGAAGACACTATAATAGACTGTGTATTGCAACAGTTGAAACGAAATGACAAACTACAGGTTATGAGTTTTGCATTCAACAATTAATGGAAGAAGAGAACGTCTTCGTGAAATCCTTAAACCTTAGTGACGAGGCGACGTTCCATACGAGTGGCAAAGTCAACAGACACAACTGTCTAGTGTAGGGTACCCAGAATCCGCACGAACTCGTCGAATATGAGCGTGTTCAGCTAAGTGAACGTTTTCTGCGCAATGTCGTCGAGGTAAATTTACGGACACACGTACCTGGAGATGTTGTTCCCACAAATGCAAGAACATTCTGACAGTTTCCTGTTCCAGAAGCCCCACCCATTACCGTAACGACGTTGGTGATTTTCTGAACAACGAACTCACTCAGCGCTGGATCGGAGGAGCAGGGAATGATGATAACTGTTTCGAAAAATGATCTGCCAGATCTCCGGATCTAATTCTCGATGACTTCTTGCTATGCGGGGAGGGTGTACATCAACTGTGCCACGTTTACCACAAAATTTAGGAGAACTCAAGCGTAGGATTGAAGAAGTTTCTAGCACTGTATCTAAAGATATGTACACATATGGCGAGTTACACGTAGTTCCCAAATCGAGTATTGTGAAATCAAACATTGAAAACAAAGCCATTGGAGTTCCTGTTTAATGTGACATACATAGAAAGCAGTATCATTTGTAGTTTTGGCATAATAAATTAAGAAAAGTGTTACGGGACTTTTTTTGAATAGTGTTTAACGCCTGTCTTTACTACTGAGACACCATAGGCGGTGAACACTGATGAAATGATGTATTGGGAAAAGATTTTTAAGGAAGGAAACATTCAAGGCCTAAGTTTAGCGTAATTCCCCGGAATTTGCCATTTATGAGCACTGAGGAAAACCTGGAAAAAACCTCAGTCAGGGAGGACGGTCCTAGCGGGATTCGAACCCCAGACCTCCCGCTCACGAGTCCACGCCTTAACGACCTCGGCCACCCGTGGCGGTTTTTTTTATCGGATTTTAAGAGACACCTTGTACTTAGAACATTTAGAGTTTCTCTTTGTATGTTCAACATCGACAGGCTCTAAGCAAGGCTTTCGCCTTGACCTGAAGAGACAAAATATTAACTGAAACAATTAGACAGTGAGTAATAAGGCAACCAGAGCGCTTTAAATTCTGGTGTCTATCCAAAAGATTGAGACCCACATTCTTTGGCTCATGATTCCTTAATGGAAATACTTGAAACAATCGAAGACAGCGCTTATAACACTATATCAATCGATTTAACCAATTTAATATAGCATTACTGTAGTTTGATCTCACGGAATAATTATTTGCCTTCAGTTTCAACAGAAATTTCATGAAATGATTCTCCCTTCTGAGTGAGACATAAAGAATGAAAGAAAAGGGGAACATGTGCCAGAACAGCAACTTCAATGCAACGTTGCTGCGAATGGGTGGGAAAGAGAGGGACAGCTGAGCGATGACGTCAAAACCTTCCCCAAGTTTTCATTACGCAAGTCCAGCATCCCTACCTCCTGTAAGCAGCCCGGACCTCAGAGCCAACCTGTACAATGTACACAAAAGCCATAAAGTCTGAATTATTTTCGTTCTCTGTTAAGCCCATTCACAGCCCGTTTTTAGTTCATGCTCACTGTGAAAGTAATGTGCCTGGAATAGCAGCACAGTCATAAACCTATTCCTACGCTGTAACAGTTTGACAATGTAACCTTTAAAGAATGCATTCACAGGACACTGTGCGGAGTGAAACATAAACAGCAAGTTATATGATACGAAATAACAGAGAGACACAGGGCACAGTAAATGCCCCTTACACTTCTAGTTTTTCTATTCCAATTTTACAATTGAGCACTCATCCTATTATTGATTATAACCAGCAATCAATATCATGTCAAGTTATTGCCACGATTGATATTTGAATCACAAACGAATATGTCTAATTATATGTATGTGTTTTTACTATATAGTCATCTTACAGCTAAGAGCTGTTCCTTATATTAATTTCGTGACATTTGCATCTGTTCAGCAGTGCATTGAATAACCGCAGAACCAGTTTTGACTTTATACGAATATGATGAGCATTCTGACACACATAACTTAAAATTTTCGTCACGCAGGAACTGCGTAAACTAAGCAATTTCCTCGGTAGTTGAATAACTTTAAAATATAAAATAAAAATAAAAACAAAGTAACACCATTAACAATGTAACAAATTAACAGTAATAATAAAAGTAGAAAAGGATAAAACACTTAGATAAAGTTACACTTGAAATTAATTTTAAGTTTCAAACCCCCCAATTCTAACAATCTGATTTCGCTCTTTATCAAAAAATATTTTTATTAATTTATCTTAATGGCATATACCGAATTTCGTTGAGAAAAAACAAAAATTGCGGCCGCTAGAGCGATCTTTAAATTATCGCTTTAGATTAACTCCTACCCCCAATGGTTAGTTTTGCTGGTTAACGAATTCGACGAATCGTTTGTTAATTGATTGTTATATGCCGAGTTTAGTTGAGAAAAAACAAAAATTGCGAAAGCTAGAGCGTTAAAAGACACATGCGCGCGTTAAAAGAGAGAAACAGAGAGAGAGAGAGAGAGAGACACACACACACACCAACATTTTTCATTGTCATTTTCGATGGCTAGTAGGTAGGATCGATGGAGATTTGAAGAACTTTTTCAAAAATCGTTTTATGGATACAACTGCAATAGTTACTTCGGAATTCGCTAATAAGTCGAAAACAATACGTTTATTGCAAAATTCACGTATACGCAACGACAAAATTTCATTTTAAACAGATGTGAATTAATGCATTCATGGCTACGTTTGTGAATTTATCTAAGAAGTTTAGAAACCTCCAGGGATATTTATTAGGACTACTTCACAAATAAAATTAGAAAAAAAACAACCTTCAATTCTCTAATAAAATATTAATCATTGTATAAATTCTTTGAATTGATATTTATGAATAATTAAGTATTCGGATATCGTGAGTCGTAATAGAAGATCGATTATTATAATACGATTTACTCAGTAATGCCAACTGAGAAAAACAGATTTAACAATGCTAATTGTCATATACTAGTTTTTCTGCTTTTATAGGAGAACATTTCCAATAATTCCAGCTTGTGTCATATGTGATACGAGAGTCGATCGGCTGCGGTAGTTAATCATTTTTCTCCTTTTACCGTTTTGTGACACGATTATTAGCATTTGCGCTTAATTTATTCTTGCTCACGGCTTTGTGCAAAAATAGAGTTGGCAACACTGGAAGACAAATGAACATCCAGGCAATAACGGGGGGGGGGGGTGATTACGATAAATTTACAGCGATATATTGATTGAATTTAAAATTGTCGTGACATTTCATGGGTAGAATATCACATAGTTAAAAGATTGCTGAATATTAAGCAACAGCGATGAAGTTGTGACTCAAGAGGGCATGATGCCAACGTGTTTAGACGTCCCACAACATCCACAACATGCAGTAAATCTGGCGTTTCTTGCAGGAAAACCTAAGTAGTGTGCAATACGGAATTTCCCATTAGGAATCGTTATCTATGTCTTCTGGGAACTGAATTAAGAGAGGTGCAGAAAATGGTAGCGATGTCGTGAGATATTATGGACTGCTAAAGACATTTGTATACCTTGCGGTCTAAGCAGACATAATGCACAAAACCATGTAATTAGTACAATATACTTTACTCCCATGTCACCCTATGTTTACGGAAGGAATGGAAGGCATCTCTCGCTGAAGTTTTCGGGATATGCCGATTTAAACGGGGAGGGGGGAATATAGGTCACATCAGCGGTTAGAGCGTAGGCACATAAGCCGAAGATGTATGGTTTGACTCCCAATGTAATCCTCGACTACTCCAAACCGATTCAATACCAATCCTTACCTACATAATACACCTACACACACATAATATGCATCTACATAAACTTGATTTCTTGCTTAATGACCCCAGGTAATCCTAAAGGCAAATCTTCGACAAATAGCAGAATATGACCTTCACAAACACAACCGATTTCTAAATCAACTTTAAACTGTTTTGTCTGCATCTGTCACATAAGCTTTGGCGAATGACAATATACACGTTTTGGGATATTCCATTATAAGCCGATTTATTAGTAAGTTATCAGGTACTGCCTCGTCCCCTTTCTAGAAACTATGGGTAAACTTGGAGCGCTGCTGGTTCGGGTGGAGCTGCTGATAAATGACCCTTAAGCCGATTACCTTGCGTCGAGGGGACAGAAGTCAATAACCTCCACACCACCACTATGATACGACCATCTATGTTAAGGACTCTACCAAGGGGCTGACGCCCTTTCCTATATACTCGCATATGTGCGCTATTCCTTGCAATTATGCAGTATGTAATATGCTACAGTATATTACCGAAAAAGATAATATGAGATAAAATGTATTTGAGGCGTGGTGTATAATCACAGGTTTCATAATTAAATATAATGAGATTTGCTGTGGTATACATCTTGATTCACTAGTCCCTCTTTTGCAGTTCTACGAGCCGACAGTGAGAAACAAAGCAAACCCTGAAAAACAAAACATTATGAATGTATCTAATCTTTGACGAACCTTGAATATGGATACGCTACAAATAAAAGATTTAAATTTACCTAGAATAACAGAAGAGCGAATCTGGCTGCATTAAAACAGAATTAAGAGAATTTGCTGGAAAAATGTCCTTCCTAATTACAAAATTTGGAAAGATGGGTTTAATACGTGCTATAGTCTCACCACACTTTAAAATTTGCAAGATGTATCCTCTTTATCCACTCCTCCTTTAATTAGGGTTATTTAGGAAATGTAAATATAGTATTATGCCATGCACTTCCATAATAAACACATCAAGAGCAAACCCATGTGGTTCAAACATTTGCTATTAAACAAGTCGCTGGTGTAATTTCACTAAATTAATTTTAACTTATTAAAAAACAAAAGAGGTAACACGCTACTGTTGATTTACTTCCACTTCCACCACTGTAATAAACCAGAAAACTGCAAATTGATAGCGTGAGAAAATAACAGACCAGCCACATATCCCGACATTTTGTCTACTTTCGATGCCAACCTTGGGGGGTCTGTTAAATAAAGTCGGTCATGGCTGGATTATCTACAGATAAATACACGGACAAGACTTGCTTGGCTTTCAACTGGAAGAAGATAAGGCGACCAATTTTATCACTTTGTGTAGTGCAGTTTGATTTAGTCTATAAAAAATGTGATGTAATATTGAGCCAAAGCTACTTTGAACCTTACCAAGTCGATGGATGATTTTCAGAACTGAAATGCATAACAGACCTTATAATTAAGACTGAAATGCCTTAAATTTGCTTCAAATAAAATAGATTATCGATAAAACACGTAAAAGAGTAAAAATTAGCATTTGTTTCACTGTTACAGTATATTATGATAGCATAGTCACGCAGTAGTTTAAACCGACAAATTTTGCTCAGAGGCTTCTTCTTTCAGGCTTGAGGTTCATTATCGTACCGTAAATGTACGACAAGGGACTCACGGCTTTGCTTCCCTTCCGAAGGAAGCGATACTTAGGATTTTAAGCCCGAAAAAAATCGTTCGATCCTGGCCAGGTTTGAACCCGCGATCTTGGGCTTAGAAGACAAGTATGGTACCGTTACACCACCAGGACCGAGTAAATACAGGATGATTTAGCTACTGAGTGCATAATTGGAAGAGAATATATATATTGTTGGTATGCTCTATAGACTGATTTTATAAATTTGATTTGACATTCTTTTTTCTTTTCTGAAAAAAAAATGTTAAGTTGGGCTTTAATGCATTACGCTCAGAAGTTCTACTCCTTTAGCAGCTAACGACATTAATTTTGTCATTAAGTTTCCGTAGTAACGAACGCCTTTCTTTCTTCTGTACATAATATTCCCTTTAAATTTCTCCTAAATTTTCAGAGCACGCAACTTTACAAAAAGAGAGCGACATGATTGTATATAGAAATGCCAAGGCGCACGTTTTACTTTGCAAGTCTATCTACTATATGTATACACTGAGTTCAGTACTGTTTTAACCTCCCTATACTTTTAACATATAGCAAGAAGCAAAAGTGAATTGCTTGTACGTTCCTTTTCCCCACAGTCGGTACAAACAATTAAACAAACCAGAAAAGGCCGTACCTAGAACATGTAACATCACATACATAATATAGCACGAGTGATCTCCAGTTATACTATGCCCGCAAAGCACAGCAGCGAAGGATCGCAGTGCGTTATCGATCACTGTCGATATGTTATGACAAAACTGGGTTGCTGTCCGCCTATAAAAGAAGCAATGCTGGTTGCAAACCTCTTGTTTGGCTTAGCTTTCGCCACTTTTGTAATACAGAAACAGAATGCACGACACAAGCGACAATTTATTTTTAAAAGTACTACATTATAGATTTGTTTATTTTTAATTAAAAAAAGTTAAACTGTGGGTCTCTTGTGCAAAGGTAGAAATTATTCTGCAGAATATTTGGTTACATAACTGTAGGCTTATCTAACATTTGCATTTTTGCCTCAAATATCACTTCGAATACTTTTTTTTTTTAATTTAAAAGAGTCCTTGCATTTGCAAAGGAATGCAATAAATTCACAAATAAAATCAATGACAGAACAATTGTTTGATATTCCTTCGATGACGTTGCTAATTTTCATCATTATAGAAAAAAACTTCATGGAATTTAAGAGAAAGTTCACTTTCTGCAAAGAAAGCGGCTACCACTTTTTTCCCTTCACTTTGTGGTCTCTTAACATCGATGGGGGATCATTTGGGAAGATCCAGACACATGATTGGCGCTGGTCAAACTGGTAAACCCATGTCTCATCATCCTTAACAATGTTCCCATTGTTGAAACGTTCCAACATTTCCGGTCACCATTCCACTGTTATATACTTCCGTTCTATACGATTAGTGAATGTGACATTCATCGAGCAGAAATTAAGTACATTGTAAGGTGAACACGCAGGATGTTTGTAACACTGAGGCTCACTCAATACCCTAGTCGGGAAATTCTGGGTCTTCCTTCTTCATAATCTCTACCGGCGATACATTTTCTTCAGACACCGCTCCCTAATCTTTAAGGAATGTTATCCCCCTTTAAAGAAAAAATCAGTAAAAGACTATGGCACAGCAAGGTTTCCCAAAGTTTGTGCCAATCCTTCAAGTCAAATTTGTAATCCTACAAAACCATGTCATTAAAGTGCTCTTTTTCAACTTCGTTATTATTCATTTATGTCAAAGTTGCAAAACAATTTCCATTGGCCACAGTTTCGACGGTAGGTCTATAAGTTTCCGGCCTCGTCGGTAAGGATATCGCCTTCACAAAACCCTTATCTGGTGTCATATCTTATTTGTCAAGTAAGTGCAATTTAACTACCACTCCGCTGTGTTTAGTTGTTCAGATGTAGTTGCATAAAGAAGGCTATGTGTCGACGATTGTGATATGTTCAAAATGGAGCTGTTATTAAGTTCTTCACAAAAGGACATACTCCAAATGAAATTAAACAGCGATTGGACGGTGTATATGGGGAAGCATCCCCCTCATATTCTACCGTAAAAGAATGGGCCAAACTTATTCGAATGGGGGCGAGAAAGCATTGAGAACGAAGAGCGTGCAGGCTGGCCCTTGGAGGTGCTCACTCCTGAAAACATCGCCTTTGTGGAAGGAGAAATTATGGAAGACCGGCGGCTCAAAGGTACAGAATTAGCAGTAAGATTGGGCTTTTCTAAAACAACAGTCCTTCGAATTATTGAAGAACATTTAAACTTGAATAAGGCTAATGCATGATCGGTTCCTAGACTTCTTTCTTCAGTCCAAAAGCAGTAACGAGTCATCTGTTGTCAGGCATTTTTGGAGCTCTGCCGTGGGAACGAGAGAGAAGCTCTGCGAAACATTGTTACAGGAGATGAAACTATGGTCCTCTACTATGATTCCTTCTCCAAAAGAGAATCAATGGAGTGCGTAAATCTGGCGAAGCACCTCCTCTAAAGGAGGTCACTCAGTCAACCAAGAAGATCATGGCCACAATCTTTTGGCACTGTAAAGGAATACTCTTCATTGACTTCAAGAAGAGGAATGCCATAGTAAATGTGGAGTATTATGCATAGACTACGTGTTTCCACAAAAGAGAAAGGAGAGGAAAATTGAGTGTTGGCGTGCGCCTTTTTCACGACAACGCGCCTGTGCACACAATTCTTTTTGCAAAGGAAGTTGTGAAGAAATGTGACTTCAAGCAGATCGACCATCCATCCTACAGCCCAGATCTAGCTCCCAGTGACTATTTCCTCTTCTCAAAACTCAAGAAGGGCCTTCGAGGAAGGAAATTTAAGTGTGACGAAGAAGTGATAAACGCTGTTTATACCCATTTTGCAGACAAGACGTCTGACTACTTTGGGGAGGGGGGTTGAAACGTTAATTCAAAGATGTGAGAAGTGTATTGCAATAAAGGGTAACTATATTCAAAAGTGAAGTATAGTTTTTGTCTTTATCATACCTAGAAAGTGGTTAGGCCGAAAACTTATGGACCTACCTTCGTTAGAGACAATGGCCCGATCCCCTTGTACCTGCAACGGTTGCAACCGGAAAAGGAGGGGCATTCAAGTGGTACAAGGATTTATAGTCTACCAGGCGCCAGATAGCCGTGTCTCTAAACTTATCTAGTAGCCCTGGTATTTTCTTCCTAACGTCGATAATTCAGTGTATTAGGCGCAGTGTTGTTAACAAAGTTGTGGTAATTCTGCTTTACCCATGTGTTATTTCAGTCAATCCTGTAATACGTTCGAGGGAAATGGAATATTCTAACCGCAAATGATGCACTTAATGGTTTCACGCAAACCCAACTTTACTAAAATAACATTTTCAATTCCAGATGCCTCGATCGCTCCGACTCACGCTTGAGTATCAGTTACATTTTCCATCTCTTTCTCCAGAGCCCCGCAAAACTATACGAAGGGATTACAGTTTATGATTCTCTTGGTTCTGTACGGAAAGCCCAGCCGCGTGGGTATTAAAGTATAATGTCCATGGACGGCGGTAAAGGCGGAATAAAAAGTCTATGACTGAAAGTTGAGCATAACTGATAACCAGTTCCTCTTTCAAATTGTTTTTCTCACAATCGCCGAAATTACAGAGCCGTTCAAATGAATTCAGTCATGTATACATCTAGTACCCACTATTTAGGCCATTTTCGCTAGCAGCAGCAAATGATTCAAGGCGATATAATGAAATGAACTTTTAGCATAAAGCCGAAAGTAGTGGTTTCGCCTGAAATGTAAATAAATAAATGAAACAAAGATATATAGCCGATTAGCATTCGTCTCAGATCTTCTACAGCAGCACGGCAGGTTAAGATATGGACACACTACTGGATTACCACTAAGAGTTCAGACGGAGTAGAAAGACACACTTGTGTTTTCACCGAGAGTCGAGGAATATGCTACCAAATTCCCACAATGTTCCTCCAATTCATACGTTTCACGATAAATGCAATTCTTCGTATTTATATATTACATGAGCATACAACACTTCAAGCATTCTTTAATGAAGCAGCTTTCTATAAAATGGTGCCCTATTAAGTGTTAATTCGGTGGTGATTACATACCCTCCTGCAATGCTGCACCCTACCAATGATATCATGTGAAGGAGGTAGAGGACGAAGGGGTAGTCGTGGTAAGCTAAGGCTCACATGGGGCTGTGACGCAGGCTTTCGAAGTAAGAAGTATTAAAACGTTAACACTCATGTTACTTGTAAACAATTATCTGTAAATATAATCAATAAATACTTCAATACACTAAGGCGCAGTTTTGTTGTTTATGTTTTTAAACATTGGTAAAATGCATAAGTCACAAAGTAAATTCTTATCTCTCCTGTGAATTCGCGAAAAGTGTTCATAATATCATTTTTAATGGTGTTTAACGCCCGTTTTTACTAATGAAGGCATCACAGGCGCTGGACACTGATGATACATGAGATGAGATTACTTATTGGGAAATACTTTTTTGGGGGGGAAGGAAATGTTCCAGGCCTAACTTCAGGGTACATCTCCGGCATTTGTCATTTATGAGGACTGAGGAAACCCTGAAAAAAAAAAAAAAAAAAAAAAAAAAAAAAAAAAAAAAAACCAGTCCGGTAGGACGATCCTGGCGGGATTCGAACCCCAGACCTCCACATGAGTCGCGCCTTAAACGACACCGGCCACCCGTGGCGGTTTATAATGCCTTTAGATGCTATTCTTTTAACAAACCAAACTTTCTGCTAAACTACCTTCTTCTAGGCTGAAAGACATAAATCGTCAATCTTCAACCAATTTACAATATTTGTGCTCCCCTTTCAGATCTAGTAAGACTTCAGGTAAGCTTGAACGAGTGCTACTGTTGAAACTTTGTCGTTCCTGGTGGTGTAGTCATGGGTCCCGTGTCGTACATTTACGGCACGAAAAAGAACCTCAAGCCTGAAAGAAGAGGCCTCTGAGCAAAAACTGTCGGTCGTTTCTCGCCCTGAATTGAATGGGACGCTGATGACCTGAAATGTTAAAGAGCGTGCAGTAAAAAAAAAAAAAAAAAAAAAAAAAAAAAAAAAAAAAAAAAAGTTGAAACGGAATTTCATTACGGCATGAATGACACTTTTGTTTAATTATATCATTACTGTTATAAGCACGTTCTCAAATCTGTCACGATGGCTAAAAATGCAACCACACGAAGATAGTCAGCTTATGTTTTAAATTACGCCAAGAGAAATGTTCCGGTCGAAAGATACCACAGGAGTTTCCCCCTTATAGGTTAGGATTATTTTGAGTTTATATGTATTCTGTGGTCTGTTGCATTTTTAGTTCGCTTCTTTCTCAAAGGATAGCTCAATTTATTATTTTAATTACATTTTATGTTAAATCAAACCTCATTAATGTGTCATTTAATTAATTAAAACAATAAACTGCATCAAAATACGTAATCGATTCTGAATATCCCTCAACAAGATTTAAAGTTGGCTGATGTTGAGTCATTTGTTTCAAATTAAAACTTGAGTAACCATCCCCATGCGTCTTCGTGCTTTAGAAGAAATGAAAATTAATTCGCACAAGCCTCTCAATAGCAGGATTTACAGTCCTTTCACCTGTTCTGATACACCTACAGGCGTGCAAAACTAAAACCTCAAGATAGCTGATTATTACATTATTTTGAAATACGAGTAACACCAGCTAACTACGAAATGAACGAGATATATCTGCATTTATTTCTGCACTTTTATTCTTCGAACACCATACAATTTTTGACCAATAACATGCTAGGAAAAGCTGAATTTCAACCAATCACAACTATCCACTGCAACATTTTAGCTTTATATTTTTTTCTTCCATTTTCTTCATTAATTTATTCGGATTACTTTTAGTTGAACTGACAAACTATACGTGTTATTTATTTGGTTTATTTAACGTTTCAGGTCATCAGTGTCCCATTCAATTCTGGGCGTGAAATGACCAACAAATTTTGCTCAGAGACCTCTTTTTTGCTTTTTTGCTTTGGCTTGAGGTTCTTTATCGTGCCGTAAATGTACGACACGGGACCAACGGCTTTACTTCCCTTCCGAAGGAAGCCATACTTACGATTTTTACGCCCGAAAAAATCCATCGGTCCCGGTTGGGTTTGAACCCGCGATCTTGGGTTTAGAAGGCAAGTATGGTTACCACTACACTACACCACCAGGACCGACAAGCTAGCTATACGTGTGTAATCTTGCATTAGCTATACATTAAAAATTATGGAAAATGCACATACAAAAAAAAAAAAAAAAAAAAAAAAACAGCAACAGCAGCAAGAGAGTACATTATTGCACAGACTATTTCACGATGGTGTTAGTAATAACAATAAAGTGTCTCTGTGCCCTTTCGTGCGATGAGTTTTTACGATTATAATGCGCCCTGAGCAAACAAGGATGTCTGGAAAAGTTATAGAGACTTTGTCAGGCTCTGCAGAGTTCATGCGAGAAAGAACAGCCTTGTAAGACGATGAGCACACTGTGCGTCCAGTAACAATAGTCACAGATGAAAACTCTCTTACACAGTTTAACGTCCCTCGTAACAACGAAGATGTAAAGAGATAATGAATGAATGTTTGATCAAAATGAACCCCAAATCTTTCAGTTACCTACCAGTCACCCTTTCAGGTTAAGGAAAAGCTCAGAAAAAAAAAAAG
Source organism: Metallyticus violacea (assembly GCA_030762175.1). Taxonomy (NCBI): domain Eukaryota; kingdom Metazoa; phylum Arthropoda; class Insecta; order Mantodea; family Metallyticidae; genus Metallyticus; species Metallyticus violacea. Next base: position 18,089,396 of record CM060841.1, read on the forward strand.
TTAATTGACCTTGTGGGATTCGAACCCGGCACCTTTGGAGTTTCTGGTAGAACGTGACCTCAAGACGAATCCCTTATTAAAAAAAAAAAAAAAAAAAAAAAAAAAAAAGAGCCAGGTCAGAACTTATAAGCGATATAAATAGATGTAATTTGAAAAAGAAATAGACTGATTTGATGTTTCGAATTTACAAGAATACAAAGACAAGGAATAATATAACAGAAATGTTTAAGACCAATAAGGGGGCTTAAACATGGCTTATAGTGTCTTCTCTTTACTTTGTAACACGTTCGTGGAGCAAGCATTAGAAAGATGAATTTGGGTGAAAGAATGTTGCAATCTTTTGCTTTTGGGGATGAACAGGTGGTTTTTGCGCAGAAAAAGCTACAAGAAGGCAATGGAAACTAGTGTCTGAAAATTAATTACAAAAGAACAGAAAATATATGTTAGAATTGGAGGAAGGGCACTTCACTAACTATGGTCAATAATAAATAATTTTTTTCTCATTTCGTTATATATTTAGGATCTTATATATAGAAACAAAAGGAACGTATGACGAATATACAGAGGATGACAAAAAATGTACACCCACTTCAAGCAAAGAAAAAACTGTGTTAACATACCAAAACTGAATACACATAAATAGAAAACGATGAGCACTAATCATCTTAGACTTTTATAGATACAACAGTTGCTCAAAATGCACACCATTGGCGTCGATACACTTCTGAGTACGTTGAACTACTGATTGAGTAACGTTTGCGAAAGTGTCTTCAGCGACTGCAGTACGTACCGTTTCAATTTCTTCCCGAAGTGATGCCAGTGTAGCTGGTCTGCCCAGACCTGTGCTTGTGGTACCGTGAGTGTCAAATTTGTCTCGAATGCGTGCAGCTGTTACTCGCATTGGCGGTTCTGTTCTGTACACACGTCTTTATTGCCTTTGAACAAAGTTCTCGATTTTCCAATATCACTTCAAAATTGCTTTCCGCTGTTCAAACGACAATTTTGGCTCTATTTTGTTGTAGCAATGCTAGCATAACGTAATGTGAGTCACATCTGTTTACAGAACATCATACTACACATTACTGATGTTTTTCGGTCCAACTTTCAAATATATTAAATAGATATCTACTGAAAAAGTGTATGTACATTTTTTGGCACCCTCGATATTAAGATAAAAGTTTCCATGGGAAAACATGCAGCAAACTATTTAGATGGTATAATTTTGACTTATTCCGGGATAACAACAACAACAATAATAATAATAATAATAATAATAATAATACAATTTTCTTGCATTATATAGTGATATACTGTGCATAGATATGGCCTCTTACAATAAATGGAGACTGTAAAACTGGATTTTATGAGGAGATATTTAAGGCTTACTAGAGAAGATAAGATAAGAAATTGAGTGGTCTAGTAACGAATGGAAGTGATGAAGTCTATAACAAAATAATGAACTAGAAAATCGGAGTCTACAGTGCTTCAGCCATATTCAAAGAACAGGTGAGAATATGTAACCAAAGATGATATAAAATTGGCAACCAAGAAGAATGCTGTGGGACAAGATTTTATTACACAGATAATGTAACATGGACGCACAGTGGAAAGATCGAGGCTTACGGTAGGAAAAAACGATCAATCTATAAGGGAAGAAAAGCAAAGCATATCCAGCCCTCGTGTCGTCCCGAAATATCTTCACTGCTAACTATGAAGCGTCTACCTGATAACTGAGTGTTTTAAATTTTGTTTAATGCTCTCTCTCACCCTCTCTCTCTCATATCATGCTCTATGTACTGAGTGTTCATGGTATAGGTAAACCTTGCTCGCATTCTATGTACTTGTTCGCTTCTGCCCCTAAATGCACAAGCGCTATTCTACTTTACGCCAAATCCTCCATTCTGCTTATCAAGCACTTTCGTCTGCCTTTCCAAACCACTTTTAATTTCCTATACAACCTCAGTGACCTTTTAAGCTGAAGCAAGAGCGATGTAATTTTTCATATCTTCTATCGTCCTCCTCCTCCTATTCTCTTCTGTCGAAATTCCCCCCGACCGAGAAAATGTCTCCCTATACATACACGACAAATTTTAAAAATTACATTACACATGCCGGAAAAAAATTCTCTTGACTAACTCTCCACATTTTCCACAGCGATGTCTGCTATCGATTCGCCATGTCTCTCTAACAGTCATCGTTTTGAGATATCTAAAATTGCTTGGAATTAGAATAAAGACAAGTTTCTTTATGCATAAGAATGAAGTGTGTCGATTTTAAAATTAAGTATATAGATCTCTCTGAAAGCAATCCTGAAATTAATGTTAATAAGGTCGTAACAATAATTTACAATTTACAACTAATCTATTTCTGAGACATAATATTAATTTTTAAGAGAAGTATGCTTAATTACAAGCTCATGCAAAATAATTTTAATCTGCCATGCTGTTCATTATAAGCAAATGAAAGTTTGCATTTTATTTGGGAAACCATAAGAAGCATTATATATATATATACATATATACTTTTATATATATACATATATAAATATAAATCCTAAATACTAAAACATTTCCCCCCCTAGAATTTAAAAGCTTTGTTGTGGGATTTGGGTTTCCGTCGGGGTTTCTGACGAAAGTGGTTCAGTTCTCGACGTTCGTAGTTGTGTGGGGGCGTAGCAGACAGCCGTCGCTTTCGCCGTCTTCGTTGTCTTCATACAACTGGAGGAGACAGGATATTCGTTCAAAATATAAACACACGAACGTTTGCGGTGGGACAAGTGTATTTATTGACCTGGTTCCACGTTACAAAGAAAAGATTGTTCGTCTCGGGAAGTGAATGCCCGCAACCCTTGAATCAGTAGTTAACTGACTCGGCGCGCTGTCGAGCTAAGTACTTCTAGTGACCGCGAGCTTCCGGAGTTTGAATACACAGGTCGCGGCAAGACTTGATCTGCTGTGCGAGTTTCTCGTAGGAATTAAAGCTTGCACGGGATTGTCGCTTGTTTGTTATTTGAAGATATAACCTTAGTATCACGCGGCTATGCATTCCATTGCAAGATATAACAGTTATGCGCCTAATCACAAATCTCCGCTGCCGTCTAAGTGAATGAAGAATGTCTGAGTGCCTAGTGCCCATCTTAGAAAGCGCGTCGAGAATGCTTGAAAATGAGCAACTTTGCCTCTTTATAAAAAGACTTGGTGGCTTGTGCTGACACTGAACCATCTGGGGTCTCCCCATGTATGCTCAGGATCATCGCCGGCTTTAAATTTTTAAAATGATCACGGCTGATTGGCTGGTTTGTATAGAATGTTCTGGAAAGACGAGATAATTTAACGGGCTAACATACACAACGTAAAAACCTTCATCACCGACGCTCGGGAACCATTACTGCTAGCTTTATATACCATGTGTTCGCCTTTTACTGTTACTCTTATATAACAAGAAAAGTCTCTAGGTGTCATATTAGCATTCATTTCCTGATTTCAATCTAAAAAGCCTAATCTATCTCTAGTGTTAACTATTTACACAATTAATTCACTACGGCTATAACGATTATTTATACAGTTAAATAAAGCATTCTTGGTCACCACTGATAAGGATTATCGCCTTCACAAACCCTTATCTGGTGACATACCTTATCTGTTAAGTAAATAATTGCAACTGTAACTTCTGCTCCTCTGTGTTCAATTGTTCAGATACAGTTGCATAAAAAAGGCTATGTGTAAAAGATTGTGACATGTTCAAAATGGAGCATCCAGCTGTTATTAAGCTGTTCACAAAAGAAGAAATTACTGCAAATGAAATTAAACAGCGATTGGACGCTGTATATGGGGAAACATCCCCCTCATATTCTACCGTAAAAGAATGGGCCCAAACTTTTTCGAATGGATCACGAAAGCATTGAATACATAAGAGCGTGCAATTCGGCCGGCGGCTCAAAGTAATAGAAATGGCAACAAAGTTGTGCCTTTATAAAACAACAGTCCTTCGAATTATTTATGAACATTTAAACATGAATAAGGTTAGTACAAGATGGGTACCTAGACTTCTTTACTCGGTTCAAAAGCAGCAACAAGTCTTCTGTTGCCAGGTATTTTTGGATTTCTACCGTGGCAACGAGAGAGAAGTTCTGCAAACCATTGTTACAGAGATGAAACTATGGTTCTCTACTATGATTCCTTGTCCGAAAGAGAATCGATGGAGCGGCGTAAACCTGGCGAGGAACCTCCTCTAAAGGCCAAAATCACTCAGTCAACCAAGAAGATCATGGCCACACTCTTTTGGGACTGTGAAGGAATACTGTTAATCGAATTCAAGAAGAGGAACACCACAGTAAATGGGGAGTACTATGCTAGCCTACTGCATAGACTACGTGCTTCCATCAGAGAGAAATGACCAGGAAAGCTGAGTAATGGTGTGCGCCTACTTCACGACAATGCGCCTGTGCACACAGCTCTTGTTGCAAAGGAAGCTGTGAAGAAACGTGGCTTCAAGGAGATGGACCATCCACCCAACAGCCCAGATCTAGCTGCCAGTGATTATTTTCTGTTCTCAAAACTCAAGATGGACCTTCGAGGTAGGAAATGTAAGTGTGACCTAGAAGTGATGGATGCTTATCTGTACTTCTGAAGAGAGGTACCATTTTTACGTTCTTCTGAATATTTCCTTTTATTGTTAAGCTTCACTGTCAGCTATGGTGGTACATTAGAAGAAATTGTGGGATAAGCATCATTAGTTAAAAATTGGATATTTTCTAGGAACACGAATTGGTTCTTCTTTTTGTATAGGGAAAATATCCTCCCTAATCACGAATTTTGGTAGGAAATGTTTAATACACACTACAGTTTTATCATTAACTTCAAACTTTGCACGGTATATGCTATTTATTCACTTCTCCTTCAATGACGGCTCTTTAAGAAATTTAAATATGATAGTATGGGATAATCTGTCGTAATTGGAAGTGCAACCGGGCAAACAACAAGAGCGACCCATGTTGAACTAAGCATTTTCCAATACACAATTTCCTAGTGTGATTTCAGTATATCAATATTAATTTAATAAAAAACTAAAGAAAACACGCCGTTGTTTATTTACTTTCAACCATAAACTATTGTAATAAACCAAATAAGTGCAATGAACTAAATAAATAAACAAACGCATGTGTTTAATTGCAGTAACGTGAACGATTTAACTACCATTGTAATGTCTGCATTACCTCACTTACAAACAATTTGAAACATATTATAACATCAGGCCTACTAAAATTAACTTCTTTTTTACCCAAGACCCGTTTCATATGTATTTTTTTTTTTTTTTTTTTTCCAGATTTTTCCTTTACGGGTATTCTATATAACGTCCTGCACCGTCCTGCACTGTTAGCTAAATGCCACCTGGCCAGCAATTGGGTCAACATGCATACCACATGACAGATAACTTTGTCCTACATGATACAAAGTGGTCTTTCCCTCAGAAAGTGCGGTTGCTGTTAGGCTCAATCTGCTAATGAAATGCCTTGACCCATTGGACTGCCGCCTGATACGATAGCGCAGTGTTGTAAACACGTACAGCACTGTTTTCGGCACCGCACACCTCGACACTTTCCAGACCCTTTCCAAGCACGAGCATGCGTATAATCATTGCCAGTCTTCTATTTACAGCTCAAGTATTTAGCATAGTCTTCCACGGCTTTTTAATAAGGCTGAAAGATACTAGAGCATATTTCATGTGTAGGTATCTGTTAAAAATATGACAACCATTTATTTTGGAAGTACCGAAAATAATAATTTATCACCATATAAAATATTTCTCGGTCTAAACATGCACTAGAACTGTAATTAACAATTATACACTGGTCATTAAAAGCAAGTACTTGTCTTCGTTTTAAATGCAGGAAAATAATATAAAACCTAAGCAAATGCCTTGCAAGCAGTCTGGTGTAACAGCAACAGTTTAGTAACGATCTACATGTGGATGATGAAGACATACGCCCTTACAACCGGACCCAGTTTATATAAGGACAATATTATCCTGGGAACAGACTTCAAATGCATCTAAGGGACGGCGGGCTACCGTATTCTCCATTATTGCATTAGCGCAATACCCAGCATTCGTTAATCCTTTAATTATTCAATGCCAGAGTCTCATCCCTTTTGCTGTTGGCAAGAGCCGAAACTTCCTGTAGAATTACCACATATACGTGTATATAATCGTTTCCAATACTGGCATGTGAGTGAAGTGAATCGAATGCTTAGGGGAATCTGAGGTTAATGCCAAGACTGAAATGTGACAATCCGCATTTGACGCTACGGGATTACAACAGTATTCGAATTATAATTGCAATTACTAAATATATATTCCCATATCAACTCACGCAACCTAGGCATTCACTAGAAACCACAGTAAAAATTTAGCGTAAATGATTTGACAGGGGACCTCTGTAGATTGGCTCTTGGGAACTTCAATATATACCATCATTATTCGCTTTAACAGTGCTGCAATGTAAAGCATAGGCCTTGTCCATCAATAAAGAACATTTTGAGAGCACGCAATATATTGTTTATTATGAAAATTGAACAATATTCAAGTATTTGTTTTATATATCAGGTTTGAATAAAAAGAATATTATGAGTGAATGAATAGAAATATTTTAATAAATTAAATGCAGAAGAAATATTCCTCATCTTGTATTTCAGGGATTGGGTCCACGGGATACTATCCTCCCATCTAATAATTGCCCTTTCAAGCATCTTTGTATGGTTTGTAAAGAAAGAAAGAAGTTGTGATATGCGGTAACCTCTGTCATTAGGGAGTTTTTGTTATAGTAAACCACAAAATCACGTGACTGAAAACGGTAACACAGAATAGCGGTGTTTATCATTAGACAGTTTCTGCCTAGACAGAGCGTACGTTAACACTCAAAAATGGAAGATTTCGCACTGAAGACGGTTTACTAGATAATGTTCTTGTACACAACCTCTTAACTATAGAAATGTTCAGAGACTAGGTTGAGGAAATCCAAAATTAGATTTATGCGCATTAACAGATGATCTGTCCTTTAGATTTCCATTATTTGCAAACCAAATAGAGTACATTAAAATTAATTATGACTGATTTAACTCTTACTTAATAAAATGTCAGGTGACATTCTCACATAAAAATGGACAATGGTAATTTTCTATTTCTTTATTTTTGGGCATTATATGTACATTTATTATTCTTCAAAACAGTAATCTAGGCCTAACTTTTTTTTTTTCCGGACGGCCGCTTGGTTTTGTTAACGGTTAGCAGTGCATCACTTCCGCAATAAAAACTTGCCGGTTTATAGTATACGTATACAGGTAGAAAATGTATGAATTATTACAAATCGCAGCAAGGCATTCGACATGAGATATTGGAGGATACTCATAGAACAAGAAATATCCAGCATCGAGGCATGATGAATCTAAGACTGGATTTAAACCAATTAACGGACGAGGAATGCCGAATCTATTTCCGATTTGAGAAAACAGATCTACAACGCCGAGTAGAGGCTTTACAAATAGCTCCAACAGTTATAACAGAGCAACCATACTCTACTACAGGTAACCCTAAATATAAATTCATTGTATCTGCTTGCATCCAAGAGTTTCAATAGATTCATTTGCTCTTTTATTGCACGCAAGGAAAACCTTTTCCCTTTTGCGATCACGTTTTCTCACGAATTTCTTTCTTTCCTTAAATTCGTACCAAATATAGATTAGAGGCAATAACCTCTGGTAGCAAAATAAGATCTCTTTTATGTTGAAAAGAAGCTTTTGGTACACATGCTGAGGTCTTGCCTGGTTTTCAGTACTCATTTTTCTTACCGTAAGGGCTTACGTTAAAATTTTGTCGTGTCGTGTGCCCTTATCGGATTTCTTGTTACGCATGCGCAGAATACAGACCACGTGATTCTTGTTTACGGTAACTCAAAGTAGTTGGGCAAAAATTCTCTATTCTTCTAATATGTTAGAAGAAATTCATTTTCTGATTTTATATTTTCGTGTTCTCAATGTTATGCAATATGTCAGGAGCATGAATCCAACGACGCGGAGAACATTAGCTTCATTAATGTCACCCGCAGCAGGAACCTGAAAGAACATTTAATGACAAGTGATGTTTTAATTTTGAAGAACGGTTTATCTTTAAAATGTTATGTCATTTATTTCAGTATTATTATTTTTCATTTTTTTTTTTTATTTATTTGATTTGGTTTATTTACGGACGCTCTTTAACATTTCAGGTCATCAGCGTCCCATTCAAATCAGAGCGTGAAACGGCCGACAAATTTTGCTCAGAGGCCTCTTTTTTCATGCTGTAAATGTACGACACGGGACCCACGACTTTACTTCCCTTCCGAAGGAAGCCATCGATCCTGGCCGGGATTGAACTTGCGATCTTGGTATTTCAGTTTAACGATTACCACTTGTATGCAGAAAAGAAAAAAATATAAATATGTTATTACAACCATTTTAAAACAACATGTTTGTCAATTCCTTTTTCATATGCTTGTCTTAGTAGAGACATCTTCCTAGGTCAATTCTAGGGTCTTTATATTAAAGTTTCGTGTCCCAAAGCATATTCTGCGAGAACCTTGTCTGAAGAAGCACGGCACAGCTGACCAGTGCGAGGACCCGGTTGCAAATATATTATCCGTCTCCTTTGATACCCTTATATTTAAGGAAATTAGCATGAAAAAATCACAAGTATTGATGCCTGGGCTGATGACGTTCGGAAAATCGATTTAGTATTATACAGGACCACATATTTCAAGAACAAGTTTGGCAGTGTGTAGACATGCTCTGTTTAACACGAACAGCAATGTCTGGATTGGCAGACCAGTTGCCAACAACTGAGGAATGAAATTGTTTTGCAACATGGCCTTGAGGTGCTCTAATTTAACCGTGCCATTAAAGAAAAATGGTTCGATGGTTTCATGGCTCGAAACTGCGATCCAGACAGACAGACAGATCCCGTGTGAGTTTCTTTCTGTTGCAATGTGCAAGGTAGTTCTCTCGCCTAGTATCGAACTTTCTAGACCCTTCACATGAAAACCCTGTGTTGTGAACCGCAGCCACTTTCCCCAATTGCCTAAGACGCAAACTACAAACCTCCACTCCTTATCTCTAGCGTTACTGTTTGACTGTAATCAAGCAAATGGAGGAGACCTGATTGTAGAAGTTGAGAATCTGCCGAGATTTTGTGCCAAAGCTACTTGTATTACTTTTATTTTGGGAAAGGCTTTATTTTTATTATTACTGTTATTACTAATTTTATCGCATTTCATTTACTCCAGTGATACCTGAACGGACTGCTTTTAATTTCAATTGAAAAACATAGTCATTAAAACTTTTTAATATAGCCCTTGAAGAGCCAACGTATATCAAGTAAATTTTAAACTGTCTTCAATTTCCTCTTATTTCGTTCTTTCTTTTAATAAACGGAAGCACAAAGAGAACAGAAAAAATTCAGCAACTACTAATTTAAATATAATTGTGTTTTGTCAATATTACAAAATATTTGAGTTCTTTTCCACACGCACAAAAAATACCGCTTTTTGAAACTTTGTCGAAAACAAAGTGCGGGGATGGAGACCACAAAATGAAATTAAAAGATATAAACATGTTTCTCAAATACCGCTAGATATGGAAGTAAATACAAACAAATAAATTGAAAGCAAAACTTCAGACCCAAAAAACTAAACGAACGACTTGGAGGAATACAAAAGCACTGCCTCGTTAATTATAGCTCTGCTTTTCTTTGCCTTTAACGTTGCAATAAAAACAGTGTATTCGGGAAAAGCAATTTTTTTTCTCCAGATATAGGGACTGGCTCTTTTTTCCTTGATTAAAGGAAAACAAACCGCGAGCAGAAGCAAGACGATAAAGTACACACCGATCAAAATCCACGTGTCTTACAATAATGAAGCGGCTTTAATATTCAGTTTTATTCTGGTTATTCAGGATAGCGTGATTTGTAAGCTTGCAATTTTTAAAGAACGAGGGTAAGTCCATAAGTTTCCCGTCTAATCATTTTCCAGGTATGATAAAGACAATTAACATTTCAACCTCCCCCCCCCCAAATATTCAGAAGTTTTGTCTACAAAATTGGCATAAACAGCACCCATCACTTTTTCGTCACACTTAAATTTCCTTCCTCGAAGGTCCTTCTTGAGTTCTGAGAAGTGGAAATTGTCACTGGGAGCTAGATCTGGGTTCTATGGTGGGTGGTCGATCTCCTTGAAGCCACTTTTCTTCACAGCTTCCTTTGCAACAAGAACTATTTGCACAGGCGCGTTGTCGTTAACAAGACAACTACCACCAATCAGCTTTCCTCGCCTTTTGTCTTTGATGAATGCACGTGGTCTGTGCAGTAGGCCAGCATAGTACTCCCCATTTACTGTGGTCTTCCTCTCCTTGAATTAATGAAGAGTGTTCCTTTACAGTTCCAAAAGATTGTGACCATGATCTAGGTTGAGTGAGCGACATTGGCCTTTAGAGGCAATGCTTCGTTAGGTTTATGTCACTCCGTTGATTCTCTTTTGGACAAAGGATCATAGTAGAGGATCATAGTTTCATATCCTGTAACTATGGTTTGCAGAACTTCTCTCTCGTTGCCACGGCAGAGCTCCAAAAATGCCTGACAAAAGATGACTTGTTGCTGCTTTTGTACTGAGGAAAGTCTAGGCACTCATCTTGAACTAACCTTATTTATATTTAAATGTTCATGCATAACTCGAAGGACTGTTGTTTTAGAAAAGCCTAACCTTGTTGCTATTTCTGTAACTTTTAGCCGGCCTTGCATCATTTCTCCTTCCACAAGAGCGATGTTTTCAGGAGTGAGCACCTCCAAGGGCCCACCTGCACGCTCTTCGTCTTTAATTCTTTCTCGCCCCATTCGAAAAAGTTTGGCCCATTCTTTTACGATAGAATATGAGGGGGTTGCTTCCCCATATACACCGTCCAATCGCTGCTTAATTTCATTTGGAGTAAGTCCTTCTTTTGTGAAGAAATTAATAACAACTGGATACTCCATTTTGAACATAGTATAATCCCCTACACATAGCCTTCTTTATGCAACTATATCTGAACAACGGAACACAGTGGAGCGGAAGTTACAGGTGCATTATTTACTTAACAGATAAGGCATAACATCAGATAAGGGTTTTGTGTAGGCGATAACCCTTCTCGGCTTGGTCGCAAACTTATGAACCTACCCTCGTAGCTTCTATGTTAGTAGGTTATTAAGTTAATAGTATTTTTTAATTTTTCATATATATTAATATTAAGTGAAAGCTTCTCATTTGCTCTTTGATGTATATATCTATTTATTAAATATTATTTCCTCCTAGGGGGACTGCATTTGGAATTAATTTTTTCATCATCTTGCAGTCATTTAAAAATATTTTTACAGTTCATGTTGATTCCTTATTTGTACAGAATAAGATAACATATTTGAACATAACTGGTAATTTTAACACGCGCCAGGGAATGACGAATGGTGTATGGTCGTGCTGCAGGCGCGTTAACTATGTATAACATAGTGCTTGTCCATGTCTCAACAAAAAAGGCCGCGCACTTGCAATATGCAAACTTTTCACCACGCGCTAAAATACATTTTCATAAGAAGTTTCAGTTTTTGTAACGGATGATACTTTTAAACACATTGTTTTATTTTTAAAGTACAATATTTTAAAATGAATGGAGGTGTTGAAAATAGGTTATAATGAAATAGCAATCCCCCTCCCCCTTTTAATGGTGTTTAATGCCTGTTTTTACTACTGAGGCACCACAGCGGTGAGCACTGATGATACATGAGATGAAATTATATATTGGGATGGGGTTTTTTTTTAATGAAGAAGCGTTCCAGGTCTAAGTTTAGGGTACCTCCCCGGCCTTTTGCCGTTTATAAGGACTGAAGAAAATCTGGAAACAACTTCAGTCAGGGAGGGCGGTCCTGGCGGAATTCGAACCCGACCTGCCGCTCACGAGTCCGGAGCTTAATGACCTTGATGGTTGCAACCCCTTGGTAGAATAAATAAATATTGGCTAAATAACATTAAGAAAGCTTAAAAAAAAAAAAGAGGTTAATGTATACTTTTTGTTTGCGTTTCTGCAGAGCTTGGTTCCAAATACATTTTCATTTTCAAAAGGGTTTTTTTTTTTTAATGATTTATTTATGGACGCTCTTTAACAACTCAGGTCATCAGCGTCCCATTCAACTCAGGGCGTGAAACGGCCGACAAATTTTGCTCAGAGGCCTATCTTTCAGGCTTGAGGTTCTTTTTCGTGCCGTAAATGTACGACACGGGACCCATGGCTTTACTTCCCTTCCGAAGGAAGCCATACTTAGCATTTTTACGCCCCGAAAAAAATCCATCGGTCCTGGCCGGGTTCGAACCCGCGATCTTGGGTGTAGGAGGCAAGTATGGTAACCACTACACCACCAGGACCGACTTCAAAAGTCGGTGAAAGGGTGAAGGGTGAAATATTTAAAACTATAACAAAATGTACTGGGAACAGCAGTTTAATCTTTTTCAGAAAATATCTCTTGATGCTTATATTAAAAAGCATTAACTTTATAATACATGAAATAAATTTTTAAATGTTTTTAAACGAAGCTCGCGAAGCTAATTTTTAAATTTATTTCCAGTTTGCAGCATACTTAAGTAAAAATGTGTTATGTGTTTTGTTTTTCAGTTTTCGCTGAGAGCCAGCAATTCCTCTTTTTCAAAAGTGTACTTGTAATACGATAGTTACATATGCAGTGAATTAACGGCCAATAGAGAACAAAAAACACCGCCTTGAAGCAATTACTGGAACTGTTAATTTATTCCCAGTAACAGCATACACACACTCGCACTAGATAATCGATTCCCTTGTATTGCGTGCGATATTCCGTGAAGCTATGGGAATATCGTAATGATGTTTCGCCGTGTTCCGATCGCCATATGCACTGAACCCTTTCGACGACACTCTGCTGATAACTATGCTAATATTCGAAAACACAATTTTACTGGGAACTGCCGCCTGGGAAACTGCGACAATCGGACACGTCAGCATACAAAATATCGCACAGTAACTGTGATAATGGCCCAAGAGTGGTAGCACAAATAATTCTGGAAGTGGAGCTATTTTTGTAAATGCACGTTAAAAGAAACATTTTGCAGTAATTCTTATTAGAGAAGAGAAGACAGATAACCGGTTTTATACAATGATACAAGTACAGCATTGTCTATTTGTAATTTAATTCCACCCGTTCCTTTAATGTAAGTACATTGGAGATAAGACTGTCTCAGCCCCGGAGAGCGCTATTCCACCGAGTCGGCTTTTCACTAATAAGCAGTGAGCTTAGCAGCATCATTCTCAATCACAGCTGGACTGAATTCCACTAAGTAATGACTAAAAGGCGAATCTCTAAAACTTCAGTCCAGTACTAGCGTGTCATCCCAGAGAATCGACCGACACATTTTCAGACAGCTTTTACTTCGCCTATAGTTTCTGAACTACGCGACGATTTTAATGAAATCTAAACTATTCTACATAGTTGCGAGGGAGACACCTAGCGGAAAATGCGTTGCTCACACCACTACTGCCATCTATGATAAATTATGAGAAGCTGTTACGGGAGCAAGATAGGTGATACCGAGCGAGTTCTAGGCAATTGGTACAATGATTAACCGTAAGAAAGACATGCCGAAAATGATTGGCCGTCCATAGTACACCATGAACCGGGACTCTGTGTGTGTGTGTGTGTGTGTGTGTGTGTGTGTGTGTGTGCAGTGTGTGTGTGTGCACGCGTGCCTGAACGTTCTAGGAGACATTGTGAAAGATTGTTATAACCCATACTCTCAGGTAAGAAACTCTGACACAATTATGTCGCTAACCTAACATCAAAAATACATTGTACGCATTATTATTATTATTATTATTATTATTATTATTATTATTATTATTATTATTACCATATTCCAATGAAGTAAACGCCGATACACCAAGGATATGCTGACTCTGATTTGGAGCGGGTGACGTTACTTTGAGATACACCGCAAGGGGGGAAAAAGGACGCTAATTGGGGGGTCGCGCGGCAGCCGAGGTGTGTAACTCGATAATGTATAGCGATAAAACGTTCTCAATGAAGCCAAACGATTCGTAACGAACCATGCTACAAACTTAATTGAGTAACGACAAATGGTCGACAAGTCAAATTGGCAAATTTTGCGTGTGAAGCTGAGTGAAAAGAGAAAAGTTACTATGTCGATGTACATGGAACGGGGCTTACAAGTAACGGGTAGTAAATGATTATGTTTACTCTCGATACGCTCAAAATGGATGCTCCCATGAGTCCTAGCACACCGAACATATAGAAGTAAACGGGGATGTACATGTCTTGACTACTCTGAGAGTGCTAAGAGGGCTGTAAAGCCCTGATAAGAGGATTTCATTCTCAATGGCGATCTTAACATTGATAGGTCATTGAACAGATTTCTCAAAGACTCTATGGAACATTACCTTACTTTCCATGAAACAATGATGTCAACTGTAAGCCATTTGTATCCTGCTTCTCATACCATCGACTGTTCCAGTTTTTTTTGTTTTTTTGTTTTTTTGTTTTTTTTTTTTTTACATTCAAATAACTACACATTTGAATGGACTGCGCTTTAGATTAATCCCTTTCAGGTGAAAAAAAAACACAGGTCTGGGACTTATAAGTAATAAGCTCACTCATTATTTGACGATATAAGGCACTCTTTTCAACGTTGGGAGAAGAAAAAATAAATTAAAATGTAATGGCAATTTTTTAAAGTGTTTGAAAATGAAGTCATACACTTCTGATTGCATATTTTGATAAATAACGCCTAAATTCTTTTAATTTTTATGTTTTGATTTCTCTACATCCCATTTGCTCTTAAGTCTTAAGGTTTTTTTTAATAGTGTTTAACGCCCGTTTTTATTACTGAGGCACCACAGGTGGTGGACACTGATGATACATGAAATGAAATGATATATTGGGAAAAGATATTTTTTAAAGGAAGGTAACGTTCCAGGCCTAGTTTAGGGTGCATCCCCGGCATTTGCCATTTATGAGGACTGAGGAAAACCTGGAAAAAAAAAACTAGTCAGAAAGAACGGTCCTGGCGGGATTCGAACCTCAAACCTTCCTCTCACGAGTTCGCGCCTTAACAGCCTCGGCCACCCGTGACAGTAAGTCTAAAGTTGTACATAAGTTGTAAGTACTAACACTTGAAAGAAGAGTTTTCTAAGATGGGAGTAACGGGTTAGGAAGCATCTACATGCTTAATAACAAGAGTATTGTGACAAACAATATAGTGATAGCAATAAACATCGAAAAACAGGATACCGTAATAAAATATTTCAATAATTATGTTTTGTTAGTTTACTATAATGTTTCGTCTGTCTAACTTTCTTTTTATGTACCTTACCTGCCACCAGAATAAAATTCAGCCCGAATTCACAAATATGTGAAATTTTCTTAAAATTCACATTTTACCGGTAACATGCGGAAAAAGCCAATGTTTAAAGCTGAGAAGTACAGGAAAACACGGAACTGTCCTTATATATCTGCTGGCTGTTGTAAGTGCATCCTGGCGAACAAAATGTCAGATGTACCAGCCAAAACATTTATGAACGAAACTGTGAAGTCACATATAAAGTTTACTGAGTGGAAAATGTTCCACTTTGGAGCACAAAGGCTGTAGCAGACAATTTTCCCATTTACCCTTTGTGAATTCATCCCCAGATATACGTGAAATCACACTTCAGCTAGTTCTCATAAATGAACTTTATGGTTCTGCACAACACCACAAACCAAAATAACAAGACGTCAAATCAGAAACACAATGACAATAAACCCGCACAAATGGTTATAATACAAACATACATACAAGTCGGTCTTCCACCCGGGGTTCGATCCCAGCGAACGTAGGGCGGTTTGCTCAGGGTTGTCCGGTTTCCCTGCATTGCTCCATCGACAAAAATACGTTTTTTAAACATTCTAAATTTTTGCTGAGCCAGAATGGAATGAGCACTAATAAAACCAAGTGTTAACAATGGTAATAGGAATGAAATTACAATTATATGGGTAAAAATTGCGGAACAACTCACCCCATCCAACCCAGTTCCGAGTGTCTAGTGTTATTGTTTTTGTCTGAAGAGATACCTGATAATGTTCCAGTATTGACACTGTTACTTTCATACATCAACGGCTGAGCAGAAACTGTGGACATTGCCCATTTCTCATTTATTAAGAATAACTGAAAGTGTCTTAATTAAAAAAAAATAAAGATTAAATGAGAATAAAGAATAACAACTTATTTACTCTCACTTTTACGCCCAATCTCTGTTAACACCAAACATGTACTGAAAGAGATTGCAGAGATGTGACAACGTTGTTTTCTTGCGCTAACTCTGATGCATCTCATTTCTCACGCATATCATATCAACGTAACATAAATAAACTCCTACACAGCTGCAATCTTATTTCTAGGAAAGGCTCGTCCCTTACTATATAAGCTTATTAAAATTTGCTTACAAATTATTATACAAGAATGTAACCAGACCATTCAATATGATAAGTGCAGTTTTGTTTAAATAATGGCAGCATGAGTTAGAAGTGGCAAATCTTGTGCTGTTATCTCCAAACAGACAATTTAATCAACATATATGAAAGGATGATCATTGGCAAAGTAGGGAAAATTTTAAACGTTCAAAGACAGGAAAAAAATAATCAGAAGTTCTAAAAATGTTCAATGTCATTCACACGTCTTAATATCTATAATGCCGAGTAACAGATCAAATAAGGAATACTTTGAAATTAGATAAGTTCATTTCATTTCTTAATGATCAGTTAATTTTCGCTGAAAGGGAAAACATGCCCCAGCTAACAACTTTTCAGCAGCGAAATATGATGTTCAAATACAATTTTATTACATCTATAGAAAAAACCAAAGCGTGGATTCTTCTTCTTCTTCTTCTTCCTCTTCTTCTTTGTCTTCTTCTTCTTCTTCTTCTTCTTTTTGTGGTCAGAAACCAAACAAGGTGCAATATTGTGATTGATAATACTCCAATAAAACGGTACAAAAACTGTATGAGATATTTAGAGATGTTAAAAATAAAATCAGCAAACTTCAACTTATGCCCCGCACTATAAAAAACATCAAAAAGCATGAAAAGGGAAGGCACAATTCTAAAATTTTATAAGGCCATGGCAGTATCTGTCCTCATACAATCCTCTAAAAGAGCATATACGCACTGAACAATAAGAGACAAGCTTCACATAAACAATCTAAACTATAGAATATCACACATCAAACGAAATTGGTGTCATCATATATCGCGAGAGCAGAACGACAGGCTAACAAAACAGCTACTGCTTTACAAGTCAAGAGTAAAACGTAGACGAGATGATGACATTGGAGACGAATGCGCAATATCTTATTAAATAAAAATAAAGAGTACGTTCTATTGTCACTCCCTTCCACATCTTTAGCTTGTCATATCAGCATAATGCAATACAGGACTTATAAATGCACTTGCTTATGCCCTCTGCAACGGAACTCAATATTTTGCGGCAACTGAGTTAGTACTGATATCATCATCCACCACAAGCCTGTAAAATCTCCTCTGTGATTTTTCAATTTTCCACAAGTCATGAAGTAACGCTTACCTTACAATTTATATCTGTAAAATGAAGTAAAACGATAAAGTTTTTCATCTAGTTTAAACATCTGAACCGAAATTAATTTTATTTGATTTATTTTCGGACGCTCTTTAACATCTCAGGTCATCAACGTCCCATTCAATTCAGGGCGTGAAATGGCCGACAAATTTTCCTTAGAGAGTTTGAGGTTTTTTATCGTGCCGTAAATGTATGACACGGGACCCAAGGCTTTACTTCCTTTCCGAAGGATGCGACAAAAAAAAAAAAAAAAAAAAAAAAAAAAAAAAAAAAATCATCGGTCCTAGCCGGGTTTGAGCGCAATCTTTGTTTTAGGAGGCAAGTATGGTTACCACTACACCACCAGGGTCGACTGAACCGAATTAAAACAACTGCAACACCAGATAGAGAAAGGTGCACAGCATTCTAACGCTTATGCGATATTTGCGACAGTTCTGTTCTAATACAATAATCCATTGCAGTAGTTTTACAGTCTATATCTTTATTTTAAATAAAAAAAAATGCTTTTGCAGCATTTCTCTTTGAATGAAAATGAGCTAAACACATTTACAGGACGTGTGCTTAATGAGCTAATCAGAATCTTTTTATTACGCTCTGTACCAGCATCAAAGAGCAAAGATACGAAAGAGCTAGAGGCTGCAGGAAAATACCGAACAGAAATCTTAAAAAGAGCGAAACAAACAAGCTATATTTCATGAGTGCTCCTGTTGCATTGACAAGGCGATAAATTAGAAGTCCCTGTATCCACGAACGGATAAATACAAAACAAATAGCTGAGTAGAGAATTTGTATGCAGATCCAGCCGTCACAGTAGAAGCAGTAAAATCGACAGTAACTCATGCCCTTCCCCTCTTTTATCCACGTTTAACGTCAGAGGTCGCTGCAAATAACATTTAACGTCCATTATTCATAAATCTTTTTAATAATGACAAAACTAATGCAAAATATTTGCACTATGATTGGACGTTTTGACGCTAATAATGCACTAATTTTCATACAAAAATTACACGCTGGAAATATTTCATTATCACTCAGAAATGGGCATGTTTATCCCAATTTCAAGTGCTGCTCAACAATGTTTTCTATTGGAAAGATTATATATTGTTGTAATTCAACAATGTAAAACATGTTAACAGTAACGTTGCGATGTTGTTGGCTATTTATTAGTTTGTATTTAGTTGCTTTATCTAATGTGTCTAAGTGCTACACAACAAGGGTAAACGAATCGGACAAGAGGGTAATTATACAATATTACATAGAAATACGAACGTAGGATCCCGGAATCGCCATACAATTATTGAAATTATATCCTCATGTACTTTTACGGCATGCATGCTATATTGGTTTCAGCTTAAGGGGGTTTGTGTTGGACAAAATTAGACGTTATGTGCGTTTTTTTTCCCTTTAATTTTCTCTGTTATTTCAATTACGGAATAAACTATAGTACTAATATTAATTTATGCATAGTTGATGTATGTTTACCTTCTACTCTACTTCGGAACGTATATTGAATATAATTTCTTTTATCTGTTAGTGTTTCTGAACTGATGAATTTAATGTCAGTTCAGTAAGTGAAGTACAAGGTGAACGACGCTTCGCGCAACCGGTTTCGCGGAGTGCGGATGCCCGGCGAGCCTGGCTGCTGTTTTGGCGGTGCGGGTGACAGGAAGTCCGCAGTAAATATAGTATGATTTGTCGAGTAAGTTATTTCTAACATACATAGCCTAAACACTTAAAAAGAAAAGTAATTTACTCACGTATATTAAGCAAGGAGATGCTGGAACTGTTGATGTTCAAGCACTTCTGACATCTACATAGTAAATTGCTCATTACACTCTGCAGTTTCTTCTGAAAAATGACAGCACTTTCTTGACTAATATTAAGTTGTAAAGTGTGTGGATTTGATTTGCACACTTTCTCTTTCAATGCCCCCCAGAGATAAAGAACACCGCCCCGTTTCACGAATTTTCTTACTAATCAATGAATCGAGCTCCGATTAGGAACATGAACATCAGGAAATTCTTCTTGAAATAATCTCTTACAGCACGCGCTGATTCTGCACGCACCTATGAATCATACATGAATACTCTTTGGGGAATAGAATGCTTGTATATTCCCTTTTCACTTGATACACTTTCACTCAATACACTGTATTGAGTCGCCTAACAAACACTTGCTACTTGCGCAAGATTTCAAGACACACTGAAGCCTCGCGCAGCGAACAGGAAATATACTCCCCGCCTCTGCCGACATATAGCGCAGCCGGCTGATCCCACGATTGCGTCAAGCATTGCTCACCCAGTATATACCCAGGGCAATGAAACAAAATTAAAAAAAAATATACATACGATGTATCTGCATCACGTTCTCTAAGTCAGGTATTGACCGTTGTTAAATCACGTACTTTACCAAACTCTTACGACGTAAAATGTGTTTCCTATCCCCCCCCACACACACACAGCTTCTGAAGATCTTTTTATGTGGGATATTACATCAATTATAGGATTTAACCAGTCTACTGTGTCAAGAGTGTTGACTCAATTTGAGAAAACTGGAAATTTAGAAGGGGCAGAAAAAGGTCGTTTACTGCTGTTCATGACATGCTTTTGAAGGTGAAGGGGGAAACTTTAGTAGAGTTTAAAAGAGAATGGGATGACGCTTTAGGTATGATGGATTTCTCAGTGCTATCAGAAACAGGCTGAAGACCATGAAAGAAGCCTGTTTTTGACAGTGAAAATTAAAAATAGAAAACACACAGAGTGAACCATGGGAACATACCCAGTAGATTGAGGAAATGTGGTGATCATCATTTATTATGAATAAAAATTTAATGTTAGAATAAATTACAGGAAAAAAAAAATGTGTCAATCGTCGGAAAGGTGGGAGAATTTCTACCAGAATGTTTGTAATCAACAGTAAAGGCTGCAGAGAATATGATGATCTGGTGTTATATTTCTAGCAAATGAAATGAGTGAGTGCGTTACATTTTGTATAAGGAACAGCAAATGCAGATGCATTCATAAAGCTTTTACAAGAAATTTTATTGCCATCAATTGCGGACATTTCGTATCAGCACAATGTTGTACTTTTCAAAATTATTCTGTACCATGCCACAAGGCAAAGAGGGACATGGTACTTAAACAATTCTAGTTTTCCTACTTTGTATTATATTCTGACTCAATCCCACTGAGAACAGCTAAGGAGGGGGGAAAAAAAACTGACTAGTTAAAACCATTACACAGTTTGCTTCCGGCAGATATCATCAGTTAAAGTTAAACATTTAATACTTTCAATGCCATTATGATGCAATGTCGTAATAAAAGCTCTAGGAGATCTGAATCAGCGATTTAAACAAGGAAAAGTGTGTGAAAACCGGTTGGTATTTTTCCAGTTTCAAAAATATATGAAATATAATTTAATACGTATCCAGTTAGTAATAGAGTTTAACAAATTCGTTTGTTTTGCTCGGAAAGATCCATTTTGATATAAATGGACTTAAAGATATCAGATATTCACATTTTCAAAAATAAAACATTTAGATACATATCTCAAATCTCAATTTTAATAATTTAGACTTAAGTACAAGAAATTAAAGCGGATATGGAAATGTTGTGGGTGATGCAATAAGTATTTACAGTAATGTGTAAATGTATATTGTGTGCCTTCAATTATATAATATATTTATTGAGGAATACATAGAAAATTTAACGCCCTATAGCAAATGAGCATTGTATAGAATAAGGTAAACGCATAGCAATTGTTTATGAGATAATACATTTGCAAAAGCAATCTAAATACGTGACCACTTGAACAAACATTAAACATGATAAATAATAATACACAGCTAACTACAACAGCTTGCCTATGATACCCAGTTATTCCTAATATTCCGAGTTTTGGAAATAAGATTTTGGTGCTTCTGTTTTATTAAACAGGATATTTCTGCCTGTGACACTGAAGTCTTGATATTACATGAGTAAATGTTCCAAATGTCCAACTCCTTCCTCAATACAGGCCTTTTGTTGAACCAAACTTTTGGCACGTTGCGCATTGACTGACAACCTACCTCAACACAGGCCTTGTATTGACGAACCAAATTTTTTGGCACGTTGTCTATTGACTGACAACCTACCTCAACATAGGCCTTGCATTGACGAACCAAAATTTCTGGCACGTTGTCTATTGACTGACAACCTACCTCAACATAGGCCTTGCATTGACGAACCAAATTTTTTGGCACGTTGTCTATTGACTGACAACCTACCTCAACATAGGCCTTGCATTGACGAACCAAAATTTCTGGCAAGTAGTCTATTGACTGACAACCTACCTCAACACAGGCCTTGTATTGACGAACCAAAATTTCTGGCAAGTAGTCTATTGACTGACAACCTACCTCAACACAGGCCTTGTATTGACGAACCAAAATTTCTGGCAAGTAGTCTATTGACTGACAACCTACCTCAACACAGGCCTTGCATTGACGAACCAAAATTTCTGGCATGTTGTCTATTGACTGACAACCTACCTCAACATAGGCCTTGTATTGACGAACCAAAATTTCTGGCAAGTAGTCTATTGACTGACAACCTACCTCAACATAGGCCTTGTATTGACGAACCAAAATTTCTGGCACGTTGTCTATTGACTGACAACCTACCTCAACATAGGCCTTGTATTGACGAACCAAAATTTTTGGCACGTTGTCTATTGACTGACAACCTACCTCAACATAGGCCTTGTATTGACGAACCAAAATTTCTGGCACGTTGTCTATTGACTGACAACCTACCTCAACATAGGCCTTGTATTGACGAACCAAAATTTCTGGCAAGTAGTCTATTGACTGACAACCTACCTCAACATAGGCCTTGTATTGACGAACCAAAATTTTTGGCACGTTGTCTATTGACTGACAACCTACCTCAACATAGGCCTTGTATTGACGAACCAAAATTTCTGGCACGTTGTCTATTGACTGACAACCTGCCACAACAATGACCTTGTGTTGAACCGAGCTCCTGGCACGTAGCGTATTGTCCAACTCCTGCCATAATTCAATTGCGGAGACAAATAAGCGATGCCTTTAATTGACCCCCTCAAGTAGAAATTCAATGGATGTAAATTAATTGAGCGTGGAGATCAGGCAATTGGGCCACCTCTACTCATCCGGAAAAGTTTATTCAGGTTAATGCGGACACAGTACCTGAATGGCCAATGGCATCAGGCACATTGCGTTTAAGGAAATCTATATAAAATATCGTCCTCGCGGGACATCGTAACGTCGCGGTGAGGCAGGGTATGGACACTTTGAACATTTACTCTCAGGTAATGCAAGAGTTGAATATCATGGGTAGATCTAAAATAGTACTTACTCTTGCTTTTCAGGAATTTCGCTGCTACAACTCAGTTTTATTGTCTACACATGAGAAACTCAATTCTGAAATTACGGTTATTCCCAAACGCCATGATTTTAACAATTTCTTGTTAAATTGCCGCACATACAAAATAATTTAAGCTCAGAGCGTTTTCATCTAATTAAAATTATAAAGCATATTCTGTATTAGTTTACTACACAAATAGTTTCAATGACTTGAATAAAATATCTGGATGCTGCTCGAATATGAAGTCGGCTGTGAACCTCTTCAATGCTTCTACCTTATTACAACCGAGCAGCTTATAGAATCATTAATTAAGAGATTATAAGTATCGAGATTATAGATACTATAACAGTCGAGAAGTGCTTGAACATTGACATTTGAATTTACAGATCCTCTCCTCTGCAGTCGGGTGCTCTAGTCACAGTGTATTCTTTGATATTTAATCAATGCGGAATATGCAGGGGCAACGTTGACATTCCAACATTTAGTTCGGAATGTATTTTATTTACCTAAACTCGCCTTTGTTACCTTGAGCGTATGTTATAATTAGAAATATTTAGCATTTGGAATCGTTTAATTTTGAGAAAATTCCAAATCCTTGCTTTTGCAAATTAAGAACATCGATAAAATAGCAATCGCTCCAATAAATATTGACAAACAGCCAACTATTTGTTTTAGAAATACATATTTCCAAATATTGTGCTTAGCAATGTGGCGTTTGAAGATGAGTATTGTAATGGCAATAGAATTAATGTTTGTAAGCGGATTGTTTAAGAAAGATTGAGACTGAATCATTTTCACCCAATTTCCATGTGTTCTTTTTCAAAAGTCTCCCCTCCCATTTGAATACACTTATTACCACGTCCTGGCTAGCGTAAAGGATTCTTTGTGAGGTTTCTGGAGAATTCTCTCAGGTCGTTTTATCACGCCTATGAGTCCTGAAATTGGGCCAGATCAGAGCTTTAGGAAGGTGTGTACTAAGATTACATTTTGCCAAACGTTTGGTCACAGTATTTGCCACATAAAGCCCTCGCATTGTCAGGAAGCTACCAAGCCGTTCCGTCGTTTGTTTGCAATGCGATGCCCAAGCCTTAATCGCCATAACCTTCCCAGCAGATGTTGAAGATAAGTTACAAGTGCTGGCTTGTTTCCCCTCTGGATCATAATGATGGAGCGCTGACTGGTCACCGGTGTTGTAACTGATTCAAGGAGAGCATCACCTCACGACAATGTTCATTGTTCTGGAGTCAAGCGTGACGGCACAATCCGTATCATATGCACAGGATCAATAATGAAAACACTACCTGTTGAACACTGGGTTGTCGTATTGTTATCCGCCCATCTTTGCGAACAATCACAGCAGTTGTAACTGCACTTGCCGATAAAACACTCAGTTCACTTTGCTTAACATGAACATTCCGCCTTCTTTGAAACCCTTAAGCCACCAAAAGACAGTGGAACGTGGTGGTGCACGTCTGCTAAAGGCTTGCCTAAACTTTCCGTTAGTCTCTGCGGCTCTGTGCTTCAATAGAAAACATAGTTTTACTGCTGCATACCGCTTGCCCCGCGTGACCTCCATTCCCTAAGGCGAAAAACAACATTAACTTTAAAGAGCACTGCTGCCAACCGCAAATCAGACTGTGCTAAGGAAAATTGAGGGGAAAAAAAATAACCTTTAAGCGGTTTTTTTTTAAACAACGCTCGTACTTTATTCCATTCTTTTCCAAAGAGCCAAATGTGTCTTTAATGTTAGATTAAAACAGTTATAGCAATTTCAGATGCCCTGATTCTTTACCAAAATTGGAAATCTATATGTTGGAAATTCAGAAATTATAATGCGTAAACATTTAAAACCAAGCATCAATATTTGCATATCAAAATATGTTCTTGAAGCAACTAAAGCAATGCCAAAAAGATGGCGATTTTGTGATGCATCGTACCATGGCCATCTTTCATAAATGTTTTACACCTCGGAAAGGTCAAAGGGCTGAGAAATAACAGCATCCGAATGCAGAGTTTCTGCATGACAGCTTGACATCATCACTTGAGGCAATCAATACCGGTCTCTTGTCACACAACTGCGTTATACGCTACATGTGTCAAAGCGGTTATTTGTTCTACGTACAACAAATATGCCGCTGCTCCGGAACAAGAAAAGCCCAAGTGCCGTTGTGCGCAGCTGCATTGAAGAAATGTTACACGATTTACTACACAGAAAACCTTGTTATCATTACAAGCTGATCTTCAGTACGAGGTCACAAAAATGTCAATCCGTTAAAGCAGACACGTTTAATTAAAAGGGCTAAGAAACGCAAAAGCATTCTGATCTGCAATAGACAACTATTCCATTCTGATGTGTTCTAATATTTTAAAATAATGATTATGTTCGTCTAGGTATGAGCTGTAAAATAAGTTCTTGTTCATATTTCTGTTTTACGGGGTTCAAGGTTCATATATCTATTTAAAAAGAAACGGGGAGGGGGCCAAAGAAAACGAAACAATCGTTACACCTATTAAAAATAGCATATTTTGCAATAGTATAAAAATACCTACATTAAAGTCAAAAATGTAAGCTCAAAGTGCTAATTTTCCGCCAATTTCACACAGAGTAATCTATATACGAGGATAGGTCAATAAGTTTCCGGCCTCGTCTTCACAAAAGTCTTGTCTGGTGTCATATTTTATCTTTTAAGTAAAAAATTCCAACTGCAATTTCCGCTCCGCTGTGTTCAGTTGTTCAGATATGGATGCATAAAGAAGGCTATGTGTAGAAGATTGTGATATGTTCAAAATGGAGTATCGAGCTTTTATTAAATTCTTCACAAAAGAAGGACTTACTCCAAATGAAATTAAACAGCAATTGGACGGTGTATATGGGAAAGCATCCCCCTCATATTCTACCGTAAAAGAATGGTCCAAACTTGTTCGAATGGGTCGAGAAAGCATTGAATACGAAGAGCGTGCAGGTCGGCCCTTATAGGTGCTCACTCCTGAAAACATTGCTCTTGTGGAAGGAGAAATTATGGAAGACCGGTGGCTAAAAGTTACAGAAAGAGCGGCAAGATTGGGCCTTACAACATTCCTTCGAATTATTCATGAACATTTAAACGTGAATAAGGTTAGTGCAAGATGGGTACCTAGACTTCTTTCCTCAGTCCAAAGCAACAACGAGTCATCTGTTATCAGGCAGGAATTTTTGGAGCTCTGCCATGACAACGAAAGAGAGGTTCTGCAAGCCATTGTTGCAGCAGATGAAATTGTGGTCATCTACTATGATCCCTTGTCCAAAAGAGAATCATTGGAGTGGTTTAAAACTGGCGAAGCATCGCCTCTACAGGCCAAGGTCACTCAGTCAAACAAGAAAATAACGGCCACAATCTTTTTTTGGGACTGTGAAGGAGTACTCTTCATTGACTTCAAGGAGAAGAACACCACAGTAAATGGAGAGCACTATGCTGGCCTACTGCACAGACTGCGTGCTTCCATAAAAGAGAAAAGGCGAGGAAAGCTGAGTGATGGTGTGCGCCTTCTTAAGGACAACGCGCCTGTGAACACAGCTCTTGTTGCAAAAGAATCTGTGAAGAAATGTGGCTTCAAGAGATCGACCATCCACCGTACAGCCCAGATCTAGCTCCCAGTGACTGTTTCCTCTTCTCAAAACTCAAGATGGACCTTCAAGGAAGGAAATTTAAGTGTGACGAAGAAGTAATGGATGCTGTTTATATCCATTTTGCAGACAAGACTTCCGACTATTTTTGGGTGGGTGGGATTGAATTCAAAGATGTGAGAAGTGTATTACAATAAAGGGTAACTCTATTGAAAAATGAAATATAGTTTTTGTCTTTATCATACCTAGAAAATGGTTAGGCCGGAAACTTATGGACCTACTCTCGTATATGCTTATTAAGTAGGGTAAGAAAAAGCTGTAAACGAAAACAACTGGCGTCGTCTCTTAAGGGGACGTGGCAATGAAAATGGTCAAATATTCCAATTTTTAATTTTGTGTTTATTTTGTTTTATGATGCTTAAACTACAAGTCCCCAAGTTTCATCAGAAAGTGACCTAAAATTGTTTAAATGACCATAGTGCTACGTTTATATGTGTTATAGCTATTAATAACGACAAAATGATATACCGATTTACAAATGAAGAAGTATAGGACGGTAAAAGCATTAGTGGTAAGAATAAGCTGACAAAGAGAAAAACAAAGGATATTCAAAGCTATATGAAATGATTATAAAGAATAATATTTAAGAGAAGCAGTCTGAGTCATTTTATCTCTCAACCAGGTCTTTGTGCTATCTACTGACACATCCTATAACCATAAACAAGGCCTTCAGAAACAGTCTTAAATACTATACAGCACCTTTCTGAGCACTGTATGATCCAGAATTTTTATCAAAATACACTCGTGGCAAACAGAATCCCAACGAGATTCCTAACTTTAATCTGAGCTTCTGTAAAAGTTCTGAAAATTGCTGCAGTAATATTTAATGATGGGAATAAGGTAGGCTGGCTGTAAGGAATAAGTTGGGGTTCACTCCAGGAGTATAAGTAAGGCAGTCACTGAAGCAGATCAACGAAAAAAGGAGCATCGCTGCAGATAGAGCTGCTATTAGATGGGTCCCAATTTTCCCAGAAAATGATAAGAGCCAAGAGATGTCAAAATCATGAACAGGAAACGTCTCAATACTCATGTCGGGGTTTCTAACAGCCAGGTACAGCAAATAACTAGCTCATATTTCTCACAAGTAATGTCACGAGAGGTTCTGAGATTGCCGATAAATTCACGATCCTCAAATGATATTTATAAGCACTATTTCACAAATAAAATAAGAATTTTAGTATAATTTCT
The DNA here is from genome assembly GCA_030762175.1 of Metallyticus violacea. Lineage (NCBI taxonomy): Eukaryota > Metazoa > Arthropoda > Insecta > Mantodea > Metallyticidae > Metallyticus > Metallyticus violacea. The sequence goes on from CM060841.1 coordinate 18,117,347, forward strand.
TTTAACTTGGCCTATAATATTGTAATAATTGCATATTTGCAATTAACCTTTTAAAGCATCTTGCGACAGAAGAATGCCGATTATCAATAACGCCAATAGAGAAGAGCAAAATACGGTTTAGAACTATTTTCATGAATAGAATAAGAATATTTATATTAGAAATTCACGGATAGAATATTAATATTTGTATAAAACGTTAAACTTATGAATATCTATTTGAAGAACCATCAATTTTACGTTATGATTGCCGATTATTCATAGCCTTATTGCCATCATTAACTCTCCACTGGTCAGTGACGCGTGCTCAGGAATTATATAGTGGGGAAATAGAGTTGGCTACACTGACCACAAGACAAATGCACGTCGCGTGATAAAATGGATTTGGTAATTTTTTTCTCGATAATTTCACTCCATAATCTGCTGTGGTTGGTCAAAATTCAAAATTTTGTTTCGTTTCATTGGTCGATTTTAAGATGACGTCACGAGTGAAATAATCACAAATAATATCACGAGAGGGTCTGAGATTACCGATAAATTCATGAACGTAGTGAGTGAATTTATCTGGAAAACTCATACCCTCGAGTGATATTTATTAGAACTATTTGGAATGAATCTTAGCATACAAAATTGTAATAATTTTATATTTGTACTTAACCTTTTCAAGCAATCTTGTGACAGAAGAATGTCCATTGTCAGTAATGCCAATAGAAGAACAAAATACGGGTTTAGGACTATTTCATGAATAGAATAAGAATAAAAGTCTATATATTTGAAATGCGCCCACAGCAGAATATTAACACTTGCTATACTTATGAATACCTATCCTATTCAGAAACCGTGAGACTGAAATGGACAAAAGTGAACCATTAGATTCGCTACCGCTTGATTTTCTAATATTAACTGAGAAAAAAAAATTACATACAGTGTCTCTATTTTCCTTTTGTATTCTTGGTTTGGAATTCCTAATGATAAGATCAATTTGCACATTTGACGCATTACCAACACGCTTTGAAGAACCCTCCATTTTGCGTTATGATTGTCAATTATCCGTGTTTTGTTGCGATCAATAACTCCCCACAGCTTCTAGCAAAAATGGTCAGTGATGCGTGTTCAGGAATTATACAGTGGAGGTACAGAGTTGTCTACAATGACCAGAAAACAAGTGCACGTCGCGTAATAAAAAGGTGATTTCCCCCCCCCCACAATATTTTCACTCCGTAATCCGGATGTGATTGGTCGAAATTCAAAATGTTGTTTCGTTTCATTGGTAAATTTTAAGATGACGTAACACGAGTGAAATAGTCATCTTAAAATTTCTGAAAGTACTTTATTCTCAGAAATTATTTAATGGAATTTCCTTAAATCAGCATAATTGCATGACTATATATATAATCCAAATGAAAAATAAAGCAAATAAAATAATAACTAATGAAGCAGAAAATACTTAAATAGTCACTCAATTTTTACACGTGTTATTTTTCTTATCTTCTACCTTTGAAGAACACAAGTTGTTGGAAATATAGCAAAAATTGTGTGGCTTTAAGTATTTTGTCTATTTCTGGTTCTCTAATTCTTGTTTTTATACAATCTTTATTACTATTTAAGGAAATTTGAATAAATGGTATGTTTAAAAAACCATTATGTACATTGTTAGAAAAGCTATTGATTGTAGTAAATTATTTTAAGAAATTATATTGGCCAAACCAAATGCAATAGAAAAATATTTTATGTAGAATTGTTCTATTGCAAGTATATAAGGAGTACAAAAAAGTTCATATTATTATCTCTAATGGTTATTTTTAAAGGTACATAAATATAAGCAAAATTTAAACAAATACTTGAACGTATTTTTACCAAAATACTTATTTAATTGTCCTAAAAATCAATATGCATGCTTTTTTTTATTATGGTGTGTAATTATGTAATTTTTAGTAAAGTGCTGTATTTTGACATCTTCCCTTAAGGGAATGTTTTAGATAAGACAACTTTACAGGTATGCGTGTTATATTGAAACAAAAACACAAAGGCAGCTCATACTTAAATCCAATCCAATGGCCGTCCATGGACTAAAGAGTTTCTCTGTATAAAACGGATTTAGTAAACTAGAATGTAATATTTGTTTCACGCCAGACCATCCAACAAAATTAACGCTTCGGCAAATATACATCAATGTTTGATTTCTCCTACTTCTACATTGACATTGCGTGCTTCGCTAGGCTCTAATTAAAATTATCTTGTCTTTTTTTTTTTTTTGGTGATAATTTTATTTGAAATGGAACCGCCTGTTAACGTTTCGGTAAACCTATGAAACTGAATATGATATTCAGCAACTGAGGTTATTTGAAAAGTTTTTGAATTAGCACAGCTACATCAAAGTGTGTGTGAATGCGTGCGTCCCTTTTTCAAGTAGTGTAAGAGATCGGCAGATGCTGCAGTTATGGCGTAAGAGCCAGCCAGGCGAAAAGGGCGATTTGTGTTACAGGTAGGACTCAAAGCACTAGGTTGCTAGTGGAATCATAAAAATCACGCAACCGTCCCTAGCGACCGCGGAGAGAGCCGAAGGTAGCGGCGCAATTATAGCTAGATAATAACGCTCCAAAAGGCAGTGGCACGATAGCTCAGGCGGTTAGAGCTTCGTGCTATAGTTGTGAAAATAGCGGGTTCGTATCCTACCATCTGAATGATTTTTTTTTAATATAATTCTGCCGGAGTTAAAGGAGATTTGCCAAAATTATAATGATTTACTTGCTAAACCCTGAGTTCACCGGTTTCTAGGATTTGCCCGAGATTAAGTTACTGTGCGTGTATATATATGTATATATATATAAATTAACAGTACTAATAATAGTACAAAAGGATAAAACACTAAGAAAAAGTCACACTTGAGATCGCAATATAATTTTTCATTTTATGCATATATATATATATATATATATATATAAATGAAAAATAATATAACACTATTAACAATGTAAGTAATTTAACAGCAACTAGAAAAGCAGAAAATGATAAAACACTAAAAAAGTCACAGAGTTGTAATCGCTTTATTTCGAACTATTTGAGTTCCTCTATGGCAAGAAGACAAGTATAAGCTCTATATATACGTGTATTACAATATTTCACCCGTCTAACAATGCCCTCATTACACTGGTCAGTCGCTCGGACGTTGCAAGCAGCAAGAGATTCCATGATTACATGATCCCATTAGCACTAGTGCTTTCAGCCCTCCTTGGGGTAGTGTGTTTTTCTGCAAACATGCACTGTGCAGTAGTACAAGGGGATTGTTAGGTAAGAGCCGTGACAGTATACTGAAGTGCGTGTATAGCCCATGGCAGAGATAAAACAGTGTATCAGTGAAAGACCAACTGCCCAGTCCTTTATATCTGTGTGGGAAAATTAATTCTCATTTACAGATTGGGAAATGGGAGAGTGGTTTGTGAAAAGATGCTTCAGCGTATATAGTATGAGTGGCAGTCAAATGAAAACCGAACTCCCACTACCAGGTGACAATTGAATTTGTTTTATTTAAAAAGTAATTGTCATAAACTTTAATACATTTATCCTATTGGGAGACGAGACGATCAATTCCAATCTTGTAGAAAGAGGTACGTCGCTGACAGATCCACAACCTTACCCACTCTTGCACTTCCTCGTCCAATGAAACCAACGTCCACTAATGATTTTCTTCAGGTCGTCAAAAATGTGGAAGTCACGAGGGGAAAGATCTGGGCTGTACGGAGGATGTTGAAGTGTTTCTCAGCCAACCGCTGCAAATGACTCTTGACTGCTTGCAGACATTCTGTCAATATTTGTCTCTCCGTCAAACTTTTCGGAACTGCAGGTGTTCTTTGATGATAGCATGCATGGAGCCATGGCTAATGCCGACCTGAGCACCAATTTCTTTCTCTGCGATTCGTAGTTTTTCCCGGATCAAACCATCAATCCGCGCAATTACATCAGGCGTAATGGCTCGATGGGCCTATCCCAAGCGCGGATGTGCGTCCTTCGGGGAATCTCTGCTGCCACTCGTGCACACTTGTTAGGAACATGCAGCAGACATGTGACGATGAATTTTGCGTGTTCCAGCACCCTCAGTCACCAAGAAACGAACCAGGCCTCCCTGCTCTTCTTTGCTTGCCTCCGTTTCCAATCTGGACGGACACACTTGTCATTCCAGAGCTATAAAGAAACAACTGTGTGGACCTGTGCGTTTTCACTATGCATTTCTCCTACCCTACAGACGGCAGTATCGATACGTAACAACAGTGTTGTCATCCGTTGCGAGAAATGTGTTTTATAGCGGGTGTTCGGTTTTCGTTCGACTGCCCCCATACAATGTCATTATTCTGCATGCCATTCCAATGAATATGATAAATAAGATTGGCAAGTGCTAGTGCAACACGTGAAAGATAAATTGTTAAGTGAATCTCAGGAACACATCGCTAAGCTTAAGCTATAAGGATTTCACTAGCGTTTGCAAAGAACATGCGTCCTTTAAACATGAAATTGCCTAGAATATTTCCATTATAACAGCAGAGAAGCCATTCTTAGCACACAGGGATGCGAATACATCAATTTACGTTCAAGCGTTGTAAATCGTCGCATCCATGATATGGCTGATGTTTATGGCCACCTTATAAAAAGGTTTGAAAGATGATAGCAGGGAATACTAGACGGACACTGTGTTCATCACAGGTGTTAAATAAAACCTTCGTGCCAGGAAGGAGCTGTGGAACCTTATTTACCTGAAAGATAAAAGACAGTAGGCACTGAGCAAGCTGTTGAAAACGGTGCAGTGTCTTGGCTCGATTTTATGCGTTTGGACATAAAAATGGATTACCTACTCCATCGAAAGAACGAACTGAAACAAACTTGACGCTTCTCAAGCACTGCATAATGTGCAACACTTGTTAATATTAAGGTGACGATCACTAACGCAAATAGGTCAAGATCTTTATCTCATCAACAGTTTAAATATTATCTTGAGGAATGCCATAGTCAATAAGGTGACCTGCAATATCACTGCAGAGTTCCTGAATCCTCTTCCATAATTGCGAGACAAGCCTAGCTTTAAGATATGACACTCTTAGCGGATTTAAGTGGGCATCTGAATGTCTTTAACCCCTACATTCAGAGCGAAGATCAGAAAATAAGTGAAATATACGGTAGACTTAAGACATTCAAGGCAAAACTAGGCCATATGGATTCGCCAGTTAATCACCAGAGGGGCGTCTCATTCTCCAAAGTTGTCTACAAGATACCATCCAATTACAGACAAGTCAAGAACTTACTTTCAGATTTCAAGCTATTGCAAATCTCCAATCCTATATCTGCACACTTGCGACACCATCTTCTGTGAATATTGACCACTGAACGCACGCAACTAAAAGTCAATTATTTACAACATAATATTGGCATGAGAGACTTCAAAACAAATATTTTATAGAAATGTGTCCCAAACAGTATCTCATCCTTGCATAGATTTACTACTAGGTTGCTGATATACTCCAGTATGGAGATCTGCAAACCACAATGCAGAAGATATTCTCTCGTCTTCACTTGCATGGTTCAATATTACACACTTAGTTAAGGAATACTTGAAGCTTTCACAGCGGATATTACAAAGTACAGCTTCTCGTGTGATCAGCCGTGTCAATTCAATAAAAGTCGAGCTTTCGGTCATTGTAGACTCCATGGCCTTCATCAGGAACTAAACGGTGAAAAAAGTTGCTGATATACTCAGGAGGTAGTGGGTGGTGCTAGCTAGAGCGAGTGACGGTCTGTGATTGACCGCTCGGTTGCTGTAGGTTATGCCACCTGCACTGGATTCTGCGTGGTTCGCTAACTGCAACGGTGTTTCATGACTATTCTGAATGGTGCGCTTGATGACTGGAGTCCAAGCAGAGCTTAGTTGAGGTCCGGAGTCTCTATTGAAATTTAATGGATGCAATTTTATGAGTATGGCCTCTTTAATGAGTCGATCAAAGTATTTGCTGGTACGATCCCAAATGTTAATGTCTTTGAAATTTATTCTGTGTACATTCTCGAAGCTATATTGAACAACCGCCGATTTTTCTGGTTGAAGGAGCCTAATGCTACTTGATGTTCTTTGCATCTCTTTTCAATGATCCGTCCAGTTTGGCCCACATACACTTCTCCGCATTCGCAAGTGATTCTGCAGACTCCGGAACCTTAAGTAAAAGTGGGTCTTTCACTGATCGTAGATATTGTGGGATCTTCTTGGGCGCAGTGAAAAAGGTACTATGTTATACCTGGACAGAATGCGAGATATCTTATTTGTTGTGGAGTCGTAAAATGAAATTAAGGTCTTGATCATCTCATTCCTAGTATTGTTGGCGGGTGGTGGAATAGATACAAAGTGATGGTGTGTTTCTGAAGCATATCAATATCATACTACTAACCAAGTTGTAATTTACGTTTGTATATTGCGTGCAATAATCTAAATTAAATAAAAAAAAACTGCCTGTTTTCACGTTCCTAAGTAGACAAAGGTGTGGCAGAACTGGTTAAGGTATGTTCGTAGTCTCATTTACATATGAAAACTTTTATGCAGTTTATGTATCTAAATACAAAGCAAACCATTTTGCTGCATTGATTTACCACGGCTATACAGTTTGGTTTACATACAAATGTATTGTCATTGTCACTGTGATGGACTGAAATGTCTAGTCAGTCGAGAATATACATGTTGTCCCCATAATATTTCAGAAGAATCGAGCGTACTGTCTGAGCATGGACGCCGTGCCACCACTGTATCAGCCGTTACTTACCACTCTGCTCGGTGCAGCTACTCCGAAGTACGCAGAGCGCAGAACATACCATTGTTTTACTTTTACAGACTGCCATCTTTCAAACGCACTCATGTTCAACCACTTTTTATTGAAAGAAGCTCGTTTAACATCTCGAGTTCATCAACCTCCCATCCAATCCAGGGCGTGGAAAACGACCGATAAATTTTGTTCAGAAGTCTCTTTTCAGGCTTGAGGTTCGTTTTCGTGCCGTAAATGTACGACACGGGACCCACGGCTTTACTTCCCTTCCGAAGGAATCCATAATTAAGATTTTTATGCTCGAAAAAAACCCATCCTGACCGAATTTGTACTGGGACCTGGGTCCAGGAGGACAATATTGTTACCGCTAGACCCCAGGATCACCCAGTTTGTAAGGGGTATAAAAACCAAATCGGTCATTGAACTCATTGATATTCATAGTTTGTTCTTCAGCAGAAAACAATAAAATAAAATCAATTTAAATCCATGTGACAAGAAATGTACTGGAAAGGAAGCGTTTCAGGCCTAAAGGATACCTTCCCGGCATTTGTCATTTATGAGGACAGAGGAAAACTTGGAAAAAACCTTAGTCAGGGAGAACGATCCTGACGGGAATCGAACCCCAGACCTCCTGCTCATGAGTCCGCGCCTTAACGACCTCGGCCACCCATGGTGGCAAAAATAAGGCTAAGATAACACAGCAACTTGAAAGAACGAGAGTTATTACAGATCAGAAAATTGGCTGTAGTTCCCTGGCACAATAGGCCACCCGGCATGCGTGTTCGTCAGAGAAGTTGCCGAAGATGCGGAATTCATTCTTCCACTATTGCCTATTCTATGGTGACACGTTAAGGGCGATGAACGGAGAATCAGAATAATTGACCATATGTATTAATTTTAATTAATTTTTATACTACAACCACATATAAAGAATGTATGCTCAAGTTCATACAACATTTCGCTACGTTATAGTATTTTAGTAAAATTTTCCTTTTAAAAGAGACAAGAGTTATGCAATCCATTACCATATAAATTTGAGATACGTCTAATTTAAAGTTTATATTTTGCCAAACCTAATCGATATATTATAAGATTAGCAGAAAATATTTTATGCATATTTGATGGATTTACATACAAACTAAAACATGGTAAAAACTATTATGGTAAATAAACATAGTTTTGAGATATGTGCTCCAAAGTAAAAGGGTATAGAAATATATATATATATATATATATATATATATATATATATATATAACGGTAATTAATTATAAAAGTAGAAAAGTATAAAACACTTAGATAAAGTCACACTTGAAATTGCTATATTTCAAACTACTGGAGTTCTTCAATGGCAAGAAGCTAGACAATCTTGGTCTAGCTTGTTGCCATTGAAGAACTTATATATATATATATATATATATATATATATATATATATATATGCACAGAGGGTGCCAAAAATGTATCAAGCAAAGAAAAAACCGTATAACAAAATTGAATTCACATAAACAGAAAACGATGAGCACTAATCATCTTAGACTTTTACAGTTACAACAGTTGCTCAAATAGCCCACCATCGGCGTCGATACACTTCTGAGTATGTTGCGCTACTGATTGAGCAACGTTTGCGAAAGTGTCCTCAGCGATTGCAGCACATGCCGTTTAAATAGATGTCTACCGTGAAAGCGTGTATACATTTTTGGTACACTCGATATATGTACGAACAGAAATCAAAAACAATTCTGTAGTACCTCGCATTTTAAATGTTGTTACTACTGCTTTATATTTGCAATGAAAGACATGAATCTCTACTAGAGTGTCTCATATATCAGGAAGGTTTTCAAATATATCTTCCGAATCAGAGGAAGCACTTCGAAAGTTATTCTGCTGAGAGGTGTGTTTTTTAAATAAGAAGTTGTATAGATCAATGAACTCAACCAAACCTCACATAAAGCAAAATAAAATCTCTCTGTGTGTGAGGATCAGCTTTGAACGATGTGCTCCTTATCCAACCTCAAGAGTATAACACAGCTAAAAACGTGTTTATATCCATGTATGCTTTCAAAAGCGGAAGCTTTATCCCCCAATAGACAGGGATTTCATAAGAAAAGGATTCTTGTAACTAAGTAACACTTTTCATGGAGCGTTGAAGCTGTTACTAGCAATTTCTGGTTAAAACCCTCGTCTTGCAGTAGTAGTATCGACTATTCTGATGTTTATTTGCAAGCTGTGACAAAAAATGTCTTGTTAAGCTGTGCAATGTAAACAGTTGACTCGACTTCATTTATTTCCTTTTCCCATTCTTTTGTTGTAGCTAAATGGGTGTAGGGACAACTTTATATGTATGTAAATTAGGATCACTTTAAAAATTTACTCGTGGTCACAGAAGCGTTACCAAATGCAATATGGCTTCTACTTGTGTATTCAGTGGATACAGCGTACAGTAAGAATGCACACCAATTATGTAAAATGAAACAGAAGCATATAAAAGTGCGGTCTATACAACGTGTATGTACAATGGTATACCGCAACAAAATAGGAACACACTTGTGCTTCGGATAATATCAGTTATCCAATTCACGATTACTTGTTCGGGGGCGGAGAACTGCGACATCCTTCAAGACCAACCGGGCAACAGGTCGAGCGAAGTTTACTGAACTGCTACGTTGGCCTTGAGTCCCGTGCTACTTAGCCAATGTGAGCAGTTAAAGCAACAAGTGTCTAATCCTATAGTAAAGTCTGTTATAGCCACTAAATTCGAAATACTAGACGAATTATTCTATTTCACAGGTGTTTATTTATGATTCGTAAAGCCGTACCCTACCGCTCATGCTGTTAGAAGATTATTTGAGTAGAAATTCCAATGTAATGGAGTTCCAAGTCGTAATGGAATTCATAAATTAGTATGTATACATAATTTAGACGAATTAAAGGATAACATCCGTCAAGAAATCACTTTAATGTTTCAAAGAGAATTGAGATGAGTAGTGGGTAGGTGATTTCATAAGCAGCTGTCAGAAAAGTTTGGCAAACAAAGGAGGCAGTTCCAGCATCTCCTTGCGTGATATGGGTGAACACATAGCTTTTTAATGCCTCCGGCTGGTTGTATATATTTAGATGTTCTTTCTTTTATAACAACTTGCTTTTCCAGTTACTATGTTTATAAAAAATGTTATATATGAAATAAAAAATAAGTATTCCGGACCTATGTTCCTGTGGATTTTTTTTTTTTTATTTAATATTTTGGTGTGAGGAATCCGCCACCAAAGTTTGTATTTCAATTTATTTCTTCTAATTTCCAATTTACATGCAGTAATGCATACAAATATTATTCTTTTACAAATTCTCCTACCTTCTTCGAAACAATATCAAAACCTAATATTTTATATCAAATTTCTCCTACTAATACATCTATAAAATATATTTAATTTTAACAATTTCATCTAATTAACTACTGGGCCCTCGTTTCCGTTCATCAGCGGTTTCCCAGTGGAATATCCACAAGACTTGCACTCAACAAAGCAAAACAACTTATATCTACAATCAATTTCTTACACTTTCTGATCTCTGCACATTTCCTATACCTCAAATTGGTTCATATATATCTTTAACCACCGGGTTACATGTATGGCATATGAGCCCCCCTTACAATTCCCTGTTTTTCCCCTTGCTGTGTGTCTTCGAACTCCTTCCCTATACATCTCCTCCATTTCTCCCTTCCCTTCCCTAAAAATTCCCCCATCTCACTAATTTTCTCTATCCTATCCTCTGTCAGTATTTTAATTACTATTAAATCATAACACAATTTATCCCATTTATCATTCCAAATACTATCCTTTCATTTTTTCCCCATTTCACATTCCAATAAACAATGAAACATTCTTTCCCACACATCCTACCTAATAACGTTTTGTTACTCCTTTAAGGAATAATACCCCCGTACACTTCCATGCCAGGCCTGGTCACAATGATCTACATACTTTTCTCTCTCCCAATATTTCTTTACCTTCCTATACAATCCCAAAGAGCTTTAATCCTCGAAACTAGCCCAACTTTCCTGCTTCTCAATATGTTCCAGCCTCTGTTTCCAAAAAAACTTTCCTATTACTTTCACCGAATCTCCAAACATTCCCCCTTCCATTTTTTCCTAATATTTTCCCCACATCTCCAAACCAACTCTGTCTTCCAAAAACATCTCTTTGATACATACTTTTATTATATTATTATTATTATTGTTATTTAATTTAAGACCTCTCTACCAATATTTCATAATTTTCTCAACTATTATACCTTTCCTTCCTACTACTCCCAATTCTAACAAACTTGCCCCCTCCCTTGGTAACCCCAATACTTCCCTACAAAACATTCTATGGATCACATCAATCTTCATCCATCCCTTTGACACCCCCCCCCCTTTTCCAAGCTTCAACCGCGTACATCATCTTAGCTTCACCCACCGCGTCATATAATCTCTCATACCTTTCGTTGGTAATGTGGGAATTTTACACAAGCTTATTCTAACTGCCCTCATATCTAATTTACCTTTGGCGTGTACATTTCTCGACTGCACCTCCCGTCCTCCATTTCTCGCAAATCTCACCCACAAATATTCCAATTCTTTCACTACTTCTATTTGATCTCCATTTATAAACCATCTCTCGTCCTTCCTTAATTTTGGTCCGTTTATGAATACTATCTTTGACTTTTTACTATTTATTTTTATACCCCATTCTGTACAATAACTACTCATTTCATCGCTGGCACGCTGTAGCCCTATCACAGTTACCGTCCCCGCTATTAGATCATCTGCAAAAAGCAGTCCTGCTATTTCTTTCATTCCAATTATTTGGCAGTGCCTTTTTTTCATCCCGACCCTCTCTATATCATCTATAAATACCATAGTTTGTAAAAGTATTTCCGAAACATACTGTATATACAAATATATACAGCTTTTTCCTTACCATATATTTTCTGCAGTACAACTGTTGACCACACAGTTGTCTGAATTACGTTTATGTTTACCATTCAATCAAAATAACATATTTCATCGAATGTAATATGGTCATGCAAGTAAATTAGTTGCTCGTTTTTATTTAGTTGTGTTCCTTGTTAAATGGCCAGAACACTTGCAGTCTACGCCATACAAGAATTGCAATGCACCTTAAGATAATGGACTTAACTTAATGAAAATTTTTAAACGATTATGTATGATAAGTTCCTTATAAGAAGTTTTATTGACATAAAGTTTCATGAAGGATTCAAATTACCTTTAGGTAAAAATAAATAAAACATCAAATTTTTCTCCATTGCCTGATGACGAATTATGACATTTTAGTTCATAAAAAAAGTGATTACCTAAAGTTTGTATAAAGATAAAAATACCTTTTTATAAATATTCAAAGACAAAATTCCTCAATAACAGTTTCAATGTTATACTTTTTAATTGCAAATTGGTTTTGAATCAATTGGCGTTTATTGTGAATCCTGAATATAAAGGATATTAATGAACGAAACCTATTATATTATCTTCTAATTTTTTCGGGGATGTTGATTCTGTTTATATGTATTTAAAGGTTAGCACCCAATGCAATTGTGCAGGATAATTGGATCAGTACGATAGTGATGTTAATGTTATCAAATTGAATCACGAGCTGCGATTAACCCTAATGTACCATTGCTGGAAACTTCGTAATCGCCTCACATTCCAACGCTACATTCCTCATCGCATCGCTTGCCATTTCACTTGTGGTTTTTGGCGAAGTCATAAAATAACGGTACGCCATTACAGTTCTCAGTTGCTGACTCATTCTTTTGGCCTGGTACATTCGACAGTGCGTTGACCATGCCCAGCTCACGTAGTACTTTCCATTCAGTGAACCTGTTTCAATTATATCGCCTGGGTGAGTAAGTAAATGTGCTGAAACCCTTGGCTACACCTTCTTCTTGTTCCTTAGCACAAAGGTACTTTACTCTCCAAATTAACCATCAGTTTTCATGGTTATTATTAGCAAAATTTCGATTTTTTTAAATTGAAACCGATTAAAATAATAGAGAGGTTACCACTCTTGCATTTGGCACTTATTTACCCTTTTACAAATATACTTAATTCGTAATTCAGTAGCATCCAGATTTATACAAACTAAATGCTCAATACAAACAGAATAAAGCCACATATTTAGAGGTTTCAAAGCAACTCTTTTGGGCTCTGCTTATGGCAGGATTGAGAACCAGCCTCAAACACCTTGAACAACAATCTCTTGTTCATATAATAAGAATACACCATAAATAAAAAAAAATTAAATTTTGGTATCTTAAGTATTAGCTAATTTTTATAATACTGAGGGTGACAAAAAAGTATAAACACTTTCACAGTAGATATCTATTTAATATATTTCAAAGTTGGACCGAAAAACAACAATAATGTGTAGTATGATGTTCTGTAAATAGATGTGACTCACATACATTATGATAGCGTTGCTACGTGACAGATAACTCAACAACGAACAAATGAAGCCCAGATTATCGTATGATTTTCTGTGAACAGATGTGACTCACATTATGTTATGCTAGCGTTGCTACAACAAAATGGAACCAAGATTACCGTTTGAACGGAGGAAAGAAATTTTGGAGTGGTATTGGAAAACCGAGAATGTTGTTGAAATTCAAGGGCAATGGAGATGTGTGTACAGAACAGAACCGCCAACGCGAGTAACAATTGCACTAATTTGAGACTCATGGTACCATATGCGATGTTTACAAGGGCAGATCTGGAAGACCTCGCACAGCAACAAGCCCCGCGTCCTTGGCAATGGTTTTGGAACGTTTTGAGCACCCACCACAGAAATCTACAAAGCAATGTGTACGTGAGACTGGGATTAGCAGAGCCAGCGTACGTCGTATTATTAAAACAGCAAAGTTGAAAGTTTTCATCCCAAGACTTTTGCATGCATTAAATGAAGATGACCCTGATCGGAGAATGCAGTTCTGTGAGCGGTTTCGGAACATCGCTGAGGACACTTTCGCAAACGTTGCTCAATCAGTAGTTCAACGTACTCAGAAGTGTATCGACGCCGATAGTGGGCATTTTGAGCAACTGTTGTAACTGTAAAAGTCTAATATTATTAGTGCTCATCATTTTCTGTTTGTATGAATTCAGTTTTGTTATGTTAACACAGTTTTTTCTTTGCTTGAAGTGTGTATACATTTTTGGCACACTCTGTAAATAGTATGCGTCAGTTTGCAATAAAATATTCTTTTTAAAATGAATTCTATCCCTCTGAAGTAATACAAACATAATGAAATATCTAATCTAGCAGTATTGATTCTTTTACAAACAGGGTTAAACAATGAGATCAACGTTCCTTATCATTAATCTCAAGCTTTGAGATTAGAACAAAAAATATCTATATCAATAGCTTGCTAGATACAAAGTGAGTTTAAATCAACGGTATTTCGAATACAATACATTTAAACTTTGTTTTCCAGTTTGTTGATAATTGCTTGTTACTCTCTGCACACCATTATCAAAAGTAATTCTAAATTGTCTATTGAAGTACCATAATTACGCAAAACTATGTCACAAATGTTCACGACCAAGCGCCTCCGACTTCGCTGTAAATGGAGCACTGAGTCTGTTCAGCAAGGACGTATAACGTTCCTACTCTTGCAGAGAAAAGGCAAAATAATTGAGACCAACTCTCTCATCGAAAGCATTTAGCTTGAGAAGTACGTGCCATACACAGGTTGAGTGCTATTGGTCTCTACCCATGTTTTATTTCGGATTCCAGAAAGCAAAAACTTTTCCATTCTGGTACACGTATAGAGCTTCAGAATTCGCTGCAAGCCCTCATTAACTTCAAATAACAAGAGGTCAAGCTAATTCGAATTTTCAATGCCGCACATTTCAAGAACACTGTGCCATAAAGAGCAAATAAAGATATAATTTTTACATCTTACTTCTTCGATACTATTGTTAAACACTTTATTGTTTTGGGGTTTATAGAAAGTGTTTTAATGTTTCAGAATGACAAGTATTGGGCGATTTATACCACAATATTGTAGGTGTATAATGATCTAGTTGGGATGGAGTTTTCTTTCGGTGTCACCTTAAGGAATGATAATTATCTCTCTCTTTTACATGATATGACGTTGGGATGTGTTATAAAACACCTTAGCAAGTAAGCTACAAGAACCTTTTGTGCAGGTCTTTAATCTTAACTTGGTACTTTCAGGTCCATGTTCTTTAATCTTCCGTACAAAATTAGTAATACACTCACGGACAAAAATAAATAAATAAAAAAGGACATTTGCTTGTCATAAATTTGCTTGTTATAATATATTATGGTAGACATTTTTAATCATGGAGACACGTAGTCTATGTTGAATACTTTTTGTTTTAAAAACAAACTATTGTAGCCGAATATTCCAATTATGTGTATAAAGTCTCAGATACAGCAAATTTGTCTTAACCATTTTGCGCTTCATTATAATTATTTTTTTTTTTATTTTTACATGTAGTAAATGTAAGTAGGGTTGGCACATTTCACCTTAAAAATTTGGACCTGAAGATATAGCTAGAGCTGTAGCCCTAAACGATGATGAACGCAGTGTACGTTACATTACAAATGTAATGAATATGGCTAAAAGCATAGTCCACGATGCTTTAAAACGGTTTAGAGAACCTATAATATACCAGAAGACTAGGTTGATAGTTCTTAGGGAGCGCAACCTGCCAGCTATGACTTTGTTAACAAACATGCGCGCCCGATTTCGGCCAAAACAGAAGAAGGTTGAAAGCAAGTGAACTGATATCAAGTATACCTGCAAATGGTCCCAGTTTGCTCAGAATGCACCGGGTCGAACGAATGCGTTTTGAAAATGATCAAAGGGGTTGGAGAAATGAACTGTAGAGCTGGTTCTGTTAACAGACGAGTCTTATTTCAATATGCACTCACCTGGTGAACGTGAAATACTTTGGAGAAGGAGGGAGAACGATTTGCACAATGCTGCATTTGCGAATAGTTACTATTTGGGCAGGAGTGTCTATGGATGCTCGTACAGTTAATTTTAGTAGAAAATGGAAGTCGAATAGCTGACAGGTACATAAAAGAATGTTTGACTGATCATGTTGTACCCATTTGGTCCATTTACAGACGATAAGTTTCTTTCATTGCACGAAAATGCACACCCGAATATTGTCCCATGGTCAGAGGTTGTCTCCAAGAAGGGAAATCCCTGTTTTACCACGGCCAGCAAAGAGTTCCGACATGAATCAGCTTGAACACGTGCGGGACACGCTGGAACAGCGTCAAGACAAGACTATCGCTACCAGAAACTTTACAGGAACTGCGGCGAGCACTTCTTGAAGAATGGGAGCACATTCCTCAGGCAGCCATAGCTAATCTGATCGAAAGCATGCCAAGACGTATAAATGATTGTTCAAGCAGGAGATTAAAATTCGTTTTTAATGTTTCAAGCATGGAAAATGTGCTAAATTAAGATAAAACGTGTCATTGTTTTACTATTAAGACGTGTTTTGCATCTCTTCAGACTCCACGATAGAGTCCCAATGTTCGTAGGTGTTTCCGAAATGGGAAATATCAGGTAATCATTTCGTAAACTTCTCTGCTTTGCTTTCCTTACTCAACAGGTCCTTAGCAAGGGGTGCTATTGCATATTTTAATAAGAAAATGATCCAGTTCTTGACCAAGAAAGCTCTTCCATCTTACCCAATACTCTTTCTTGGTCCACTGTGGTTCTAACAGTTTTCTTGCTAATGCCGTAGAAAGTTTCTGATCCTATGAAGTCACATAGTTCTTTCTTTTGCCAGTTTATCTGCCATTACATTACCTTCAATACCCTGATGTCCAGGCATACAACAATTTTAATTTCCCCTTTACCTGCCGTTCGATCTCCATAAAGATAATATTATATACCCGTCTTAGTGTATTTTAGTCATTATCCAATATCAATTCCTTCGTTGCCTTGCAAAAGACAACCCAGAGAGATTACGTGTGCGTGTTCCTCCCAAAAGATTCCTTAGTGAAGGATTTGGAAGCAATACGATCTTTGTTGAGACTAGCAAGCTTATCAAACAGCAGCCTGTCTCCTTTAAAATCATTACGTCATTTGTTCTCAAAAAGGGATGAGGAGAAGAGATACCACTGCTCTACATGTCAAAGGGCGACAAAGGTAGAGAAGCTAGGGCCGTATAGGATTACTGCTGTTCACGACTAGTCAGGAGTCAGATAAAGAGAAACGAATTCCTCACTGCACGTGCTTCTTGGCTTTCATTAGAAATTCTAATCACTTGGTTCACAGAAGATATCTGATTCCATTTGTCTGGATGTGTGAATCCCATTTGGACCTCACAACACTCAAATGCTACTCATGAATTGCCCCGGTACTAGCAACAGATTGGAATTTGGTGCGCAGTTTCGGCGAGCCAAATAGCGGGTATATTTATTTACTCTTTCCGGACACAATAAATACAGACACTTTCGAAGACTTTGGTGAGCAACTGGACACACAAGGCAATTTCGCTTGAATAAGAAGATCTATGACTACAGACTAATTTCTTAGAATTTAGAACCTAGATAACCAGACCAGCCATAACGCCATGTGATTCGTTCTTATGGGGTTACCTTAAAGATCGAGTTTCTGGAAATGGCCACGAACAACCACTTATCGAAGTCAGCGGAAAGACAGAGAATACTGCAACGAACTAATGCAAATAATTGGCAACAGACGTGTCTACTGGATATCGTAATTTTCAGCATCTATTGCTAGAATGAGCAATTCTGTGAGGGTAGTTTTGCAACTAGAGAGCAGTTGTATATTCATAGCTATAATAAGATAGCAATGGAAGGTTTTTAAGAACATCTATTGTATATAAAAAATCTTGAACTAGACAAAATCTACAGTGGGAACAAAATAAGGTACCCCAGACTAATAGCCCAACATTTATTAAGGAATCTGTTTTAGTTTGTTTTCTAAAAAGATACCCAATATGACACTTGAGAACTAAAGCTTTCCTGGTTTTTATATTTTAAGAAACGTATCCAATAGGCGATTACAATCTCTATCACGAGGTTCGCTATTTAATTTTCGGGATTTGAAGAAACTATGACAAATATACGTTTAGTGTTGGCAGCACTGGAAAGACTGTCTCGATTAGTAACAATAGCATAAGTTATCGCATTGCACTCATTGTTGTAGTTGCAGCAAAATTTTAATTGTAGCCGTACGCTCTATAGCTTAAGTTCCAAGATGATGTCCAGAGAATTTTCATGCGGTTGTTTTTTTTAAAATTAAAAAAAAAAAGGCAGCCTTGAAAAACTACAAGGAGCTATTCCAGAGTCTGCTCCTTCACGTAAGTTTAGACTAGAAGAATAGCCATGAAAGACGAGGAGCACACTGGGCGTCCAGGAACAACAGTCATCGATAAAAACTTTGATCATGTAGAAGCCATACTGAAGAACTATTTGCAGTGACTTTAAGGATATAGAGAAATATCTTAACGTTCATTCATCTGAGATGCCAGAAATCCTTTAAATAATATCTTCGTATGAGGATGCTTTGTTGCCATTGGATACCCCCACAAATTCATAGAAGAACAAGGCAAATTGTGTCAGGAAATGACTCGTCTTTTCGACAGCACAGTTCCCGACATGTTTACAGATAAAAAAGGCTGGATATACAAATAAGATCCGACATGAAAGAGAATGTCGGCGATTTGGGTCTTCTAATGAAGGTCCAGCATGTCGAAGTGTAGAAGTTGGTTGCCAGTTTCTTCCCAGCGAATGGCCAACTGGTACACCACAACTTGCCTCCCTAGGATCTTTGATTTATTTATTTATTTATGGACGCTCTTTAACATCTCAGGTCATCAGCGTCCCATTCAACTCAGGGCGTGAAACGGCTGACAAATTTTGCTCAGAGACCTCTCTTTCAGGCTTGAGGTTCTTTTGTGTGCCGTAAATGTACGACACGGGACCCACGGCTTTACTTCCCTTCCGAAGGAAGCCATACTTAGCATTTTTACGCCCGAAAAAATGCATCGGTCCTGGCCGGGTTCGAACCCGCGATCTTGGGTATAAAAGCAAGTATGGTAACCCCTACACCACCAGGACCGACCCTAGGATCTTCAGAACACCAACAGAAAGAAGACCAAAGCCAGAACACAAACTATAGAATATCTGAAAGAATCGGGAGTGACACTGGTGAACCACCCACAGCACAGTTCAAATCTGACTCCTTGGGACTTTTTTCTCCGTCTCCAACTGCCAAGCGTTCACCGAGTCCAGAAGAAGTTGTCACCATCTTATATAAACATGTTTCCGGCGGGCGCAGCTTTGTACCGAGAGTTGGGAAAGAAATAGGGCTAGTTGGTGAATGCTGAAAGTTAAATAGCTAACCTGACACGTTAACAGCCCAATGAACTCACTTTCATCTAGGGCTAAAAGAGGACAAAATATTATTTTCGAATTAAAGTTTCAGGGCAAGGAAAGGTTTATCTTTTACAGAGTGATGAGTGCTACATTTTCTTTGAAAGAGGCCATCAGCCACTGATTTGCTATTGCTCTTTAATTTTATCACAAGCGCTCCATTGCTCAAGTATAAAGTACTTTGTAGACGAGCAAGTTTTTAGTTATTGCTTGCGAGACTAATGGCACTGGAAAAACATTCGCTGCTATTTACG
The DNA here is from genome assembly GCA_030762175.1 of Metallyticus violacea. NCBI lineage: Eukaryota > Metazoa > Arthropoda > Insecta > Mantodea > Metallyticidae > Metallyticus > Metallyticus violacea. The sequence goes on from CM060841.1 coordinate 18,136,837, forward strand.
AACACTTACCCCACTAAAAAGGAGCGTGGATGTGGTCTCTCCTTCCAGAGTCAATGCTTACATAATGAAAGGAGACTGAGAAGAGAGAGAGAAAGAAAAAGGGGGAGGGGAACGAGGCACATTAATGTAATCACGGTAAATTTAATTTTGAGCCTCTACACTCTAGTAGCTCTACACTTAATCGATGTGCTTTAGCAATTTTGCATATCGAATAGCAAAGATAGCTGCTATATGAATATGTTTCCTGCATGCGTTTATGAAATAGCAAAATGTTAAAATTTCATCCCTTATATAAACGTATTATAAATCATTGGTAATATGTGCGAATGTTCACTAAATGAGCAATACAACTATCGATCACTAGCGCGGCATTTGCTTTTACAATCGACAGAGACATGTGCGCTAAGCTTTTGGAAACCTCACGGAGCTGTAGTCAATAGGTAACTGTTGTGTGGAAGTGCGTTAAAGTTCAGCAACTGTTTCTATAATTCGTACATACTGATAGATTCCGTTACTCAAGTTAGACCACGTTGGCGCAAATGAGTCGGAGTCTGTACCCCAGGGTAAGAAAAACTCTTACAAAATAACCTTGCCCATATAGCGTGATCTGACCTGGAATCGAACCAAACCAGACTTAAGGATTTGCAGTCGTAACACGAGACAGCGGAGGCGGACCCAACAGAAATGTAAAACAAGTTGGAAAATTCCATCAAAATGTATTCTAATTTTTATTTACAAATGTACCCTTTAAAAACGGGTATACATATTGTAAAAGTCACAAGTCATTGCAACTATTTTTTTTTTCTTGCGAACAAGGAACAAAACGAAAAATCTAAGATGTACGATTGAAAGTGTATGGAATGACTTTCTAATCTAGCCACCAGATGGTGTACGTGAGCAGAGCTGCGTGTCTCAGCACGCTCCGAAGTTCAGTTGAGTGACAGTGGTCAGGAATGGAGGTCATGAAGAGTGAACTGTGCATCTCTACGCGGCAGGAACGCACGAGATACGGGAAGCACTGGGTGCGCGTGCCCTGCCCTATCGAACAGTGGCGAAGTGGAAATGCTATTTGCTTTACATACGCAAGTTGTTCACTCTTCGTGATCTCTCGTCTCAAATTCGGGGGGGGGGGTACTGAAACAGTAAAACTATTCGACATTTCTCTGTAAGCTGAGAAGACGGTCTGAGACGTGAAATTTATGTTACAAGTATGAGTTCACTACTTCTAAAAGGTAAATTACAGTGAACGTTTTAAAAGTTCGTAAAAGCATGCTTATTCTGTCCGAACTTTATAGCTGAAACGAAAATATCAAAATTACTGTTAATGTTAGTTGCAGTTCCTTTGACAATTACTCTTTAACAATTCCACTCAGTTTATGCTAATTCGTAAGGAACACTGTCTGTAAGGCCTCTGCTGTTTTCTTATTCTCTTCTCTGGAATGCTAACAAATTATTTCTGTGGATGGATTACTTAAACGCACGTCCTTCAGTGAAATCAGGGAGATACCATTCCATTGAAATCGGGCAGAAAATTAGAGTAATTAATCTTGCATTTTTAAATGTTAATATTATATTTTATGCAACACAATATTATATTTTTATACAAAAAAATCGACAAAATTATCGACTTTTAAATACAGAGTCACAGCTCTCGAACTGCCTGTATAGTAATAGTAATGAACTTTTATTGTGAAAAATTAAAACAATATCATTATACATCGTATGAGCCTCACGGCAGAATATGTTGATATGAGCGTTTAACGAAGACCCAAAAACGGTAACATTTCTTATGATTACCTTCGATTTACACATACATACATCACGCATTTACCGAGTATTCCATTTATCTGGCTTGCCCAAAATGGCATTTTTTTTCTGTTCCTTTAAATGAAAAATTGATCTAAACAAAGATTTTTTTAACATCATGGGGAAGTTCTTGCTCATTAATGTATGAGGTACGGATAGAACTTCGTTTAGTAAATGATACCTTGTATATATTTTATTCAAGAATAAACTTACCCTCTCCAAGAGGTATTCAGAAGTGTATCACACCATTTTAGTCGAGAAAACAGTAGATGTGGAAATGATAAATACATGTCTTCTTCTGTTTAATAGCACTACAGTACATTTGTTTCGCTGAATCATTTAACCTTTTCAATAATGTAATCAAATAAACCATTATCTACAAACTTATATTCTCCGTAGATGAGCAGCACTTTATCTTCATGCAGTATACAGAAGGACACTGTACTTAACCTTTTCAAACCATCTTGCAACAGACGAATTCGATTGTCAGTAATACCAATAGAGAATAAGACCAATTTACACATTTAAAGCATCAGCAAAACGCTTTGAGTCACCCTCCATTTGTGTTACGATTGTCCATAATGGATAATCTTGTTGCTACCAATACCTTCCCACCGCCTGCTAGCAAAAGTGGTCAGTGATACGTGCTCAGGAATTATAGTGCGGGTATAGAGTTGGCTACACTGGCTACAAGACAAACCCACCTCGCGCGATAAAGTAATTTAGTAAAACTTTACGACAATTTCTCTGCGATATCGGGCTGTGATTGGTCAAAATTCAAAAGTTTGCTTATTTTTCATTGGTCAATTTTATGATGTCACATAAGTGAAATAGTTGTATTAAAATAAGTAAACAAAGAACTTATGGGTTTCATCTAATTATATATTAACCCTCATTATATATTTTTTTTCAAGGCAATACTAAATTGTAAGGTTTCTTGGTATCTTGAACTTCACTTGATATATCTGTCTCGGCGACCCTGTAGGAGATAAGCATGTCTGCATGAAATATACACCTGTTAGAGGAAGAGCCAGTTATGCAATACTTTCTTTGTCTAAGCTTCAGAAAGATACCATAGTCTTTCACTTTGTTACAAATAAAATTCAAGTACGACAGTGATCGCGTATGCAGTCAGAAAACTCTTAGTAGCATCTTTCCAGAAATTTCTGACTGCGGGCTTTATAGTGCAATCATGCATATTTTATAAGCGGAGTCTGGAACCATTTAAAGAGTATTTACTCATTACCCCTCTCTAGACTTCTGAAGCATTAAGAAATATTTTCACTAATCACATTTCTTGCTGGTAAACTGATAAAATTTCAACAATTTTCACAAAATAGCTTTTCAGTTTGCATTGCTGCTTCTTGTTAACTCCTTTAATGATGAAGCATTGTTCCTACCGAGATATTACCTGCAGTAACATTCAAAACACTTTCTATTGACAAATGATCTTAGTTGCGCGGTCTATGGGTTTCTTTAAGCAGTGAAGGTTCTTGGTTTCATGGTAATAAAATGTACAAATATGAAAATCCAAAACTGTGTGTGGTTACCACTAAGAAAATTAAGAACGAAAAAAACAAACAAACAAAACAAAAACAAAAACACACAAAAAAAAAGTTATGTTCGAACCCCAGACCTACCAAAGCGCTCTAAAGATGACCTAAAATGTGTAAGCTAATAAATACTGTCGCTGGGGAGCTCTGCTTTAAGACCTATTTACTGAATTGTCTGGAATTCGATTCCCGGCAGCATTAGGGGGATTTTTCGGGTACCCAAATTCAGCCTGTTTATTCAAAAGAGTACTTGGATATTTCTGTTGTAGTAGTACTAGTAATATTTACTTCTCATGCTACAACATAAGAATTTTTAACAAAACAAACACAAATAAAAAACATTACTTTTAAATATAACATTTAGGAACAGTGCCTTCGGCAATTGTGGAAGGCACTAACTGCAATCAAAATTTATTACAATTTGATTGGCTTAGCCCCCCAGTCCCCGGTTCATCAGCAGCTACCTAATGGAATATCCAGGGGACCGTGCTCCGATCCAACCAAAAACTGAACACAACACTAAAAATAATTTATACATTCAATACAGTATTAAGTTTATTTCATACAATATCAAACCTTCCTTCTTTTTTAATTAAACCCAAATTTCTATCCTTGAGAGTTGCTTATTCCACACACTAACACCCTGGTTATTGGTGTATAAGGATCCTGTTTAACTAATAGATAACTAGACCCATACCCCCCTATCATTTCATTCTCCTTTTACTGTCTGATAATTTCTATACCATTTCTCAAGCATCGTTTCTAAGTATTTTACACCCATAGCCTTTTTTGTCTTATCTTGCTTATGCATTTTCCCGGTTCCTTAATGTTTTCTTTTGATTTTAAATTTAAAATTCTTCTACCTATTATTTCATTTGGTAAATTTGCCCACTTTCGTAATAGGAAATCTTCCCTCCGAAAATCTGCTTACATTCTAGTATACAGTGCCAAGTACTGTACGCCCGAAAAAATCCATCGGTCGTGGCCCGGATAGAACCCGCGATCTTGGTTTTTTTTTTTTTTATAGCGAATGTTTAGCCCTGCAAGATAAATTACTGGAAACCATATTATTTGTAATTGCATTCGTTTCAGACTACCGTACAGTTAGTTATCCAGAAGAAAAAAATTCAAATTAGTGCCTTACAGCTTGGCATATATGATAAATAGTTTAATGTTCACCAGCCAGCATGTAGCTAAGCCGAATAAATACCCATATAGCAGGAGTTCAGATTATTGCACAGCATGGTGGCAGCAATTCCGAAATTCCCCACTAAATTGACGTTGGCAACGCAAGTTCACTGTACTAATTTCAGTTAAGCTACACCAGTTTGGTATTTGCACTGCTATTGTTTCCCAATCAGACACGGTGAACAAGCTCTCATATGCAACGTAACACTGCACACACTCTAATTAACATTCATTTGTTTACCTGGAAGGGAAGGGGTTGAACACTTGTTTTACTGTGATACGCTCCCTGAAAAGTTTAAGTGATCTAAGATGAAGGCTTTACACGGCATTTTCATTACAGGAACCTACAGGTGCGATAATTTCTATTCCAGCTCCTTATTCTTATAACTGTACCCTATAATCTTGTAAATGATACTGCTTGATAGTTAAGATTATATTTAAGCCTTGCTATTGTGAAATATCGCTATCATAATATCTTAAATACTTATTATAAAAGTAGCTTTTTCTTTAAGCACTGAGCTTAAATATTTTTAAAAAATTATTCTTACTAACAATGCAGTTATTCAAGCTAGAAAACTGTCGGTCCTGGTGGTGTTGTGGTAACCATACTTGCCTTCTAAACCCAAGATCGCGGGTTCAAACCCGGTCAGGATCGATGGATTTTTTCGGGAGTAACAATCCTAAGTATGGCTTCCTTCGGAAAGGAGGTAAAGCGGTGGGTCCCGTGTCGTACATTTACGGCACGATAAAGAACCTCAAGTCTGAAAGAGAGGCCTCTGGGCAAAATTTGTCGGCCGTTTCACGCTCTGAATTGAATGGGGCGCTGATGGCTTGAGATGTTAAAGAGCGTCCGCAAATAAACCAAATAAAAAAAAAAGTTAGAAAACTGAACTTACAGGACAGTTTCTGCAGTATTTTAACTTGTTTTATTTTCAACATAACCTACAAGCTTCATTTTCAATACGTGCTAATGGTAATAGTTTCAAATGGAACATTCTAGCATAGCGACCAATATAATATTTTAAATGTCACAATTATAATGACGTCTGAAGAGTAAATAATTTAGAACCTTCATGTAATAAAATAACTATTTTGAAGTGTATAAAAAAAAACTTGTAGGCAACGCGAACGAATTGGATATTACACAATTTGTTACATAAATAATTATTACTCTCATTGCTTTCATAAAAGTCCCCCATAGGAGTATATCGTTACAACGAGTAGTTGAAGGGCTCGTTACGAATTCTGTGCACATGGGTAACCTTGCAAAGACCTGAGTTCGGTGCGGCTGTATACCTGTACAGAAAACTGTTTCTCAACTGTATTTCCTAATGACTTAACAAAGTCATCCAGTGCTATGGAAGTTAAACCCCCCTATTATAAGTATGGACACACTTTGGGGCGAAATTTGCCGACAACCGAGCTCCGTCATTGGTTCGCCAGCATCAGCTGCCATTTTGGGCCTGATGTCTGTGTGTTGTACCACAAGCATATATGGAGAATCTTTTTAAATTTTTATTTTAATTTTGTTAATATGCCCGGGTGTTGTGCATTTGGTTGTACAACTCAAGGAAAGAAAGTCATTATTATATCGCATTCAAGGTTTAATTTGACATGTAAACTGCATTGAAAATATAAAATATAAAATAAAATAACAAAATATTTGTCAACATGGCTATGTTGTATTTAGCAGTGACTATTACTGAGTGTATTATACTTACATATTATTACTGCATTACAGTACACTCTGAGCTTATTCTCGAATACATTTGCCATAGTTTTCAAAAATTAGATGAATGTATGTAATTTGTGAAGGTGTTTTGAATTTTTTTTTTACATAAAAATAGTTTGCCACAGTCATGTAGCTCATTTGCAATGCCACTATGCAGAAAAAATAATTTAAAAAATGCAACATGCTACTGTATGATAGCTAAATGCACGTTCATAATTGGAAGAAAAGAAATAGAAAATACCGATCTTTGAATTATGAATAGTTTAAATTTTCAGGCATATCATTTAGTTTATTTATCTCTTGTTTTCATACACCAGTTAAAACTATAGGTTTCTGGTTTTTATAGTCATTCTTATGGGACCAATTTAGAGCAGAGAAATGTTGAACTACATAGAGTTTTGCTCTAAATTGAATTTGGTAGGAAATCCTCTAAGCCCTATAATTCTTATAATTCATTCTAACTGTAGGCCTCATACCGTTTATGTCAATACTGATATAATAAATGCATAACCACAAATAATTTAAATAGTGAATAGTAAAATAAAATGAGAAATTTTTTTTTTAAGTTTCAGTGTTAAAAGGATGTAATTAATAAGGCCTACGTTTAATATTGCGATTTTTGTTTTAACCGAAGACAGCCTTTTGCTCTGCCGGCAGATGACACATCATTGGGCGCTAAGTTCGGATGAGGTATTACGCGAAAGTGCTGTAACTATAAGGGACATAGTCTCAAAAGTTGCATTTTCTGCCTTACCTAGACCTTCTAATGCAAAAAGAAGAGCGTAAGCAGACACAGAAGGTATCATTCAACAGTGAAACACAAACGTTTTAAGAATTAACTGTATGACAATCGAGTAAAACGACATAAACTTAACACGTAGTCTTATGCGTGTTAAGAGACGGTTAGGTCCAATGGAGCGTGTCCATACTTGTATAATAGAGGGCTTTAATGGAAGTAGCTCACAGCGAGAAAAGCAATTAGCTTGTCGTTTCTTGAGGCTCCTGCTAAAACACTGACAATAATTATTTTTAGTCATAGTACTAATAAACTTAGTAAGCAAACTGGTTCCATTTGAAGGAACCATATAACGTTTAGTCACGCATAGATGGATTTCTGGCCAAGGACTCATCCTGTGAATACAGTTCCCTCATTAACGCAATGCTGGCCAAATGCAAACTTACTCACAGATGGTATAAAATATTCCTGCAGGTTAAAACAGAAAGCAGCGGAACGAAATATGAATTCATACAATGAGCAACAGTTCCACAGTTGTTTGCTCAACAAGTTGTAGCAAACTAGCGCTTAATTGGCCCATTGCATCAGCCCTTATACTGATCCGTTAATGGTTTGCAATTAAACTAGATTAAACAAAAGCGTCCGTGTTTAAATTTTCATACCGGCAATTTATGAATACTTCAATAATGTAATGTCAAATGCATTAATTTAGACATTCCCTTTTAGGTACTGTCGAGATGATTTTACATGCATGAGAACCGCTCAATTTTAAGCCCGGTTTTGTAACCCCTATTCGTATACACCGAATAGACAAATGTTCGTTTGTACTCCATCCTTCACGCAACCGGTTTTGCGGCATGCGGCCGGCCGGCGAGGTTGCCTGCTGTGTCGGCGGTGCAGGTGACAGGAAGTCCGCAGTAAATATAGTACTATTCGTCGCGTAAGTTATTTCTAACATACATAACAGAAACACTTAAAAAACAAAAGTAAATTACTGGGGTATATTAGGCAACGAGTTGCTGGAACTGCCTCCCTTTGTTGTTCAAGCATTTCTGACACCTGCTTAGGAAATTGCTCATTACACTCTACAGTTCCTTCTGAGAAATGGCAGATATTTCTTGACGAATGTTAGTTTTAAAGTCATCTATAGTGTATGGATTTGTTTTGTATACTTTCTCTTTCAATGCTCCTTATAGATAAAGAACACTTCCTATTTCACGAAATTTATTTACTAATCGATGAATCAAACTCCGATTATGAACGAGAACATAAGGAAATTCTTCTTGAAATAATCTCTTTACAGCACGCGCTGATTCTGTACTTACGTATGAATCATACATGAATACTCTTTGGGGAATAGAATACTTGTATTGCCCCATTTCACTTGATACACTTTCACGTATATTGCATCGCCTAACAAACACGTGCTACTTGCGCAAGGTTTCAACTTACATCGAAGTCTCGCGTAGCGGAGGGGAAATAAACTCCCCGCCTCCGCCGACAGAGCAACATAGCGTTATCGGCCGGTTCCGCGGTTGCGTCAAGCATTGCTCATCCAGTATAATTATGTTTGTCACTGCGGCAAACCTTTACCAATTTGGCGCAAATATTAGCAGCACAAGCCTGTTTTATTATTTACAAGCAGTAAGTATATTCCTGTTTTTCATTAAGGAAAACAATATACTAGTTTGATCTAAGTCAATTTTTTATATTGTGCTGTTAAAATTAAACTTGGACCTCGATGATAAAAACGAACGTACTAAAGTGACACGCCATGCTACAAAATGAAGATATTTTATATAAGATAACGAATTTAGTTTGCGGATTGCACTTTTATTTATGTTTGTTTAAAGAAGCAAACGTAAATAGCACACTTTTAAAAGTCAATACAGACTAACAGAAAAAAAAAAAACTAATGCATATGACGAAAGACTTGCAAGTATTTAAAAAATACATGCAAAAAAGAAAATAGCCGGAAAGAACAGAGAACGCTGGTCAAGGTTGGAAAGATGAAAAAGAAGAATTTACATTTGAAATACAGCACCCATGCACTGTTAATTACCCGCCAAAAGGGACATGCTCTGGAAACACTATGAGCTGTGTAAGCAGTGGAACGAGAAGCTAAAGAAAATACAATTAGAGATTTACTTCTGTTGAACAAAAAATCTGAAGCTGCTGTTTGTTATGTTGTATTCAGTTACACATGTTTAACCTTCCTGCACTTTTCTCAAAAAAATACTTGGTTTATTAAACTTAATTTAATCTAGCCTTTTATTTTTAAATATGCACGCTCTGCACCTAAGTTCCATGATATCGATTATGTAAAAATGGCACGAGTAAAAAGAAAACATTTCCCAAAAAGTGGATGCAATAATTTTAGAAAATCATAATGCTTATGTGTAAACATTTCAGAGATATATTTCAAACAGTTAGTTAGAAGCATAAACATGGATGTTAATAAATTGATTTGGATGACTTATACATTTTGACAATCTTAATGAAGCTACTTTTATATTTTTACTTCGTTATGAAAGTATAGTTTAAATGCCTTACGGTTGTAAAATTATCCCTAGGTGCTTTTATTTTACTTCAAATTAAAAACCACCAAAGCATTAAAGATATACTGAAATGCCGCATTCCTCCCTTAAGAAAACGAACGTACATTTCCGATTTTATTACAATATTTAGAAATGAAATACTATTGGCTGTAATTGAAAATTTTAAATTGCTGAAATAAAACTTTAATTTATAGCTTCTCGAGTGGCACAAGTCTGGTGCATATTTAAGCTACACTATGAGTTCTACTGGAAGCGCAATCAAAAATTATTTACATTGGCTCGAGTTTTCAGTGAAATAAATGTCGATTTCTGTTTATATTTATTAATTAATTACTCAAAATTTTCAGCCTTTTCAATCCTTATAGCTCTTAAAAGCGTTTCTTTTCCCCCTACAATTTCAGAAGTTCCCCATTCTTTTGTTTTATTTTCTCTTTTTCTTATTCATTTTTGTACGGTAAGTCGTGCACGTTTTATAGCACGAATCATTTCCTCCCTCCCTCCCTTCTTTCTTTCTTTCTTTCTTTATTTCCTTCCTTCCTTCCTTCCTTCCTTTCTCTCTCTCTCTCTCTCTCTCTCTCTCTCTCTCTCTTTTTCTTTTTTCTTTTTTCTTTTTTTCCGTGCTGATTTCAGTCTTTGTACCACCATTCTGCAGGACTGAACATGTATTATTAACTGTCTGGCATTCTTGTGAAAGATACAAGCATGTCAGGAAAAAACCCTTCCTATTATTATTATTATTATTATTATTATTATTATTATTATTATTAATTCTTTTAATATATAAAAATTTAATGAAATTTACTCAGCATGTATCCACACTTTCATTATTAATTTGCACCTTTCAATAAACCCTTAATTCCAAACAAGGGCACTTTTTCGGCGCTGTAAAACATTGTACTAAGTATGAAACACAATGAATCAATTTTTACCTGCCAGTAAACACCATAAGAAAGTCACTACTGCACTGGCAGGGAGGAAGGTTTGCCCTTCAGCTCCAGTACAGAGGAATTTCAGCGTCTAACATCTTGTACCCTTTCGTGAAAGTTGGCATCACTTTGCACATTCAAGAATTATGTCACAGCATGTTGTCTGTTGTCAACGAGCGTGGGAAAAGATTGGGAATAACTCCATAATCAAATTTCTTAGATTACCGACTTATTTAAAGATAGAGATAAAAAAAAAAGTGGGCGTTAGTTTCTGACTGACTCGCGTATGTCAGAAAGATATGCATTAAATTATTTCTGTAATGTTCTGGTATGGTTACCTCCTCTGCCAATGACGGAAACTTGACATCTGCTGTTAAATTCTCGCCATTTTATTTTCAACTGTGTTCCGAGGAAATTTTTAAACTTTTGTAGCATTTTTTTCTCAACGCAAAATGCAGAACTTCATTAGATTGGCTTAAAATCTTAGGAGGTAACAATTTCCATTTATAACGTTTAATTACTATTAACACTAGGTAGTAAACGGAGACATTTAACAACCACTGAAAACCGATGTAATTTATGATGCCTGCAGATACTAATGTATAAGGAACAAAGCGTGTAATTATACACAAATCTAGCCTTAATTATCGCTCACGTTAATGGCAAATCAGTATGCAAGAGTGCACGGTAGCTAAGGGGAAGGGGAACAGCCCGATGTTAAATAATTCGTGTGTGCACCTTTCACAGAGAATAGGTAACCGAGCACCAGCGTGAGCTTATTACTTCATACCACACAAAGATTCTATCCCGCTGGGCAAATTGCACGGAAAAGCCAATATCGTCTACTTGCAAGTACTCACTCCCTAGAGCTAAGCGATTCCGTTAAAACTGCAACCACCTTCCAGGTTGAAAGCCAACACTGAAAACGGTTCTGCTTAAGTTCACCTTTGCAATTCTAAGAAAGCCCCAGGATGATTGTTGTGGCATCTCGATGCCATAGTCGGACACAGGACATCGCTGTTGATTTCGCAATTTAAGACATCAGTTCTTCTTCCTTTATTGTTTCAATTTTCCAGTTATGACTTAAAAAAAAAAAAAAAAAAACTATATACATTGTATAAGCTTCTCGACATTCTTTCTAGAATTTTTTTTTACATTCATCTAAAGCAATTTTGTTGTAAAATTCTTCATTACCCAATTGCTAATTCGCAAAAAAGCATGTCTACTGCGAAATTTGTTTGATATTATTTACTCAACATTCAAACAACAGCAGCAACCCTTTAGTCTTGATTTTCTCTCACTGTATGTCACCAGTTCCCCTTCGTGTAACATCTGAAGGTCTTTATTTTAATGTCACAAGACATTTATTCTTCTGCTATCAGGCACACTTGTTCAATTGGAATTTTTACCAAATGCTTTATAATTTTCTTTGCTGAGATGAGTTGCAGTTAAGAAGTGCATAATCATTTCTTTATTGCATGAAAAGTTGCTCTGTGAATGTGAGTTGTTTTGGGAGAAATTGTTGTTTAAGGTTGTAATGTAATAACAGCAGGAATTTTGGAATTCAAATACTAAAAATAATTAGAAATTTCTGCAGCATGCAGGTATGGCAAATTAAAGACTTGCTAAGTCACCAGAAAGTGGAAAAAGAAAAAGTTTACTTCTTCTTTCAAGCTTGAGGTTCTTTTACATGCCGTAAATGTACAATACGGGACCCACGGCTTTACTTCCCTTCCATGGTTAGGATTTTTACGCCCGAAAAAATCCATCGATCTTGGCCGGGTTTGAACCCGCGATTTTGGTTCAGAAGGCAAGTATGGTTACCACTACACCACCAGGATCGACTTGGAGGAAAAACAATTCAGCTATGATTACATAGTTGTGTTGTTTTGATACGCTTTGAATTATTCACTGGTCTGTTAACGCCCATTTGTTAACAAACGAAAAAAATAATAATAATAACAATAGTAATAATAATACTATTAATAATAATAGTATTTGTAGTGTGTTGTAATATATTGTTCCTGCAGTTTACATGTATAACGTCTAATTTCATGGAAATTGCAAACAACGGTGAAAACTGAGCAAATCCTTGATGATACACGCACAGTAAATGGAGTAAATAATGGATACAAGAATATTAAAACATTAAATGATCAGATTTTGTAAAATATTACACAGATAACGACCACATGGCACTTAAAGATGTATCGGCAAAGAAACAAAGCCATTTATTTTCTGTATAGACAGCACAAGAAGGAAAAAATAAGAAAACACATTTATATAACTAATGCAATATAATGCATTGGAGAATGGAAATAATATTGTACAGTATGCTTTATCTTTCTCCATCTACCTCGAAAGCTGAAGAAGATTTAATTGTGAATAATAGCTATAGTAAATTTTGGCATAAAAGGACCGCCACGAGTGGCAGAGGTCGTAAAGGCGCGGACTCATGAGCGGGAAGTCTGGGGTTCGAATCTCGCCAGGACCGTCCTCCCTGACTGAGTTTTTTCCAGGTTTTCCTCAGTCCTCATTAATCGCAAATGCCGGAGAGGTATCCTAAACTTAGGCATGGAACGATTCCTTTCTTACAAAAATAAATCCTTTCCCAATATATCAATCATCTTATGTATCATCAATGTAATCGCTTGTGGTGCCTCTGTAGCAAAAATGGCCGTTAAACACCATTCATTCATTTGGCAGAAATGGTAGCAAATTTTATATATCACCGTTTATTAGAAATTAAACTTAAATACCATTTAAAACTAAATTTCATATCTAAAAGTAATTAAAAGTGTGCAACTCAAATATTTTCGAAAATGTTTTATCTTCAAGCTACCTAAGAAAAGAATTCTAGCTGCTATATATAAATATAGCTTTTGAAATGCATAAAACATTTTAATTTCTGTTGCTTCAGAAACAGATACATTTGTTGAAGAATGGTTTAGTGTTCTTGTACTGAAAATTTACAAAAGACAGTACAGACCACAAAAATTGTGCGCTTGCTGCATGGCATTAGATTATTTGAAGATAGCGTTTAAATTTTGTGAGGTAGAGAGTTCACATTTTCCAGTGACATTATAAATTGTTACGTTTGTTCATCTTGACGGCGAGACCTAATAGCTGCCCCAGATATATTTGTGATATTTCATATGGATTCTAAAAAAAGATGCTTAAAGAATGTATTTCCAAACGATGCTTAAATGAATTCGTTTTAACAGGCAAATCGCGGCTTGTCCGAAATTACATATTTAACTTAAGAAAACGTGAATTGTGTACCTATAGTGAAATGATTAATAAAAGGTTAAAATTAGCCTCACACCCTTAGAATACATGCATTTTACGTGAAAGCCGGCCGCCGGCAAAAATTTAAGGAATGTGAATCAATAAACTCAATTGAAAAAAGCAACACCCCAGATTTTTAGAAGTATTATGGACTGTCAATGTTCACGAGTTATTGTTTTTACATCAAGTAAATGTTGCTGGCTTTGAAATATTGAAAAATGCATTATTTATCAGACTTCAATCTAATCCCCTTTTTATTGAAATAAAAAGCCTGTTTCTGAAACGATGACACTACAAATAAATGATTTAAATTTCTTCCTGATAATTATACTTTTTTTTTTCTCGCATGGAAAACAAATCATTTCAGAGCGATTTTATTGTTGCTTTAGTATAAACTGTAATAATTGATTTAGGTAATAAATGATAAGGAATTAATTAATTAATTAATCGTGACCAAGTAATATGTATGTACATCATAGCTGTAAGGTTATTGTTATTCATTATAATTCCAGTTTATATGGGTTCCCTATAGTCTGAGGGCAGTACAATGTTGGCTTTAGGAAAATATGTTGTCCTCTTGAATACTTGTAATCAGAGCCCAGAACCAAGGAGCTGGTAGGCTGGCCTGAAGAGTGAAGAGATGAAAATACACTTTCGGGTACTCCTTGGGGGGGGGGGGGAGTGAAGGCCGTATCCTTAACCAGCGAAGTCAGTCTTTCAATTTTCCAGGGAGAGCTCGGTCTTTCAGTTCTTAGGGAGAGTGTCCAGTGCTCAACTCTGCTAAGCTTCCCGCGAGAGAGTGTAGCATGAGTTTACTAGTTTAACATCAATGTAGTATCAATGAGTTAAGTAAATAATCACTTATACCATAGCAGTAATCCGAGTGTAAGTTTGTTGTAAAGTTTAAAACTTTTCTGCTGCAGGGAAACGAACTGTGCCTAAGAAACTAATGGAACTATAAGGGGTTATGCAAAAGTGACATACACAGCGACCCAAAATCTCCATTAAGTAACCGAGTACTATCACAACACAATAGACCTGGAACAATAAAGTGCCGTTCATCACGAAATACAACTAACCTACGTGCTGGTAATATCCCTTTCCCTGTTATCCACGGATAACAAAAATTCCAGCTAGAGTCGGAGCAGCAGTAAGACAGCGAATCATTATCGGCGAGGAAGAAGAAGAAATATCCCTGAGATAAGAAGCAGCCATCAAGCTACCAATCATCAATATCTAACCATTCAAAAATATTCTCTTCCGCCAATTTTAATTACTTAAACTTAATTAAAATAATTAATCCGGTAATCAATCATCACCATTATTTAAAAACCGCTCAGAGTAACGTTGTAAATAACAAAAACTGTATGTTCTTAAAATGGATGTTCATTGCTAAAAACAATAAACGCCCTCTCGATCAGCGCTCACATCTCCTGGGAATCAGGACATATTACTTTTGTGTAGTGGCGCAGTTCCTCCCCGGAAATCTAACTCTTTAGTTAAATTTAACTAGAGACAGCTTCTCTGCTATCCCAAAACGTTTTCCACTTTAAGAACACTTGAAGGGCATCGTAATGCGACCCGAGTACTATCAGTCGAACATCAGACCAACCTGCAAGTGCCGGGCTTCAGTAGCATTATCAAAGTGCTTGCGTCTCTTGATACGTCTTCATCGATTTTATGGTATTGGAATCCCTTACATTCGCTCAAAGAATGGGCGGAAATCAGATGACGTTAAATATTCTGACTGTTCACCTTAGTATAAACATTATAATATTACTAATAATAATGTTGATATCAATAATTAAAATATGAAAAGAAGAGGGGATAGTATAGTAAGAGATGAGGTCAAGGAACTGGGGAACAAAGCCAGAATATTTTTTTCTTTGAATGCCTCCATTGCCTAGTGATAGCGTTTGCGACTACTAATTCGGAGATGCTGGTTTCGATTCCCCGTTAGGTCAAACTGCCTGGGTATTTTTTTTAAAGCCTTTCCTAACCCTGAGAGAGTGAATGCAACATGCTTTAAGAACCCAGCATTAATCTATTTCATTCATCTCTAAAGATCTACACCTCATGTTCATAATTTACAAATGTCGCGAGAAGACAATGCAGTCAAAGACAATGCCAACGATCTCGCAAGAGATAATTCTTAATGGTTTATTCTAAGTGAAAACGCGGGGACATTAGGCGTTTTAGGCGAAATATAACCAATGACAGCACCAGTTCAACAAATTAGGGTCAGAAGGATATATTGGCCAGAAAATATTAGGTGCAACACATTAAAAAAAATAGTATAATTTGTTAGCGTATAATACAGTGCGATCAGTGATGCTTTACCTTTTCCTATGAGCGGGAAAACTTGTTTGCCAGGTGGCGGAGGGAAAACAAGCCTGCTTGCTTACTTGTTGCCCTTGCTGCCTGTCGCAGTCGTAGCGCAGCTGTTCCCGGGTGTGTTGTACGTTTCTTAATTATACGAGGGCCATCCAAAAAGTAAGTCCCAATCGCGCCTGGAGATGGAACCACTTGTCGGATAGGAATGTGCATGCGCAGGAGTAGAGAGGAAGTATGTGGGAATAATGCAGTAAAGTTTCAGCCTTGTGACGGCCGTGGTTACCGCGCTGTGCTAGGAGAAAATGGCCAATTGTGTCGAGATTATGGTAAGACGATGGTGCAGGCAGTTCACTGAAGGACGAACCAATATTCACGACGACGACCGTAGTGGCCGAACGTCCCTGGTGACGACAGAAGTGTTGGAAAGTGTGCGGCAAGCAATTGAGCAGAACCGGCGCTTCACAATTTCAGAACTCTCTTGTCAATTCCCCAGATGTCTCGCTCCCTCGTGCACGAAATTGTCTCCCGGAAGCTTGACACAATTGGCGATGGATCTCTGCTGGATTTTGCTTTTGAGCGTGCAAACCTCGGATGACTGCACGAACTTCGCAGTTGGCGGGAGACAATATCAGAGCAGCCATTTTCTCCTAGCACAGCGCGGTAACCACGGCCGTCACAAGGCTGAAATTTTACTGCATTATTACCACATACTTCCTCTCTATTCCTGCGCATGCGCATTCCTATTCGACTAGCGGTGTCATCTCTAGGCGCGATTGGGACTTACTTTCTGGATGCCCCTCGTACATAGTGTATTGTCCCTCTGTGTTTACAATAGCACAGCGCATCTTTATATATAATGCGTTAATCCAGTCAAATCCTGAAGTTACAAGATCAATGAATGAGACAATATATTGTTACATTATATGTGTATTTGGAAAGACTTTACCATTCACCAATCAAAGAACTAAGTTTGTTGTGTGCTTAATGAAATAAACAGGAGGGGGTGAGATAACACTTAACATTTTAAAAACTATAAAAACACGACCTTCCTTTCCAATTAATTTTACATGATAAAGATGTGGGATATGTCTCGAAAATTGCTTTTGTTATTATTTTTAACTAGGTCTTTAACAGTTGCAATGACTAGCACGTATTTGATCAGGAATTGCAACCATTCGCAGTTGCCTATCGCCACAATTGTATCGCTTCCGTTTTATCACTTTCACTTTATCGCACCTACGTGAAATTGCAACTACATCAGGCACTGGAATGCCTTTATAGCATCTTTGGGCTAAGCATTCGAGCGCACATAGCGGACAATGGAAAACGTTTTGGCCAGAACACAAATTGACGTTATAATTCAAAGTCACAAGCCAAAAAATACTAGAAACAGAAATAGAAAAAAACAAAACATTATATCTCGTAAATCGTTTTAATTTCGACCTTCGTCTGTTCGACTGTTAGCAGAAATTAAACTGGTGGACTGGACATTCGCAACTGTAAGCGCATTTTATGGGCACATTATGTGATTTTTATCATTTTCCTCCTTAAATTGTCAAAATAAATACAGCCGGCTCAGATTCTGAAGATAAATTTTGCAGTTCTCGTTATATTACTACAGATAAATGGATCATGGGGAAATATGAAATATTTTGGGAGACAACAATCCGTGCATCAATGTAGGTGCAAGATAAACATGAAAACTGGTATCTTATTATACTGAACGTAAAACTCAGAGGTAAATATATCAGTCTCTAATACATTTCCAAAAGAAAAAATAAAATAATACTTGAGGCTTACTAGGTTAAATGTCCTCAAAACCAAGCGCGTTTGAATGGGCAGTTCGTTTAGGCCAGGTACGAATAAACTGTAATCGTGGGTTTCTTTTCGCATTGCCAGATTTTTAGAATAACTGGATATACAGTGTGTCCGGTAGAATCATTACCAATAAGAAAGGAGAATATCTCTTCACTCAGTTAAGTTAGAAATAAGCTTTTCGTCTTATATTGTGCAGAAACTCTCCAAGTTGTAACATGAAAATAAAGCGCCTGCGCGTGGCGTGACAACATTTTTGTGAAATGACATAATCAGCTGTTAGAAACGGATTCTGTGTTACGGAAGAAGAATAGCAGCAATAAAAAGATCTACCAGTAAAATACGTGAATATCTCCTACACTAATAGTGACAAAATAAGAGCAATTAGACTTGATGTCAGAAAAAATCATCAGGTTTCAATAGATCTCCACATGTGCCCGATTATAGAATCACAAGTCAAAGTACACCACATATTAACTTCAGGGCTATCACTTTCGTGTTCCATTACGACATATTGGCTTTCTTCTCCCCATATTCTACAGTTATGCCGCTGCACTTTACCAGAGTGTAAAAGGTGACTTCATCTGAGAACGCGATACGATTGAGGAAACGATTGTCATCAATCAATGTGAGATGACATTGAAACGGCCCATATGGATTTATCGTTTTGCAGAGCTTCTGCACAATTTGGATTTTGTATGCTTTAAGTCGCATCTTTATGGACGATATCGTGAACAGTGGACTTTGGCATAACCAGATCTGTACTGGCCCACCCAATTGATTTCTGTGGGCTGCACTGAAATGCTTCCCTAACATCTTCTTCAACTTTAGCTGCATACACTGTCCCCCCCCCCCCAAGCTTCCCAACTTACTTGACACAGAATTTGTCTAGCAGCTGGTTATGCCATTTTACAACGGTATGACACTCTGGAGCATTTGGATGATATTTCTCTGAATCTTCTTTGAATTACATTTGGGAACTTTAATTCCGCCAACCGATAACATTTCACTGGATTGTGAATTCCACCATTTTAACTCTATGAGTTGCCATACTACACGTAGGCGCACCAGAGTCATAGTTTTCATTGTTATAAAACTTGGAGAGTTTCTAGACAAGATACGATGAAAATCATATTTCTGACTTAACTAAGTGAGGAGATATTCATATTTCTTATTGACAGTGAGAAACCGGATAGACCGTATAAATGTTTTCCAGCGGAAAGTCATACTTGAAACTAGTGCGTAACTGCGTGCAAAGTCATGAAACAAAAGACGATCAGCAATATCATCGATGGATTACCCAGCTGTGCGCTTTACAGTTTAATTTGCTTTATCTGCCATCCATCATTCTCTTGAGGGGAAAACTAATTTCGCATTACATGGCTAGTAGAAGGTACGCTTTTCGGAAATCCTTAATCAACGTTGTGAAGCATTTTCACTCTAAAAACTGGAACGGTGAGTGACCAGTAATCGCCTTAGAAGCGCTCTTGCTTCGACTTTATAAGAATTTGTCTCGGAATGAGACAGGTTGGAAGAGGTTTCAGTAGTCTTTTGTTTTGTTCACTTCTATAAACCATAACACAACTTTGATGCATATCCCTTATCTTATAGGAACTGTGGAAAGTGATCACCTTATATACAATGAGGTTATTTCGGTTACGGGCCACCGGAACGTAGCTGCTTAAAGGAAAGATGCCGCCACCACCAAAAAAGGGAAACAGTGTTAGTATAATATTATTTTTATTTTTACCGAAAGTTTAAAATGGTGCTGTTTTTAAAATTGATAAAAACTAATCTGAGCTATAAGAGGTGTTGCATGATGCCCCTTGGCGGCTATACATTGCCGTAATTTGAAGAGGAAAGTCCTGCATTTCATATAACTTTTCTTTCGTAAGAAAAGGGCGGTTTAGATTTATTTATTTATTTATATATATATATATATATATATATATATATATATATATATATTTACGAATCGCTTTACCGTTCACTGCAAGATTACTTTTATATATATGAAACCTTACTTGAAGACGACGACCGTGTTGGCCTAGTAGTAATGATACTTGCCTCGTAGACCCGAACTCGTGGGATCAATCCCTGCTAGGGTGTATGGAAGTATGGCTTCCTTCGGAAGGTAAGCAAAGCCGAAGGTACCTTTTCGTAGACTTATGGCACTAAAAGCATCTCAAACCTGAATGAAGAGAACTTTGAGCAAATATATCGGCTGCTTCACGCCCTAAATTGAATGGGACTCTGATCACCAGAGATGTTAAAGAACGTCCGTAAATAAACCAAATTTATTAATTAAACAGTACGTCAAGACTACATTTATGCAGTGGTGTTAACTAAAAAAGAACAATTAGCACACATTTTACACAGCAATAACGCACAACCACTCGCTGACACAGCATGTCTCAAACTGGCTACAAGCTGCTACCTAAACATGTATTACAGATCTTGATGACTAACATTTCCGAGATGCAGCCGTGCTCCGCCTACCCGTAACTCAAATAACCTCAGTGTACAAGGCCTTCATTTCAAAATTTACCTATTTAAATAAATTGCATTTTATTTCGCCAAAACACAACAATTTAAATATTAAGGAGACATTTTAAAATCAATTTTAAATAAATGTTAGTTTTAAATACCAAATGGACCCCATACATTATGAAACTTTTTTTTTATCATTGTCTGGCAATATGTATTTTTATTGTTATTTGAATTTGAACAGGAGTTTTCGAAATAGGCTTTTTATAACAATTGTAATATTCAAAACAGTGTTTTCTCGTACAATTCATTGACTTGTTTTTTATTCTGTGTAAATTAAAACAATAACAACAGTGAAGATTGTCTGGCTGCGACAGAAAATTCAAAGATGTGATAACATTTGAATAACATTATTCTGTTAGTGTCTTTATACTGTTAACTAATATATGGCTCAATCTGTAAATACACAATGCGGTCGACAACTAATGGGCCAAATGAAAATAGACGTTCTTTCATTATAACGTTTCCGGCATTAAGAAGAGCGCTTTAGCAAAGTTTATCCATAAAAAAACAATTAAAAAAGGGATAGCTGCCTGAGTGAGTTTACAGTATTTCTCACCTCGAAGTACTTAAAGAAGTTGTGACCCTGAAAGTGTGTGCACGTGGAGTGTGCGACCAGATGCAGCCGGCTCTTGGAGCGTAAAGCTGTATTGCTTGTTCTAAAATTAGAATGACTTTAAACAAGTTTCCTTATTGCTAAAGTAACTTGGTTAAGTTTGTAATATCAGGGAAAAATCAAAAGTTATATTGAAGGAGAAACAGCTAGGGCCTTCCCTTATAATATAGTCTACTCAAGAGTTAATTACTTTCAACGCATCGTCCCCGATTATTGCGGATGGTGTTAACTTACTATGTAACTAGGGGAGCACTGCGGTATGTTTTCTACTTTACTGGAAAACAATTTTAGTCCATATATATCTTCGACTTTTCTTCAGCTTAAAATCCTCAATGAGACTCAATATCGCAGTAAATTTACATGAGGAATTTAGAACGGATATATTAAGCTCCAGTTTAACTGGGTGTGTGCTTTCATATGTATCGATAGAGCAAGGTGGCACAGTGGTAACACTTGGGACCCGTATTCAGAGTTCAAATCCTTTTGGTTTGGCTATCCTGACCTGGGAATTTTCGTTGTTACCTCTAGTCACTTATGCGAATGCTTGGATTGATGTTTCCTTGGAACTAATATACATTATTTCATTCATTCCATTACTCTCCCTAGCTCCCGGCCGTCTAATATCTCATCTTCTACCCTTGGTAGGTAAGACCAATCGGTGAGGCAGAGGTCTCATCCAATCTCATTCATGAACTTGGAAGAGATATACATAAAGGATGTGATAAAATGTATACACAATTCATGTAAAGAAAACACTGCGTTAACATAACAAAACTAAATTCACACAAACAGAAAATGATGAGCACTAATCATCTTAGACGTTTACAGTTACAACAGTTGCTCAAAATGCCCACCATCGGCGTCGATACACTTCTCAGTACGTTGAACTATTGATTGAGCAACGTTTGCGAAAGTGTCCTCAGCGATTGCAGCACATGTCGTTTCAATTTCTTCCCGAAGTGCTGTCAGTGTAGCTGGTTTTCTACGGTATACAACATCCTTAAGAGTTCCCCATAGGTAGCAGTCCAACGGAGTTAGTTCCGGAGAACGCGGTGGAAACCTCTTCGTCCTCTTGTCTTTGAACTTCAACAACATTCTCGGTTTTCCAATACCGCTTCAAAAATTGCTTTCCGCTATTCAAACGATAATCTTGGCTCCATTTTGTTGTAGCAAAGCTAGAATAACGTAATGTGAGTTACATCTGTTTACAGAACATCATGCTACACATTACTTTTGCTTTTCCGTTCAACTTTAGATATATTAAATAGATATCTACTGTGAAAGTGTGTATACATTTTTTGACACCCACAGTACTTAGTGTTTACTTAATTATTAAATAGGAAAGAGGTGGTGTAGAAAAACAGTGTGAGCAACACCGCGAAACCACGATGGAAAAATCAAGATATTAGAAATACGAAATGAAGTACTGGGACATTTCAGTGTGCCTCATTTTGCAAATTCAGTAAAGGTGCCTTAAGAATTACAGATAGAAACTATTCATCCTTTAAACACCAGATTAATAAAATCTACATATAATCATCAGATCCCCTTTAGTTCTACAAATCCTTTACAGCTTGAAGTATCCGAAAAGTGCCAGGAGAGCGGTGTGGCTGTGCCTTGCACTTTGGAAAGATTTTTTACCTTGGTGTAGAAATGGCCCTTCTGAAAGGTTCCATTTCCTTGGAGGAGGCCTCCGCCGGCATTAGGTTGATGTTGTAATAGGGATAAATCGTAAGAGCTGGTAACTTTTTTTTTCTTTCGCAAACAAGAGACAACACGTAAAATCTAGCATATACCACTGAAAGTGTATGGAATGTACTTTCGAATGAAGCCACCAGATGGTGTATGTGAACAGAACTGCATGTCTCAGTACGCCCCGAAATTCAGCTGAGCCCTGTTTCACAAAAGTATGGTCTAATACATATGAATGTACCAGTGCAGGTTTTTGTAAAGTGTGGTCTTGTAATTTTCTGTTCCACGAAAGAAATGCTACACTGGTAAAGTATTAGTAAAAAGTTACAAGTGACGTCATAAAAGAGCAAGATGGAGGAACGGCGTTTAATATACGTTGCCATACCTTGAATTAGGTTATGTCAACTCTATAGGGATTTTTAATACACTGTCATTTCTGCATTTTTTTTCATCAGACATAATGACAATTTAAATTATTTAATTAAAAAAAAAGATAATAAAATTTGTGGTAGTATTTGCAGTTACCAATGTTCCTACACTTGTAGAGACATTTATACAAACTACCAGTGCCCATGTAACAGAACTACGAAAATTCGTTTGTTCATTAATAAGTATGGAGTAGTAAAGTACAAGTGCAGTAGAACCATATGTGGAACAGAATTTTACTAATAACCACAAGTAACCAGTCCGTACACTTGTGAATAGACCATACTTTCTTGAAACAGGGATCTGGTGGGCTACAGCGGTCAATAATGGTTAGAAATGGAAGTCACGGAGTATGTGAAAGAGCGTTTTTCCGCGGCAGGAATGGCTGATAATGTGACACAGAACCACGGGAAGCACTGAGTGCATGTGCCCTGACTCATCGAACAGTGGCGAGGTGGACAGAGGCCTTCCCAACGCTGGTAACGAACCATCGATATATTTGGAGATTGCTTCGAAGGCTGCTAAACACCGTGAATTTCCTGGGAGACCCTCGCCGTGAAGGATTTGTAGCCCTGTGTAAGCAGGAAAAAAAAAAAAAAAAAAATCGGAGGTGTTATAACTTGAATGCACCTCATATAAAATCACTAACTGGGTCACTGTCGTCAATTACTGTAGATTACATATTGATGTACCTCGAAATGTTACTTTTCTAAAACATTTCATCGTGTTTAACACACTACTTCTCTCACGCATAACACGTTTCCGTTTGAACGAGAGATTGCCAACTTTCTTCCATTCACTTGCATCATGGAGTTCACGATATTGTTGCTCCGGTTTCCTTAGTTTCTCTCTGTAGTGATGGAACAGAAGTTCTCCAACTTTTTGGGTAATAACCGTACCATCCTCATCTCAGAGAGGGTTGTTACTCTTGACCTATCGCTTCAGGGCCGGTCAACAACAAAGGCGGTATCTCTATTTCTTTACAGTTGGCTCCACAAAGGGTTTACTAACTCGAAATGCCTCTACAGAACTTGCTCTACATAGGCACGCATATTGCTTACCGTTTTATGATCTCAATCTCTCTTTAATAAAGCAGGCTTTTCACAATGGACATTCTGAGCTTCATGAAACGCCGAAACTCCAAGAAAAATTATCTAAAATTTTGAAATTATTTCATTTATGAGAATGTTCTAAAATAACACTGTAGCAATGACTCTTACGAGCTTCAAGTATAGCATTTTAAACGTGTAATTGTATTTATTTTTACAAAATAGATAAATAATATTAAAAGTTATCTTTTTCACTCATACATATGTTAATTAAACTATGGTTTGGAGTTGAGGTGTCGGAGAGGACAATTTCGAGGTTATGGCCAGGATTCCAACCACGGTAATTGAGCCGAATTTCAACTTGACAAGGTCACTGTTGTACACGAGTACTGGCTGATATTTGGGTAAATTTCTGTAACTGGATGTTAAGGAACGTTCATGATAAAAGTAACTAATTCTGTAAATAGTCTTTATTTACGTGACATGGTTCCACTTACGTGGTCATATTTCTTCACAAAATAACATATACTGGAGTACAGATAACCCTGAGACCCTGCATAGCGAGAAATCGCTGTGTGGTGTGCAGAAAATGCACACAGTATAAATAGGGTTTTTTTTTTCTTCAAGCATACCGTAAATGCAGAAAAATACAGGAATGGCATAAGTGTATAAAACAAATCTCTACATTTTAAAAAATTAAAAGACAATATTAGGTGAAAAACTGGCTCTATTTCGGATGATGTACGGTGGTAGATCCATAAAGAGATCGACCATGCACCCTAAAGTTCAGATCTACCTCCCGTGACTATTTCCTCTACTCAAAACTATTTAAGTGTGACGAAGAAGTGATGGATGCTGTTTATGCTCATTTTGCAGACAAGACTTCTGACTATTTGGGGGGAGGGATTGAAATGTTAATTCAAAGATGTGAGAAGTGTATTGCAATAAAGAGTAATTATATTGAAAAGAAAGTTATAGTTTTTGTTTTTATCATGCCAGAAAATGGTTAGGCCGGAAACTTATGCATCTAACCTCATATGTGTATAACAGTTTTCTAAATAGTTGCCAGGACAACATTTCCTGTCCTAAGCATGCGCTATTTTCAGTGTGACTGCAAGACTTGAAACAGTTCCGCTTCGCTGGTAGCTACCGCTGTGAATGTCGCGAAACCGGCGGCAAATCTATGAGAGCTATGCCGAAAGTTACACTGTCATTGCACCTATGAAGATTAACAGATAAACTTTTTTTAAATTGCAGCAATTGGCCGAAACGTATTTTTAAGTGTCTTGTGTCATTTTTCCATCGCCAAAGAAGATTTGGGCTCACTTCCTCTATTGAAATCCGCGGAGATTCCCATAGTACCTCTTAGAAACACCCTGTAAAATAATGCACAGCTCTTTTACAATGCATCCGAAACAGCCTGTATAGCTGAAAATTCATGTGCGACAGAATACGCAAACAGCGTTACTTAATGCCCGACCTGTCATTAAAAGTTATGTAGGTGTGCAGTCGTCTGGAATTACTATCACGCCGTGAGCACATGCAGATCAACGCTGCCATCAGGCAAGCGGACCAACGCGTGTTAACAATATTGATTGTAAAAATGTATTGGAAAAAGGGAGGAACTGAATGTATCCTCTCTAGCTTTAAACTCAGATTTATAGTTAATAGTATAGAGTTATTCGAACCATTCTAGAGAGGACGCCATTAATTTTAAAAGCCCTAAGCAAGGAGGTGAAATTACGATATACGATCTTCTTTGTATCACGCGATTGGGACCCGGTGAAAGCAATCTCTCGCTCGCTCTGCTCGTTTAGAAGAGCCTGGTCTCCCAATCGCGTCTAACAATTAAGACTCGGTATATAATGAGAGAATAACGAGTATTTGGATATTATAAAAAATAAGATTGACAGAACTGATACAAAAAGGTCACGTTTACTCAAGACTAAAGTAGACATCCTACATTTTGCAGAACAGGTCATTTGGGCCATACTGTTTTAAATTATAATTTTCACAATCATAGTAAATTAAATGGTAATCATAATTATTCAAAAATAGGTACACAACTCGAGGCGGTACGCCACATTCAACCAGTGGTGACTTGTGCTACTGTCGGCAAAACGGCAGAAAACATACAGGGTTAAAAGTACTAAAAAAATATATACTGAAAATTATTAATGCAAGAAATATGTCTAATATATTACAGAAAAGAATTAGACAAGTTTGCAATGATCCAGCGTTCTTATAATACAATTATAAACGTCTTGGATGAAAGCATGCAGACATTAGACTTCTCTGAGGGAAATAATTATACATTTCAAGATACTATACTAACACACCTAAACCTCTGTATTTGAACACCTCAATATATTGAACATCTTTTTTCGAAACCGGATAAATTTCTATGCTTTACCACGTCTATCCTCTATGTTGGATTTGGATTTGTCGGTCCTGGTGGTGTAGTGGTAACCGTACTTGTCTTCTAAGCCCAAGATCGCGGGCACAAACCCGGCCAGGGCAGATGGATTTTTTCGGGCGTAAAAATCCCAAGTATGGCTTCCTTCGGAAGGGAAGTAAAGCTGTGGGTCCCATGTCGTACATTTGCGGCACGAAAAAGAACCTCAAGCCTGAAAGAAGAGGCCTCAGCAAAATTTGTCGGCTGTTTCACGCCCTGAATTGAATGGAACGCTGATGACCCGAGATGTTAAAAAGCGTTCGTAAATGAAACAAATAAATTTAAAAATTCTATGTTGGACAACCCTTAAGGCCATAACTCGAACTATTTCTCTCTCTGTTATGGACCGCCACGGGGGACCGAGGTCGTTAAGACGTGAACTCATGAGCGGAAGGACTGGGGTTCGAACCTTGCAAGTACCGTCCTCCTTGATTGAGTTTTTTTTTTTTCCCTTCAGGTTCTCCCCGGTTCTCGTAAATAGCAAATGCCGGGGAGGTACCCTAAAAATCCTTTCCCAATTTATCATTTCATGTATCGTCAGTGTCCACCGCCTGTGATGCCTCGGTAGTAAAAACGGGCATTAAACATTTTTCAATCAATCTCTGTTATGAATTTTTGCTAACTTTTTAAGCTTCATTGGCATTCATCTCTAAAGCTTTAAATGAATCATTAGCAAGTACACAAGACTGGAACATCAAAAGGATAGGTTTCTTTCCTAATTGGCTTTCTGCTACTTGTTTCAGTTTGATTGACATTTATCTCTATGCTCTGCAATTGGTCATTGAGCATTACGGGAAAGGTTGGCTTTTCTTCATTTCTTTTATACTCTTCCTTAATTCTTTACAAAACGCAAAAATTGTTGCGCATGTCCCTCTATCCCTCGTAATAAAAGGACACTTTTTATAAACATACCTGGATTAGAGAGGTACCACAATACTAATGAACAAGTTATATACGCATCTTCTCAGCAGAAAATGCCCAAAAGACTGAATAAGTTACAGAGTTGTGATGCAGAAACTTACCATCATAGGACATCAGTAGGGGGGGATGATATTTAAAAATTCCTAAAGAATTAGGGTTCCAATACCTATATATATTTTTTTAAAAAAAGTAAAAGTGCTATATGATCCGGACGTAATATATGAACGCCTTAAAAATAAGTTTTTTCAGTAATAAACAAAAAAAAATGCCGATATTTCTTATCACGTTAGGCTCTGTCATATTCTTATGGGTGGCGCGGTTGGTATTAAAGCTTCAGGATTTTAAATCCGTGCTAAATTTAAATATTATATGTACATGTTTTATGTAGCATATAAATGCAATGAAAAATTATACCCATTGTCTCAAGGTTAAACTGCCTATTCTCAGCTAAAATAGGTCAGAGATGCAGTAAACGATGCTCGCTGTATTAGATGACGGAATTCCATCAAAATTTAACATCAATAGGCAGAGTCTGCGATTCAACAGTACGGGCATGCGATTAATGATGTATGAATTTGTTGAAACAAATTTTGCAAAAATGTTGATATAAAATTAAGATTGATTTACTGTCGCTTTACATGTTATAAGCGACCACTAGGTGACGCTATTGAGATTATCATTACTATTTTCAAAACAATTGATATTGTGAAAACAGTTGCAGCTTAGAAATTAACCGAGTAGTTTTGTTTAGTAAGTGTTTAAATAAAACAATTTTGCGAAAAAATGGACATTTCACGTGAAGGTGTTCGTTGGATGATTTTTTTTTTTTTTTTTTTTTTTTTAAGTAAAGGCTTAACACAACAGCAACGCATAGAATCGATTAGTTTAACTTTTGGTAACGAAACACATTAGAAAAGAATGTTTAAAGTTGGTTTGTTAAAGTTGGTTTGCAGAATTTCCTCGTGGTCGTGCATCTCAGTGATGAATTTCGTGAAAGTAGACCAAAATCAGTTGTCATTCAAAAAAAAAAAAAAAAAAAAAAAAAAATACACAACATGATTGAAGAAGATTGGCATGTGTTTACAGTGAGATAGAAACATCCTTAAGCATATCGAAGGTTGCAGTACATTCGATTTTGTATGAACAATTAGCTGTGAAAAAGATGCGTTCCCCACGGGTTCCGCATAATTTGACCGAAGCTCAAAAGAGAAACGCTAGTATTAAAAAAATTCCATCGATGAATTGCTAAATCCCTATAGAACATCACAGCAGGTGACGAAACTTGGATATATTCGTATGAACCGGAAACTAAACACCAATCCACTGTATGGATGTCCCAAGATGAGCAGAATCACATAAAAGTTGTTAGTTCACGAATCACTTCCAAGAAAATGATCGTTTGATTCTTTGGTTGTACTGGACATGTCGCAACCATTCCTTCAGAGGATCGAAGAACAATTAATGCTGAATGGTATATAACAATTTGTTTATTAGAAATAAACGACAAAAGCAGAAAAAAAACAACCGAAAAATTGCATCAATCTTCATCATGACAATTGATTATTGAAGGAAAAAAACATAGAATTAAAGTCTCATTGCCCGTATATACCTGATTTATTACCTAACGACTTCTGTTTATTCCCGAATGTCAAACAACAAATGCATGGATAGCAATTTTCACCACCTCAAGAAGCTGTTGAAGCCTTTGAGATACTAACTTCAGAGTGGAAAAAAATGTTTCCAGAATTGCTTTGAACGCATGCAAAAATATATGCATCTTGAATGCGAATACTTCGAAAAGGAACGGGACAGTTTGTTTGTTTTCTAATTTTTGTAATAACTTTAAAGGTAACCCTCGTAGATGCCCACGTCAATGTACAAAAGATATTGCCATTCGTAATTACGTATGACTTATAAACTACTCTGCAAATTTGTGTATGTACATGTAACAGATTGATGACAGCTTGATGCTTGGAAAAATAGGGCACTCATTATGTTATAGTACGACAAAGTAAATGTTATTGTACAGTGTGAGACTATGAGTAAATAATACATAAAAGTTCAAAAATAAACAAGATGTTGTTCCTGTATCACATGTGTGCTTATTATTTTAGGTAATCAGCAAAGTACGCTATTACTATTCTGCCAGAACTTTTTCTCCCACGAGAAAGTCTCTAACTTGGCAGAAACAAAAAGTGTTTGACAGGAGATAAAAACTAAAACACAAGAACTACCCATTAATATTAGGCTAATCATAGTTTAATAACAAAGAGCTCCGCTCAATATTGGGTGCATTACGTATTAGCTACCGGCTGTCGTTTAACTGTCAGATCAGGGGATTTGACAGTTGACCCACCTGGCCATCCATCACTCACAATGATGCATTACATCCACCTATTCTGAACCAGCTTTGTTATTACTACATGCTGCTACTAAGAAAAAAGACCTCCTATGAAGTAAATCGCTCTAATTTCAGATGGCGGGGGATAACAGAAAATTTTTCATGCAGCCTCTTTCAGATTTGAAGTGTATGCACATGTTACATCGAAAGCAGCAAGTTTTTGTTTTATTTTATTCGCTTTGTTTAAGGTCGCTCTTTAACATTTCAGGTCATCAGCGTCCCATTCAGTTCCGAGCGTGAAACGGACGACAAATTTTGCTCTTCTTTCAGGCTTGAGGTTCTTAACGTGCCGTAAATATACGACATGGGACCCACGGCTTTACTTCCCTTCCGAAGGAAATCACACTTAGGATGGTTTCCTTCGAAACCATCCATCAATCCTGGCCGGGTTTGAACCAACGATCTTTGGTTTAGAAGGCAGGTATAGTTACCACTACACCACCAGGACCGACTAAATCAGCAAGTTGAACCCATATTAAAGTCAACCGTATTTCTAAAAATACAGATAATTTAAGAACATGCTTTAAATTTGTATTCCTTTGGCATTCATTATTTTAAAATTACCTTTGTTTTCGGAAATTTTCCAGTCAATTTTATACAACTTTACAGTAAGAGACACTATCTTCAATATACGAGCTCTCTTCAAAAAGTATCGCGAATTTTGCATTTCCCGGGCTACGTATATTCGATTTTCGATTTTTTTGTGGCGTTATGTTGGTACTCATGTCCCTCACTTATGTTGACAAGCTCGGCCATTTTGAATGTTCAGTTAATTGTTGACAGCTATTTTGCTTGGACGTGTTTTGGCTCGTATTCGATTTTTGCCTATTCCAAAAAATGCAACAAAGAATCTGTATCAAATTTTGTGTGAAAAACAAAATTAAGTGCGCGGATGCATTCCGAAAGTTGACTGTGGCATATGGTGAAGCTACCTTGAACCAAAGCAACGTTTATCGGTGGTACAAAATGTTCTAAGAGGGTCGAGAAGATGTGAACGACGAAGAGCGTCCCGCACGCCCGAGCTCGTCAACAACAGACGAAAACATTGAAGAAGTGAAGAAAATATGAGGACCTAAACATATCGATTAGCTCGTGCCATTCGAGTTTTACCAATGATTTGGGCATGAGACGGGTCGCCGCAAAATTCATACCAAAGTTGCTCAGTTTCGACCAAAATCACCATCGCATTAACGTTGCTAGGGAGCTGTTGAACCCTGTCCGCGACGACCAAAATTTGCTCTCGAGGGTCATAATTGGTGACGAATCATGGGTTTGTGGTTATGACGTAGAAACTAAAGCTCAATCATCCCAATGGATGCTGCCACACGAGCCAAGACCGAAAAAAGCGCGTTAAGTTCGGTCGAATGTGAAAGTTTTGCTTAGTTTTCTTCGATTGCAGGGGCGTGGTGCATCATGAGTTCTCGCCACGTTTGAACGGTCAATAAGGAATATTACCTGCAAGTTATGCGCAATTTGCGCGAAGCAATCCGCCAGAAACGCCCGGATTTGTGGAAGAACAAAAATTGGCTTTTGCACCATGATAACGCCCCTGCTCACACATCGTTGCTTGTGCACCAATTTTTGGGCAAAAACAACACACTTATGATGCCGCAGCCACCGTACTCCCCAGACCAGGCCCCCTGTGACTATTTTTTTTTTTTTGTTCCCAAAACTGAAGAGGCCCATGAAAGGACAACACTACGCCACGATTGAGGAGATAAAGACGGCATCGAAGGAATGCTTCGAGGATTGGAAAAAACGTTGGCACAAGTGTATAATATCTAGTGGGGGTTACTTTGAAGGCGACAAAATAGATATTCATGAATAAATAAATAAATACTTTTTGAAAAAACACAAAATTCGCGATACTTTTTGAACCGACCTCGTATGTACGAGGGTGTCCGGCCTCGCCGATAACGATTATCGTCTTCACAAAACCCTTTTCTGGTGTTATACCTTATCCGTTAAGTGAATAATTGCAGCTGTAACTTCCGCTCTGCTGTGTTCAGTCGTTCAGATGCAGTTGCATAAAGAAGGCTATGTGTAAAAGATTGTGACATGAAACAGTGGAGAGAGTGGGGGAAAGTTTTGTGCCTAGTCCACAAAAATCAACGGCCAGAGCAAGCCGCAAACTGTGTGGGAGATTTTGCGACCAGCGACTGTTTCATTTCAAACCGTGCCGTCTGCAGCTCCTGCAACAATTAAAGCCAGAATGGAGGAAGCATTGGAGGAGTGTTGATATTCGGCGATGAAGTAACATTCCATGTATCCGGGAAGGTTAATTGTCACAATGTGGGTTAACTGAAAATCCCCAAGCAATGCAAGATGAATGTTTTCTGTGCAATGTCACAGACAAAGCTGTATGGGCCGTTTTTCTTCTGTGAAAAGACTGTGTCTGGTACATTTTACCTGGATATGTTGCGGTTGAGGTTGTTTCCATGCAGTGATGACCACTGACAGAATGATGCTATTAAATGTGTGGAACGAGATGGACTACCGCCTGGATGTGTGATCCAAGGGGTACACATAAAACATATGTAGAATGTGAAGAAAACTTTGTGAGTTTAAGGTTCTTTTCATATATCAATCATACAATCATATTTGTATGTGCAAAACTTTGGAAAATATAGAGTGTTGAATCATTTATAGTAGCCTTGTGTTATACTGTGAGCGAATCATCTGTGAAACGTGAGAGCGGCTGGGAATTCATGGCCGTAAAATTACGACGCCAGAGCCACTATCTACCAATTTCATTTTTATTTACAACGAAAAAGTCATGTATTATCCGTTTATCTTGCGACGACTAAGGAAGGAATTGTGTTGTTTACAACCGACAACACCCGAGCATGAAAATTACGAAGATGGGTTGACGTCAAGCTAGCGACAAGTGGGGAAGAAGGGAGAATATTATCTGCTTAACCCGAACAACATTTTGTGATAGCTTTACGTTAACAATGCAGCCTATCAACGTTATTTAGCGATTGTGTATTCTGTTAGTATCACTACATGACTACGCTAATGTTATGTTCTGCTAGCAATCAAGGTGATTGAAAAGGCTCCAGAAGAAATACATGTAAACAGCTTGCAAACCTCCCATAGAAATGGAAAACCATAAAATAAACGGGTAATACTCACTCCATGTCACTCAAGATGCTGAAATCATTTTCTACAGATTTCTGGCAAATGCTTAGGGATATTATCCATTGCCCCTCTTAGTTCTCTTTGAGAAATCGAATTAATCCTTTGACGAATGCTATTCTCAAATTCGCATAGGCTATGCCGATTTGTCATGTGCACTTTATAGTTTACAAAAGGAGGGAGGGCGCTTTTCTGTCCCCACTAGCTGAGTATAATGAAGGAATTCCTCATGCAGCGGATTAGGTTTTTCGGAACTTCAGCATCGGCAATTTTACGAATTTACATATGCATTTAAGTGGAACCATGCTTCATTAGGAACTTCGTCATCCCTTTGAGCCAAAATCCATTCACTAGACTTACCGTTGGCTACAGAAAAACCGGTTTAAGTTCCTGCAACACAATAAATTTTAGAGGGATTCAAATTTAGTTAATCCGTAGCCACTCGCCCGGATATGCAGGGAATTCTCTTTTGTTGAAGACATTTTACGGAACTTATACCTAGCAGTATACAAGTACTTGCTTCTTAGCTTCAACATTTCCCGTTTCACGAAAATGGTGAATCAGGTAAGGCCTTGAAGTGAACGATTCTTGAAATAGTCTCTCCACAGCACGAGAGGATTCCGTAAGAATTATAAATCATAAATGAACATTTGTGGAGAAACAGAGTAGTTAGGGCTGTTGTTTCTCATCCTTACTGTATTCGACAGACGACAAACAAACGCGATTAGCGTCCATTTTCTTAAGATATTGTATATCTCACCACATATCCCGTTTTAGTCGGTCCTGGTGGTGTAGTGGTGACCATACTTGCCTTCTAAACCCAAGATCGCGGGTTCGATTCCGGCCAGGATCGTTGGGCGTAAAAATCCAACGGTTTCCTGCAAAAGGGAAGGAAAGCTGTGGATCCCGTGTCGTACATTTACGGCACTATAAAGAACCTCAAGTCTGAAAAAAGAGGCCCCTGAGCAAAATTTACCGACAATTTCACGCCCTAATTTTAATGGGACGCTGATGACCTGAAGGTTAAAGAACGTCCATAAATAAAGAAAAAAAAATTCCGTTAGTACGACTCTTCTCCACCGCAACCATGGGTCAACACCAAGCTAACCTCTCTCTGGAGTTCCTCCGCGTTCATCTTTCATAGATAATCAGCTCACACAAAAGTTCAAGAGTATTACAAAAAGTGGATATGGAAAACAGAAGGAGCACAGTGTTTGGTGATTTTAAATGTACTGCATTTAATATTAAAACATATACCTTGCTCAGACTATGCGTAAGGTTTCAGCAAAACAGTTTATAAAACACTGGTCGATATATTTTAAAGCAAACGCACCTTATATCACTGTACCGTTACATATTGCCAGAATCGCATACGAGTATTATTTGCAAGGGTATCCGGCATATTGTCGTTGAAGTACTGCAGACGTGAATAGGCATGCTTAAGCTGTGTTAAGCTCATTTACCTAATTGGCAAACCACAGAAGCGATTTTGAGACAACAATCGTATTGCGTTTAACATGATCAAGACAATCGAGCGTCCCCCTTTCCTGAATACAAGGAGCATTATCAACTTTGTGAGGCGTATGGAGGAAACTGCACGAGCGAATCAAATGTTAAGAGAATCGTTAGAAGCATGAGGGGCCTAGAATGTGTATACTCATCAGCGAAGCGGGTAATAACTGCAGATTTCTTTGGAACAATTTGATCACACATCTTACGTTTAGACTTAGCGTTAAGTGTTCCTGCATGTGTAAATTTTTCTTAATCGCCGAATTTTCGTTGAAGAAAGCAAAAAACATAAATGGTGCTTATCATAAGCGCCATTGGTTGAAAAAACCAGAAAAGTAGTTTAAAGTATGTAGGATCCATAGAAATAAAACAGTGTGAAAATAGAATTTTGTTTATAATTTCAAATTACTTTCTTTTTATTATTCCTTTTTGAATGCAAATTCAAAAAGTTACACATATGCTCCAGTCAACAGAGGAATACAATAAGATTACATCATTAAAGCAATATATACGAGGAATAATTCATGGCACATTTTCTTTCTCTCGCGAACAAAAGGACAACACGAAAAATCCAAGATATACGATTGAAAGTATATGACATTTATTGCCGAAAGGTACCACTAGCGGAAGGTTGGATGTAAGCGGCTCTCGTAGGAAAGAAGCAAAACACAGGCAACAGCACAAATATCCGCTTTGTTAGCAAAACATTTCCCATGCAATGGCTGTTTCACTTTGACGTTGTTCAAAGGTCTAGACGTTTGGTGCGTACGGCACGGCGCAATTGTGACACCAAAAAGGCCTGCAATACTGGGCATTCAGAGTGGTTCTCTCACGCACTGGATGACATACGCGCACACCTTGACTATCAGACGCCAGACGCCAGAATGACCACTGTTGTTGGTGAAGGAATACGGAGAAACTTGTGTTTGCGTGGCGACCCAGGGCGACGCCATTCACTGGACTATCGCTTGAGTTCTGGTTCTTACGCCCTTGCCCACGTTTCATCAATTGCGATTCAACATGACCATTCCCTTTTCCCTGAAAGTTCGCCAATTTGTTTCGTGGCCAGTTCACTTCTGTACCTCACTTGATTGATGTGGCGACATTTCTGCATGTTCAGCCCCCCCCCCCCTCGCGGTGCACTGTCTTTGCCGGAATTCCTGTTTGCTCTTCTAATTCCACACGTGTCCAGCATTGTTCCAACACCATCACCTGCACATCCTTTTCCAAGATGCTCACTGCGCGGCAGATCGGCAGTCGACATTCTGTCCCGTTCGAAGGCCTTGGTCCACTTCGCCACTGTTCGATAGAGCAGGCAAGCGAACCCAGTGCTTCCAGTAGCTCTGTGCGGCATTCTCATGCACTTCTGCGGAGGAGAAATGCTATTTTTACATTCGGCACGTTGTTCATTCTTCGTAACCCCATTCCTGACCACTGTCGGTCACCAACTGAACTTCGGTGCGTGCCGAGACACGCAACTCTGCTCACATACATCATTTGGTGGCTTCTTTTGAAAGTACATGCCATACCCTTTCAATCATATATCTTGTATATAAAGCGTATATAAAAATATACAATGGTCGTTCCATGTTGACTTTGGATGTCTGCGCCAGATGACGTTGGTATAGTGCTAATGCTTGAACTTTCCTCTTTCATTTGCAAGTGGTTCCGTTGTTCTGCGGTAGTTGGCGCCAGCAGAGGAGTGTTCCAAAATGGAGTCTGATATGGACGCGCGTATAAAACAGAGATGTGTGATTGAATTCCTCACTGCTGAAGAAATTGTGTCGATTGAAATTCATCGACGCCTGCTAAAGGTACAGCCGACATTCAGGTTTGCACACAATTCTTTGGTGGCTATCCGCTGATCAGCACGGATGAGTTGATCAAGAAGCTCTTCATTGTGATGGGTGACAATTGTGCAGGGTCGACAGGTCGTGGTTTGTCATGCACACCCTTTTTACCATCGTTAAAATGCCGTACCCATCGCCTCACATTGCTCACGCCTAGTGCATTGTCTCTATACACCTTCAGCAGTGAGGAATTCAATCACACATCTCTGTTTTATACGCACGTTCACATCAGATTCCATTTTGGAACACTCCTCTGCTGGCGCCAACTACCGCAGAACAACGGAACCACCTGCAAATGAAAGATGAAGGTTCAAGCATTAGCACTACACCAACGACAACTGCACGCACGCACACACATACACACAAGGAGGCGTTAGTTTCGGAACGACGCTCGCAGTTGCCATGACTTATGACGTATTTCTCGAAAACCCTGAATTAATTCAATGTTTAATTTCGAAAACTTACAGTTGCAATTGGCGTTGCATAAACTCTCCCTTGCTTCCGCAGAAAAAGTCGGTCTCTATGAAATGGGTATTAAATTGCGTTCCTTAAGATATGTTAATTCCTTTTAATACATCCTTTGAAACAACTCTTAGCTTTTACGTTATTTCGCAATTATAAAGATTCTTTATTGTTGGTCAAACTCGTTTCTAAAATACTACATTGAACTAATTGCACAAAATTACCATTTTAGCAATTACGTCATTAAACTGTTTTCATTACTGAAATGTCATTAACTGAATGCTGCGTTGCGATAATATTAAAAAAAAAATTACGTGTTGCTGAAAACAGAGTCAATCATTCTTCTTAATTGCAGAATACATAATTACACAATTAATAAAAAAATTAAAACAATATTGCTACCAAATGAATTAACAGAGTTTCTGAAATGTCCTTTAATATTTTTACTGTTCGTTCAATTAATGGATCTCTCGCATTCCTTCTAATAAGATTCATCATATTCTCTCAGTATTAGAGACTAATGGACCTTCTTAGCCTAGGCTAAAATTTCTTGCGGTAAATCCATTATCACTAACAACAGTAATAAACAAACGAACTAAATATTTTCCATCTAGGTAACGACGTTATAAACATACAGAAGAAATTGACTTTAGAGTAATTCATTATAAAATCAACATTATCACTAATTTTATTAATATCTCTTTAAATTATTGGTGTGCAAAAAAACGCGTGAAACTTGTTTATAATATTCTGCAATTACTGCATTCCTAAAAATTACGTAAGTCACTTCACTGGTTTCGTAAACATTTACTAACACAATAAAATATAAAATTATAAGCTAATACCATAAATACTATAAACACTTAAGTCGCAATTCCTACCACATATGACATACATTTCTATAAAATTGTTTACCCATTTGTCAAGTAGTCGTCGTTCCATAATTAGTAATGCTTTAATCATAACTCATTATCATGATTAGCACTGAAAAAAAAAGTGCTGTTATGTTAAATATGTGTCTCTGTGTTTAACTTTAACTTTCCCTTTCCAATGCGAAATGAAAAAGTGTGTTCGAAAGGCCTCAAATAACAATATGAAAATTGCTAGCTCAGAAGACATGAAACAACGCGAGAGGCTTTTTATTTTAAACACCTAGACTTGGCATTTGAAACACATTTTTTTAATATTATTTAACGCCCGTTTTTCCTACTGAGGCACCACTGGCGGTGGACACCGATGACACATCAGATGAAATGATAAATTGGGAGAGGATATTTTTTAAGGAAGGAAGCGTCCCAGGTCTAAGTTTAAGGTACCTCCCCGGCATTTGCCATTTATGAGGACTGAGGAAAACCTGAAAAACCCTCCTTCAGGGAGGACAGTCCTGGAGGGATTCGAACCCAAGATCTCCCGCTCAGAGTCCGCGCCTTAACGACCTTGGCCACGCTTGGCGGTTTCAAATACACTCAAAACATACACGAAACAAGATTTGCAAGATTTTGGAAATTTTGTATAAAATGATTGTATAATTGATACATTGTTTATTAATTTACTTGCTCTTTGACTACTGGTCAACTTTCTTAGAATAAGAATCATTCAAAGTTAAACACTCTAAAACGTGATTCTTAAAGGGGCATGTACAAGGAAACGACATTAAAAGAAATTGCTCCAGAACTAATGAACTACATTTAGAGGCTAGAGGGCTCCACTTCGCTATCGTTTAATTAAACGCTGCCTTAGATTTTCCAGCACACAAATGTAAAATAGTAATTAAATTTTTGTTTGCGGTCTTTGGAAAACATGCACATACTTGGGAGTCAAATATGGCTTTACTATAACCGTGCCTGTAAAATGTGACAAGTGACGAACGTTTATCGTGCTGCATAATGATAAAAAAATTTTGTTGTCCATCGCCACTAAAAAAAAGCCCGAGTTGTTTTTTGTTTCACTCGTTACTGGTTAGTGAAGGTGCGAAAAAAATAGAAAATAACAGATTTCAACTCTGAACTGAGGTTCATTCCCTTTTACGGGGCACCATATAGTGTTGGACAAATAATTTACCTTGATAAAATTTAGTATAATATATATAACGCGGAAAATTGTTTTATATATTGTGTAAAAACGAATACTTAACCCAATTTGAAAATATAACCGATGCTTATAATTGATGACCAATAGAGACAGAGAAACATAGCAGGTGAATTTCAAACGCTAAATCATTTTTCATCTCCTTTTATCGTCGTACACGAATAGGTCCATAAGATTCCGGCCTAACCATTTTTCTGGGTATGATAAACAAAAAATTATATTACTTTTCAATATAGTTATCCTTTATTGCATTACACTTCTCACATCTTTGAATTAACGTTTACCCCCCCCCCCCAAAATAGTCTAGAGTTTTGTATGCAAAATGGGCATAAACAGTATCCAACATTTCTTCGTCACACTTAAATTTCCTTCCTCGTAGGTCCTTCTTGAGTTTTGAGAAGAGGAAACTGTCACTGGGAGCTAGATTTGGGCTGTAGGTTGGATGGTCGATCTCCTTGAAGCCACATTTCTTCGCAGCTTCCTTTGCAACAAGAGCTGTGTGCACAGGCAGGTGCGTTGTCGTGAAGAAAGCGCACACCACCACTCAGCTTTCCTCGCCTTTTCTCTTTGATGGAAACACTTAGCCAATGGCAGTAGGCCAGCATAGCACTCCCCATTTACTGTGGTGATCCTCTCTTTGAAGTCAATGAAGGGTATTCATTCAAAGTCACAAAAGAGTGGCCATGATCTTCTTGGTTCACTGAATGACCTTCGCCACGCTTACGCCACTCCATTGATTCGCTTTTTGACAAGGGATCATAGTAGGGGATCATAGTTTCATCTCCTGTAACAATAGTTGACAGAACTTCTCTCTCGTTGCCACGGCAGAACTCCAAAAATGGCTGACAACAGATAACTTGTTGCTGCTTTTGGACTGAGGAAAGAAGTCTAGGCACCCATCTTGCACTAACCTTATTCATGTATAAATGTTGATGAATATTTCGAAGGGCTGTTGTTTTAGATAGGTCCGACTTTGCTGCTATTTCTGTAACTTTGAGCAGCTGGTCTAATTTTTCCTTCCACAAGAGCGATGTTTTCAGGAGTGAGCACCTCCAAGAGCCGACCTGCACGCTCTTCGTCTTCAATTCTTTCTCTACCCATTCGAAAAAGTTTGGCCCATTCTTTTACGGTAGAATATGAGGGGGATACTTCCCCATATACGCCGTCATATTGCTGTTTAATTTCATTTGGAGTAAGTCCTTCTTTTGTGAAGAACTTAATAACAGCTCGAAACTCCATTTTGAACATGTCATAATCTTATACACAAAACCTTCTTTAGGCAGCTGTATCTGAACAACTGAACGCAGCGGAGCGGAAGTTACAGGTGCAATTATTTAATTAACAGATAAGGTATGACACCAGATAAGGGTTTTGTGAAGGCGATAATCCTTATCGGCTAGGCCGGAAACTTATAAGCCTAACCTCGTAAAATCCAAAAAAGGAACTATAAGGACGTTTTGCTGAAACGCTCTCCTTAATGACTTGCGTAATTTTGTATCACATGTAGACCGCAACATCCCATATTTTGTCTTTTGATTTGTTTTCTTTTTCTTTCTTTCCTTTTTTTTTTTTTTTTTTTTTTTTTAACTACTGAGGCACCATAGGCGGCCTCACTTTTACACAAATATCAATGTCCGAGGTGGGATTTAAGCATAGGTAATTCTTCAAGAGGACAAAAATATCACATTTTAGATGTATTTGAACTTTCGGGAATCCCTAAGTTTTCTTAGATTTGGGATTTCATTTGTAGAAAAACGTTTTCGACATCATATGTGTATATGTGTGTGCGTGTGTGTGTGTGTATGTGTGTTTAAAAATAACATGCAATTTACTGTCTCGGCTAGCACTTGAATTTCCGTTCAATTGCATATATATTGGATCATCCAATTATCTCATGACAGTGGCTTCAG
Source organism: Metallyticus violacea (assembly GCA_030762175.1). Taxonomy (NCBI): domain Eukaryota; kingdom Metazoa; phylum Arthropoda; class Insecta; order Mantodea; family Metallyticidae; genus Metallyticus; species Metallyticus violacea. Next base: position 18,177,837 of record CM060841.1, read on the forward strand.
AAACCTAATCTGCCGATCACCTATCCTCTCGCTGCAAGCGGAATGGATGGTGGAAATACTAAAGTGACCGCCTAATAAATTCTAATGCACTTATAAAGCTATGTACGCACTCATGTCAGGCAAGGAATTGCTAGAACCGCCTGCCTTCATTTTCCACACATATCTGGCATCTGCTTATGAAATTCTCTTTGAGAAATTAAATTATTCTTTTATGGACAGCAATCCTTTAATCCGTCTGACGCGTATGGATACTAATAATTAACTAATCGCATTACGACCGAAACTTATTTTCTTCAATATCTCCTTATATACCAAGCATACTCAAAACGGACATACAATCATAAACAAACAACGAATAGAACCGAATAATTGGGCATAAATATTCATAGTAGAACACACACGAGCTGTTTCTTTCACAGTTCAGGCAATACTGATTAACTGGTATGATACTCAAAGCCAACGCAGCAGTTTGATAAACCCCGCTTGTACGCCTGGCTCTTGCAGCTTTGCTGGGCAGGGTGGGCAGTGGAATATATACTGAATCCTATACTGCTGGAAATAAATAAATAAAGAAATAAAGAAAGAGAGGTGCCATACTTTAAGATATTCTATGCGTATATTGGAAACCCCACGAAAAACCGGCCCCCGTTGCCTTTGCTGAATGCACAGTCGAGGCCTAGCTTGAAGTGACAAGCAAGAGAACCGCTAGGATCATTTGTGCATTCAGTACCTTGACCTCCCCTCAATACTGTGACTTTCTTTGTAGCAGGTTTGAGAAAGAGTGCATTAAGTTGGAAAATATTTTTCAAAGCTGCGACCTCTTAGGTTGCCCAAACTTTCACATTCAAAGAGAATGTGTCTACTTGTTTCACAAGCCTTCTGATATCTCAAAATGGAGGGTCTATGTTATCATATATGAAGTGAACGACCTTAACGCGACGGTTTCGCGCGTGCGACCGGCCTGCAAGATTGGCCGCTGTGTCGGCGGTGCGGGTGACAGCAAGTCCGCAGTAAATATAGTACGGTTTGTCGCCTAGTTATTTCTAACATACATAACATAAACACTTAAAAAGAAAAGTAAATTACTCGCGTATATTAAGCAAGGAGATGCTGAAACTGCCTTCCTTCGTTGTTCAAGCATTTCTGACACCTACTTAGGAAATTGCTCATTACACTCTGCATTTCCTTCTGAGAAATGGCAGTAATTTCTTTATGAATGTTAGTTTTAAGTTCATAAAGATTGTGGATTTGTTTTGTACACTTTCACTTTTAATGCCCTTAAGAGATAAAAATCGCAAGGGGTTAAACCGGGGAATCAGAAAATTCCTCTTGCAATAAATCTCCCTAAGCACGCGCTGATTCTGTACGCACACATGATACACTTTCATTCAATATACTGTATTGCGTCGCCCAACAAACATGTGTCACTCACACTGAAGCCTTGCGCAGCGGAGAGAAAACATACTCCCCGCCTCCGGCGACATAGCGCTGCCGGCCGGTTCCGCGGTTGCGTCAAGCATTGCTCACCCAATAGAAGTGTATTTAGTAGACAATGACCTGCTAGTAGCTCTAGTATCTAAGAGCTTCTATTTATTAAGAGTAGTTATTTTCACTCTTACTATGTATCTTTGAATATTATCAATTCTTTAATCGAATGACAATATATTTACGCTTTTTGTTTATTCAGTCCCTGAGAGTTTGTCTTATTGGAACATATTATATATCAATTACCAGATTTAGGATATATTAAAGCATATGGGCAACTGAGGTCCTAAGGATTGAACTCATTGATGAGAGGTTTGCGCTTCCAATCCTTCAGGACGAGGTATTTTTTCAGATTTTCTGCATCAGTAACTAAGGCTGAGAGGTAACGCAACTTAGTAAATAAGGATGTTAAGCACCATAGCAAAATAAATACGAAAGAGCTCTGAAACTGTGGCTATTTCATTGGTTGGTTATCCAGCAATTAACTTCCTGGTCACATTCATTCATACAGCAATTTAGTAGCCTGAGAAACTATAGCTTCAATATCACAGATACGATGCACTAAGGCATGAAGCTGGCCACGAACTACTGACCCTCTTACTGTGCTCAGTGTTGCGTGACGGCGCATTTACGGAACGTTTGTTTACTTCACGCGGCGCGTGTATGCTGTCGTCACACACTGACCTTGCAGGTTGTTGATCATCCATGCCGTGACATGCCATGGCTGGAAACTGGTTCAAACACAGGATTCTCTGGCGCTTCAAAAACATGAGTTATAAGTATTAAATCTCGATTTTTTAAATGTGTTTAGGAAAAAACCTCACTCTGGGAAGAGGGTCCTGGCGGGATTCGAACCCCAGATCTCCCGCTCACGAGTTCGCGCCTTTACGATCTCGGCCACCCGTGGCAGTGTATGATATGGAGAAGGTTCCAGATTTTTAATTATAGGATAAATTGCGAAATATATTTGCACAATTCAACGAGGCATGACACAGATATTATGGAAAACATCGATAAGTTACCGAATTCGTTTAGGCACAGACTAGGGCTCGGTAGGTTTGGAATTCCATTCCCGCCAAAACCGTCCTTCATGACTACGGTTCTTCTAGGTTTTCCTCAGTTCTCATTAACTTTGCCTATTTATCATGTCATATGTATCGCTAGTGTTCACCGCCTGTGATGCCTCAGCAGTGAAAACGGAGTTTAACACCATCGAAATACGAGGTAGGTCCATAAGTTTCCGTCCTAACCAATTCCTAGGTATGATAATTCTCCATTCAATATAGTTACCTTTATTGCAATACAATTCTCACATCTTTGAATTAATATTTCAATTCGCTGCTTCCCTCCACAAAAATAGTTAGAAGTCTTGTCTGCAAACTGTGCTAAAATAGCATCCATCATTTCTTCGTCACACTTAAAGTTACTTCTTCGAAGGCTCTTCTTGAGTTTTGAGAAGAGGAAATGGTCACTTGGAGCTAGATCTGGGCTGTAGGGTGAATGGTCTATCTCCTTGAAGCCACATTTCTTCCCATCTTCCTTTGCAACAAGAGCTGTGTGCATAGGCGCGTTGTCGTGAAGAAGGCGCACACCACCACTCAGCTTTCCTCGCCTTCTCTCTTTGATGGAAGCTTGTAGTCTGTGCAGTAGGCCAGCATAATACTCTCCATTTACTGTGGTTTCCTCTCCTTGAAGTCCATGGAGAGTATTCCTTCACAGTCCTAAAAGATGGCCATAATCTTCTTGGTTGACTGAGTGACCTTCGCCTTTAGAGGCGGTGCTTCGCCAGGTTTACGCCACTCCATTGATTCTCTTTTAGACAAAGGACCATAGTTTCATTTCCTGTAACAATGATTTGCATTCTCTCTTGTTGCCACGGCAGAACTCCAAAATTCCCTGACAGCAGATGACTCGTTGCTGCTTTTGAACTGAAGAAAGAAGTCTAGGCACCCATCTTGCACTAACCTTATTCATGTTTAAATGTTCATGAATAATTCGAAGGACTGTTGTTTTAGAAAGACTCAACCGTGCTGCTATTTCTGTAACTTTGAGCAGCCGGTCTTGCAAAATTTTTCTTTCACAAGAACGATGTTTGCAGGAGTGAGCACCTTCTAGGGTCGACCCGCACGCTCTTCGTCTTCCATATTTTCTCGATGCATTCCTAAACTCTTTTACGGTAGAATATGAGGGGGATGCTTTCCCATACAAACCGTTCAATCGCTGTTTAATTTCATTGGGTGTAAGTCCTTCGTTTGTGAAGAACTTCATAACAGCTCCCATTTTGAACATGCCACAATCTTCTGAACATAGCCTTCTTTATGCAACTATATCTGAACAACTGAACACAGAGGAGCGGAATTACAGTTGCAATCTTGTATTAATAGATGAGGTATGACACCAGATAAGGGTTCTGTGAATCCGATAATCCTTATCGACGAGGCCGGAAACTTACGGGCCTACCCTCGTACATGACCCCCATTGTGCACTTTGAACAACTCATAACGGTGAGGCAGTTCAATGCATGTTGAATCTGTTACTCCTAAAATGCTTTTTTTCCGAGGGTCCAAAGAGACTGTAGATATTACTAGATCTCTTGCGAATGTTCTCACTCCAGTTTGTGCTTTTTTGACTTGAATTTCTGATTCTGTGTCACAGCACTATGCCTACTTGGATTAGGTGAGATATGTGACGAAATCAGCGCGGCGGAAACCATCCCTCATCCACGGAGTTCGAGTAAGGGCTGTCACACATGATGTCAGAGCCGTTTTTCCAATGAGCAAATTCCACCAATGCACACTGTCAACTTATGTCCCCTGGCCTTGCAACTCTGAAATGATGAACAAAAAAAATGAAACGAGAGGAATGAGGGATTATAAAGGGGATCCCTTCCATTACCAGGGGATGTTGTACACAGAGGTCTGCGCATCCCGTAGGTTTTTGCATTAGGACGGCACCTAGAAGCTATTCCGACTCGCCGTTCGGCTGCAGACGTTTGCGACGCCCAGACGCGCTAAGTTGCCTTAGCTACCAGATTCTTACTGGTGGAGAGGTCTCAACTAGCTAGACCTACTCGTGTTAGAGGTGAGTCACCCCAGCATTAAGGTAGCCACCACCCTCCCCACGGACGACAGCGATTCAGGCGAACCTGCCCCAAGGGTACACGCCTTCAGCACTCCCCTGGGACACGCTGCCATCGTGGGTACTCATTTTCCCGAGAGTTCCGGGACCACTGCCAACCCAATCCGGACAACTCCCTTGCGGGAGGGGCTCGTTTCAAGTCCGGCCCGGCTGCTTCTAGTAACGTCACAAGTACCCGGGTACTCAGGGTCCGCAGAGACCGCACCAGGAGCATCTGAAGCGCAACGACCGTAGCCGCTCCCCCTTACGGGGAGGAATGAGGGATTATAAAGGGGATCCCTTCCTGTTACCAGGGGATGTTGCCGTGGGCAAAAATTTTCACAGAGATCTGCGCATCCCGTAAGCTTTTGCATTAGGACGGCACCTAGAAGCTATTCCGACCCGCCGTTTGGCTGCGACGCCCAGACGCGCTAAGTTGCCTTAGCTTGCAGATTTTTACTGGTGGAGAGGCCTCATCTAGCTAGACCTACCCGTGTTATATAGAGAAATTTGTGGAAAGTAAATATCTATCCCAGTATTCGCCTAAGTGACCAAAATATACCATGAAAAAATACAAAATGAGGATGCCCAGCTTCAATGCTAGTCAATGTGATATCGACTGATCCATAACGCCCAATACTACGAAAGTAATATCACTCTAAATTTATTTATTTTTAATATTTTGCTGTTGCGAATAAATTTATCAGAATTTTTTATCCAAATACATGTTAATAAAGAAGACGGTAGTATATATAAATATAATTTTCTGATTCTAAATATGCGCAATTTTTGTGTACATGGTTGCATATCTTTTTTTTTTTTCAGTAAAAACATAATGCGTGTTGTAGCTTTCTGGAATTAAATGTGTATATACTTTTTATTTGTTAACTTTCAGTGTTAACTTTTGTCAGGACACTGTCGACGTTTATACTTTTTAGGTTGGTAGCATAGCTTTTTCAAATATGTAGTGATGTTGACATCAAGGTTATTATGGCAGCAATGTTTAATGTTCCTCTTTTATGCGCTTAGGCCAGCCCTGGGCAAATACTATGGGCGATTTATACCCTGCATTCATTTTTTAAAATGTCCGCTGTGACCGAATGCGCGCGCATTTATTGCCAGAAGGAAAATAAATGCAAGCAAGACCGGGTGTTTTTTTTATCACTGTTCCCATCTATTTGCATTAGCCATCTATGATGCACAATGTAGCATTTAGCAGTTTTTATTCATTCTGCTCAAATTACAAAATAGTATGACGTGATATCGGTCCAAGATCGGTGTCAATCATAAACTATAACAAATCACAGGATCTGCTAAATTTATTCTAATATGTGAAATGGTATCTCATATAATTCTTAGATTATTTCAGCGTCCTCATAAATTCACATTGTTCTATACCGCTATCGGAAACACTGTTGATATACGGATCTCCCAGCAATATTTTATAATATGCAATCAGTGGTACTTTCCTCTGCGGCGAGCGGTTTTTCCTATGATCGAGCCCCCATTTGTTTCCCGCGCTATGGAGGGGGTAGAACGCCTGCTTGCTTACTTGTTTATCTTGCTGCCTGTCGCAATCATAGTGAAGCTGTTCCCGGGTATGTGCTGTGATGTTCATTTCTTAATCTAACCATATACACAAAATGTATCACGCCTAGTGTGTTTACAACGGCACAGCGTGGATTTATGTACGATTCATATGTGTTAACTCAGCTCGCGAAATTAGAAGACTGTTTCAAGAAAGATTCCCGGAGGTAGAAGTTCCAGATCATAAAACAGTGCATAATCTATATTAAAAAAAACAGCTTAGTGTTATAGCCAAGAACGATTTACCTGACATTGGTAATCGTTAAGAAAAATGCCCTAGAAAATCTCTTCGTCGTCCTGCATATGAGTGGGAATTTCATATGGGTCTGTACAAAAGGCTACTAGATTCAACAGCCTGATTATTATCTCTGGGGTAAATTAAAAAGGTTGTGTAGAAAACGAACCCGCATACCAAATAACTCAAACACAATATTCGTCAGGAAATTATTCAAATTTCTCAAAATGAACCACAGTGTGTGATGAGAATATTTTCCTAAAGATGTGCCAAAAAGGTGTAGGAATGAAGGCGGGCAGTTCCAAAACCCCATGTGAAAATTTGGTAAATAATGGGCCTGTTAAATTTGTTTGTGTATTGTTGTATGGTTGGTTTGTTTTATTGTTTACCCACGCACTAATCACGGAGACCCGGCTGACCGGCTAACCGCCACCGAGCGACGTGCTAGCCCATAGGCAAAACACCCCGGGGGAAAACAAAACCGATCGCATGGTAATTATACATAGCAAAACACTGTTGACTTTATAACATAGCCAGCTATCAGTACAAATATCTAGTTGTAAAATCTCTGGTCCTAAAACACGCTGAAATAATAGAAATTTTGCATATGAAACTAAGTGTCTAGAACTGTCTATTACTAGGTCAAAAATTAAATTGCAAATAACATAAGAGAGGTTGTCAAGTGATTTATTTTTACATTTACTACTATTCATCGATCATGAACACTTATACAGAATAAACAACTTAACACACCATTAAATAAACACGCAGAAGTGTAAATGTATAATTAAAAAGACATGAATGTACATAGGTTTGGCAATGCGCATCCTGCCCTGGTGGACGGCATTCGTTCTCATTTCGTAATGCCATATAGGCAATTTTCTTAACAATAATTTTCCGAGACGATGACTTGGTGATGATATGACATCATTAATCTAAGGATATTTTCATAAATCCATCATTAATCTAAGGATATTTTCATAAATAATCCAACGTGTGTCTTATCTTGACAACCATAGCGCTGAATAAACCGTGCGGAATACCTAGATATCTGTTGTACCACATGTGGTAATTATGTTGAAATTCATTGAACATGAAATTGCAACTCTTAAGGTTTAGGAAAACTTTAACAGTTTTAATTAAGGTGACCAGGAAATGTAAATCTGGCAAAAAAAGCAGCAGTATTTTTTGCACTGAATCTCAGAAATTTATAAAGCAATCAATATGACATTTTTATAATATAGTAAGAATACTTAAAATAAAGATGCTCTGTAAATTTTAATTTTCAAATGCCCATAAAAAGTTTTTAAACAAAAATAAATCTTATTTCCCGATAACTTAAACGTGTATTTTTCTTACGATTGGCTGAACTAATCTTGTTGAAATATTGCACACACATAATGTATGCAAATGTGGAGTGTGGTAACTAGAAGTATGTAAATATCACTATTGGTTCATAAAAATCAATACAATAAGAAATTTAAAATGCTTCTATTTTATTATTTTTCCAAATTTGAAAAAAAAAATTCGATAAATTAGAATTGAAAAATGCATGATTGTATAACTGTGTTTTCAGTTTATTAACATTTTATTTTGGTATAAAAAGTTTCAAAAAACGTTATGTGCATTAGAGAATTAAAATTTACAGAACATCTTTAGTGAAGTTTTCTTAATATCTTTCAAAATTTTCATATTGGTAGCTTTAAAAATTTCTGAGATTCAGTGTAACATGTACTGTTGCATAATTTGTTAGATTTACACTTTCTGGTTACCTTAAATTACTTTATTATTAGTTTTTTTTTTATTGTGTTTAACGACCATTTTTACTACTGAGGCATCACATGCGGTGAACACTGATGATACATGAGATGAAATGATAAATTGGGAAAGGATTTTTTTAAGGAAGGAAATGTTCCAGGCCTAAGTTTAGAGTACCTCCACGGCATTTGTTACATATAAAGACTGAGGAAAACCTGGAAAAAACCGCAGTCAGGGAGGACGGTCCTGGTGGGATTCGAACCCCAGACCTTCCGCTCACAAGTCCGCGCCTTAACCACCTCGTTCACCTGTGGCGTTTTCTTATTAGTGATACATGTTTTCATTTTATTGGTGTTTAAAGTTTTTCGTGATAACCAAACTTTTGTTACATAAATTGCAAGATGTTCACTACTAGCGCTAAGCACATGCACTTCACTTTAACGTACTGTTTTAAGCGGGACATCCTGTATATCTTTCACAGTGTTTTAAAGATATATCACTGAAGATAAACTAAACATAACTGTACATTGTGCACTTTCTAAAATTAAAGGGACATTTCTGAACAGACATTTAAAAATTTTCAGTAAAATTTTGTCATATCCTTAAAATGTCAGGGTTAACTCTGTGCAATGAAGCTGGTTATCAGCGTCCCATTCCAACATCTTCCGCAAAATGGCTATGGCGTATCTGAGCCTGGATACATTAGGGCCTATTACCTAGGATTGAACACAAGCGATGCCCAAGCGACAATGACGACGTGTTTCTGCGCCAAGACAAAGGAGCACTTCCGTTCCTCTGAGGGAGTCATTCAACACCTACTTTAGATGAAAACCGAGAGCACAACACGCTTTGACCATGTACAATATAGAATATCGATCGATTCTGGGAGGCATCCTCCCTCTCCTCTGAAATGTGGACAGCATGGAAATGTTCATTTTCATTCACAGCATGCAGCCTGTGCTTAGGTCAAAGGTGTAAATGTTTGTTACTCCACAACGGAATGATGCTATACCTAAACACAGGAGCATATAATAGTGCACTGTAATTTGCTCATTTGTGCTTTAACAAAGTCAGGACTCGCAATGGAAAAAGTTGCTAACAGGAACGTGGCTATGCCAATGGTGGTCTATGCATTTATTGCTATTACAGATTTGTTACAAACATGGTCGCATGAGCTACAGAAGAAGAGCAAAGCTTTCATCTCTATTTGACGTAAAAACATTTCATTAACTAAACTGTTTTTAAAAAAGAAATATACTTTAGTTCTTTATTGCAAACTTTGTCTTTAAATCTGTAATGTTTACTACAAGATTGATAGTTTCCTTTATTTATTTTTCGCGGCATAAGTTCTTTATATTGTTAACGAAAACATAAGTGGTTATTTTAATTTCATTACAATTGTGTTTATTTTATTTTGATTGTTTTAATTCCAAAACTAACCACAACGGTTGTCTCTTTCTCCCCACCCTCCCTTTCACGGATGAAATGGTTCACCCCGATCCATTTCGAGTACTATTACCTTAAATGATTGCATTTGTCATCAAATAATTTATACGACACTGAAGTACATATATTACGGTAAAAAGTACAACATCGTTAATTATAAAATAATATACATTATTAGCGTTAAAAGATGACGTTATATTCATTAAAGTTTACGCCCGCACATTTTTTTTTTAAATATCTATAAGGACATTACTCTCTGCCCCCAATAAATATATTAATTCTCAGGATCCTTATTTCATGTTTTATCAAATCTGATTATACCCTTAGTACTTTGAATATCTATGATGGTGAGAGTACAATATTAATAATCATTATCATGAAACATTGTTGGCCATTAAAATTGCTAAGTCCATAAGAGACACATTAAAACGACCCCACATTTTCCCAGAAGGAACGACTGGTTAGGATTGGAAAATTTGAAATGAAAATTAACGGGAATATTCCAGTTTTGGAATCTCAAACGTTTTTCATGATTTGCGGCATTAGATGATTCTGTTGCTCCATTCCTAGTATTCACCTTTTCTGACTCCTAAACGCAGGATCGCGGGTTCGAACCCGGCCAGGACCGATTTTTTTTCTGGCGTAAAAATCCTAAGTCATGGCTTCCTTCAGAAGGGAAGTAAAGTCGTGGGTCTCGTGTCGTACATTTACGGCACGAAAAAGAACCTGAAGCCTGTAAGAAGAGGCTTCTGAGCAAAATTTGTCGGAAGTTTCACGCCATGAATTGAATGGGACGCTGATGACCTGAGATGTTAAAGGGCGTCCATAAATAAACCAAATAAAAAAAAAAACCTTTTCTGAGTTAATTTTTTATCCATTTGTTTATTTTTATAAGGAATGCATACAGTTTTCAACTTATGGTTTCCTTTCCTCTCCTTTCTTAAATTTTCGCAGGAAAACGCATTCTGGGCATCAGACTAGTTTGTAGCGTCTCTTTTTAAGATCAAAAGAAGTTCTTATTGAATGGATGGATAATCTGGAGCTAAAGAGAAAACTTTTGACTGGCCCTTTGTGTCTCAGCCATAATTGGAGACACCTCCGGAAGGAAGGGTTAATGTGAGGGGGACACAGGGCGACCAAGGATCTACGGACGGTACTGCGCGGACTCAGTTAGGTTACCGTCCTGAAATCGGCGGAGCCCCCCCCCCCAATTCGTCCAAAACTCTTATAAAGTTCGATTCTATTCCAGACGTCGCTGCAGAAACCTTTCCAAAGTGCAAGCCACCCTCACACCGCGCCAGCCCACCTCATCCTGACACTTTCGGCCCTGTAACAGAACCAATGCGATGATACCCGAAATGGGAAAATAAATATCCATCCCAGCATTTGCTTATATGACCTGGGGAAAACACAAAAATACTCAAGGTGAGGATGGCTGGCCCCACTGAACCAGGTACCGCCTCGGTCTTATACATTTTCGTATTGGCTGTGTCAAGTTTCTATAAAACGTAATCCATTCTTATCTATAAATGTATACAAATGAATAGAAATCCTATCGCTTCGCGATTAGCAACATTGTAGCACTGCCAATGGTCGCTGCGAATTTATCTGAAAGCAAATCCTCTATCTCGTTCAACTGTGCGCTTATCTGTAAGCGTCAGGCATTTTTTCTCAGTATCTTAAGTTTTTATGTGGCATTTTGAATTAAAAATATACGAACAATTTGACACGCATAAGCAAATAAAGCATTGTCGATTAAATACAGGGCACAGCTCTTAAACAGGGTGATAATGCAACACTTGATACAAATATTTGTATAGCTTCAGGTAAAATTCATTATACCTGGTATACAAAAGGTCATATACAGAGTGGTAACGCACTTCCAACTATTTTCATTGTATATTAAGACAAGTGACTGTCTCCTTGGTCTAGCAGTTAGCGTTTTCTATTATAGGGAGGTCTGGAACGGGGTCCACCCAGCCTCGTGAGGACAATTGGGAAGCTGCCAGATAGAGAGATGGCGATCTCCGATCTAGTAAGCGGCGATATAGCGATCAGCGGAACGCGGTGTGCTGACCACATCCATCCACCCCTCCCCCTGCAATACTGCACTTTACCAATGAAATCACGTGACGAGGTAGAAGACGCAGTGATCGTCTTTGTGTGTTATTCGGTAAGAAGAGGTAAGACGATTCGCAAAAAAATGCCCGGGCAAGCATGTTCTTGATAGAAAAACTGTTCGCCTACTTGTTAAAAAGTTACAGAGACAGGTCCGTGAACGACAAGAAACGTTTTCCGAACCGAAAGGCAGATAAAATATAGGACTTTCTTACGCAGATGATGACAATGTATTGGACACATAATATAACACAGGTTAGTTCTCATGATCAGCTTTAAATACAATATCATTATAAGCTTTCAGTTAAATTTTAAATACCAAAATAAAAATACTGACTACGCGCGGCGTCACTAAATCAGTCGAGGCGGCTGTACTTGCCCAGTAAGCACCCGCTTTTAGTTGGGCCCATAACTCAAATAACCTCACTTTAGTTTGAAGTGAATGTTGAAAGACCACCATTGAACGAATCCCTAAAATTTTAAATTGCTAATCAAAAAGAAAATTATTTTATTACGTAATTAAATAATTTCATTTGTTGGAAAATATCATTTTATTACAAAATATAAATAATCTTAATTTTAATTACGAAATAAATAGTCTAAAGTAACTTATTACCAGTTTTAAAGGTGCAAACCATTGAAACCCCTACATTCGAGAGAAAAGCTTCAAAAACGATTTAAAAGCTTTAAATTCGCACTAAAATAGATATTTGTTTATTAAAGAAAGTTGTTAATAATTTAAGAAAATAAACGTATAAAAAATTAAAATAGGATAAAGTACAGGAAATATTAAAGGGGGGGGGGGGTTTACAATTCCAACGAGCAAATTTTGGCGCTAGAGGAAATATTTAAAATGTTGGTTTAGGTTAGCGTAATCTGATAATCCATTGCTATAGGCAACTCACTGCTTTTACACAAACCTATATCCAATCTCCGAAATATACACATAGGACCCTTGTTACATAGAATTGACACATTTGGCCCAGGAAGTTGGATGTCATAAGCCTTGCACGAGGCGTCCACGATACCTTCTGCATTATTAATGGGTCTGGGGTCTACGGTCTGTCATACAACAGATGAATTTATGCGCAGAAAGGAAGAGAAGCCTCCAACTATTTTCCTTCTCGTTCCATTCCTCGGAACCATGACGTAACAGCTCCACCGCTTGATGGAGCAATGATTTATCGTCCTCTCACACCATCCAACGCTTTTTGTTTGAACTGCGACGGCTCGCCATTTCCCACGCGTGTTTCCTATGCAAGCAAAGATGTTAAGCCACTTCAGAGCCGCAATTCAGTTGGAAAGTGCACGGTGGTCTTTCTGAAACCAATGTGGGGAAAGTATTCACTGGAAAATATTAATTTAATATATAGGGGGCCATCTAGAAAGTAAGGTTACAACATTTATGTAGGATGGAAAAATGCTTCTATTTAATTGAAATTCACAGGATACTTCCCAAATATATTAAACTATTATTCGACGTAATCGCCGTCGAGATGAATACATTTCTGCAGTCGGGGCTCCACCTTTTGTATGCCAGTGTCATAGACCTCTGCCGCCAGCTCTTTCAGCCACTTTTCTACCCAAAAATTCCTTTAGTTTAGTAAAAAGGTGATAGCCCGAAGGCGCCAAGTCGAGTGAATAGGGGGGTGGGGTGAGAATAGCCTATCCAAACGATGTCAGCGGCTCCTGTGAAACTGGCGCGGTGTGCGGTTTTGCGTTATCATACAGAAGGATGACTCCCCAGGTCAGCATTCCCCTTCTGCGGATGGCTCTTCGGAGTTTTTGGGGGCATTGCAGCAAGCCTCTGCATTAATGGCAGTACCTTTAGGCATAATATCCACCAAAAGGATCCCCTTACGGTCCCAAAAACAGATGTTATGACTTTTTCGGCTGAAGGGGTCGTCTTGAATTTTTGATAGCTGGGGAAGATGAACTGAAGTAATTGTCTTTTGGATTCTGGGGTGTAGTGACACATCCACTTCTCATCCCCCGTCACGTTAGAGTGCAGCAAAGCTCCTCCCTCCTGTGCAAAGTTATTAAATAATCCAAGCGCGGCAATCACGCGTTTTTGACGGTGCTCCGTTGTGAGCATTCTGGGCAGCCATCTCGCACACAACTTCTTGTAACCGAGCTTTTCCGACACAATATCACCAAGGAGACTGCGAGAAACGTCAGGAATTTCTTCGTAAAGGTCGTCAAGCGTCATACTGAGGTCATTTCGCACTTCGTCATGAGTATCAGTGCGGCCTTCTTTGAACAACCCAATCCACTTCGTGACACATTGTCGACTCATCACACCACTACCATAACCTTCCGACGAATATTCGCGGCGTGCTGTTCTGCAAAGTCAAAAAACGGATGACCGCGCGGATCTCGCTCGGCCGGGAGGTGGCGGGGGCGTAATGAATGAATGTACAGTGTTTAACGCCCGCCCGTTTTTACTACTGAGGCACCACAGGCGATGGACACTGGTGATACATGAGATGAAATGATAAATTGGGAAAGGATTTATTTTTAAGGAAGGAAACGTTCCAGGCCTAAGTTTAGGGTACCTCTATAGCATTTGCCACTTACGAAAACTGAGGAAAACTTGGAAAAAAACCTGTCAGGGAGGGCGGTCTTGGCGGTATTAGAACCCCAGACCTCCCGCTCAGGAGTCCGCGCTTTAACCACCTCGACCACCCGTGGCGGTAAAAGGCGGGAGCGTGCTATGTCCTCTCCATCGGAAGAATTTATTGTGACTGAGCAAAATAGCCGACAAACAAACTGACCATTAGGATCTACCCTACACACCAGGTGCGCCAACTTCGAAACAAACTTTTTTCTCAGCATCAGGAACCCTTACTTTCTGGATAGCCCTAGTACTTCTATTAATGCCAATTACACTATTTTCTCGCAGTTGACTTGAAAGGGTGTAAATCAGCAATGGATGAACTATTATTAACGGTGCGATACCGAGGTCGTTAAGGCAGGAACCCGTGAGAAAGAGGTCTGGGTTTCGTTTTAACCACGACTGTCCTCCCTGAATGAGGTATATCCCCAGGTTTTTCTTAGTCCTCATAAATGACAAATGCCGGGGAGGTACCCTAAACTTAGGCCTGGAACTCTTTTCCAATTTATCATTTCATCTCATGTATCATCAGTGTCCACCGCATGTAGTGCCTCAGTAGTAAAAATGGGAGTTAAACTGTATTAAAAAACAATTAAATAATAGAATAGAGGCGGGTTTGGTTGCAGTTTGTACCTGTTCTTTTTAAGTTACCATATAATTTTCTAGGGAACATTAGGAGGTTTCAGTTAGTTAACCTCAAGCAAAACTATCTGGAAAGAAGGAAAACAGAGATTTCTTAGTATATAATGAAAAAAATTGTAATGATCCACTCATTTCTTTCATAAGAACAAAAATGGATGTAAGGATTAATGAATGCTTCTAGACTATTTTGCTAGTATTTGGAAAATATTGCCATAATTGAGAAATATGTGGGTAAATCAAAAAGTAGGTTTTAATTTGTTTTGAGTAAACGGGTAAATAGGTCAACATATGGAACACTTTGTCAACAGCTGTTTTAAAGTTTCCTAAACAGATCAAAGTCAATGATGGATGGGGAACAAATTGCCAAACAAGGATTTGTAATCGTTGGATATTCTGCTAATTCACAGCATTTTCGCACCTATTTGGATGCATATCACATAATGTCTGTTCCATACACGGACAGAAGCCACCTGTGGATGTTTTCAGGTTTCGTATTTTCTGCCCACAGAAATCGAACAACTCGCGCATTCCCTCTTTTGACTACTCATTCAGTACCCTCGCCATTTTGTAACAATATTGGGTACAACGTTACAGCGATATGCTTGCGGAGTAATAAGGAAACTTACTTTTTGATTCGCTCTCGCAATTATAAACTTTATTTAGATTATGTAACACTGCAAACACATGTTGCAAATATAAACACACCCTAATCCATAGTAATAGGAGGAATTCAGGATGTTCTGTTTAATCTTTCGCATTCCTATTTAGCATTTTATAAACAATGGAGGTATCGCAAAATCGAACACTCAGATTCGATTCAAACATTGGATAGAATATAGATATGTGCTTTTCAGAGTATTGGTGCGAATCGCTTTCATACAAAACAGCTTCGTATATCTCCAGCTTAAAAACATGTTGGGTTTTAAACTATTAAAGTAAAATATTTAAAGCAATGAATTTTTGCAATTATACTCTTGAAACGCCTGCCATTTGTTATATCAACGAAAAAAAAAAAACGATTATTTGAAAAATGATCACCTTAACCACCTATTTTTTCTTTAAAAGTTAATCTTATTAAGATATCAAAGCAAAAGTTAAAAATAAACCTATTTAAATATCACGTCTTTCCATCAAAGCTGTCACAATGCACTTTTCGAAACAGATAATTGGAAATGTCATTTTTATACTACTCTAATGCTGTTGACATCTCTTTATTCAACAAAGTTTAGGTGTGGAATTTCAATAAAGTGAAATTGCACAGTATGCGCGTTTTCATAACCTGTTCAACTTTGATATTTCAGCACTGTAACAATCCAATATCAAAGGCCTCGCTAATTATATTGTCAATTGATATATTACAGCAACGATGCGATAACTGGACCGTTTCGAAGCCTACTTGCAACATGGGAGCAGAAAGTTGATTATAATGTTTATTTTTAATAATGTTTAACACCCTTTTTCACTACTGGACATCATATGTTGTGGGCACTGATGATATAGGAGATGAAATGATAAATTCAGAAATATATTTCTCCTTTTGAAAAGAAATGTTTCAGGCCTAAATATGGGAACTGGAGAAAACCTGGAAAAACGCTGTCAGGGAGGAAGTTGATCACATTCATTTTTCACAAACGCTCTTAAAAAACCAACAAAGTGCAAAGTGCTTACATTGCCTAAAGAAATAAACAGTTGACTATCTTTGGAGGCAATATCTTATGTCTAATAGAAACATTCATTCAAAACGATACGATCTTTAGCTTTTGACTACGAATCACAAAGCAATGCGAGGTTTACCTTTTAAGGTTTTACAAAATTTAGGAAAGAAAAACGTTTTTGGAACAAACTTTTATTGCTTTTCTAAATATTAGCTTTATAGGATTTATATACTTTTGCACGCTTTCAAACCAATTATCGAAACGTTTTTTTCGCTCTAAAGTTGGCATCCCAAAAGGTGGTTTTTAAAGGCTTCAACTTCTTGAGGTAATGAAAATCGCTGTCCGTGCCATTCGGGATCAAAAAGAAGTCGTTAGGCGATAAATCAGGAGAATATGGGCAATAAGACATTATTTCAATGTTTTTCTCCTTCAAGTGATCAAATGTTTGACGTGCTGTGCGACAGCTGGCATGATGAAGAATGATGCGACGCTTTCAGTTGTTTTTCCTGATTTCGCCGATCACTTCTGGCAAACAAATTGTTATATACTATTCAGCATTAAATGTTCTTCGATTCTCTAAAGGAATGGTAGCAACATGTCCAGTACAACCGAAGAAACAAACGATCATTTTCTTGGGAGTGCTTCGTCAACGAACAACTTTTGTGGGATTCGCTTCATCTTAGAACACCCAAACAAAAGTTGTGTGTAAAGAAAAGTGGCTTCAAAGAAATCGACCATTCCCCCTACAGCCCATATTTAGCTCCCAGTGACTATTTCCGCTTATCAGAGCTCAAGAAGGACCTTCGAGGAAGGAAATTTAAGTGTGACGAAGAAGTGATGGATGCTGTTTATGCACATTTTGCAGACAAGACTTCTTTTCGGGGGGGGGGTTGAAATGTTAATTCAAAGAGGTGAGAAGTGTATTATAATAAAGGGTAACTATATTGAAAAGTGAAATATAGTTTTTGTCTTTATATCATATGTAGAAAATGATTAGGCCGGAAATTTATGGACCTGCCCTCGTAGATGTATCGCGCGATTGGTTCATCCTGTGTTGGGATGCTCATCAAAATGCAAAAATAGGTAAGAGATAGCTCAATGCAAAACCAATAAAATACGTTCCGTTTTCTGCCGTGCTTTGGCTGTGGAGCATAAAGTATTTTTTAATGTCTCAACGCCAATAGTTTCTGGAACAATTCCGTGTGGAGTGGACTAGTGCCGTAGAACCATAAGTCAGTTAGTCAGCAATATTCCTTTGATGAGAAACTTTCAAGCAGAGATACTCTATAATGGTATATTCAATAAACTATGGTATATTTGTTAACTGATTTTGTGAAGGAAATCCTGCAAATGTGCATAAAACAAACGATCTTCTAATTCTGCAAATTATTGTTCTATTTTATAAATGATAACTTTCCGCAAACTACTGGTTTGAAACGAGCTATTGTTCAGAATTATATATTAAGGCGGTCGAAAGTTTCATCTCTATAAAACAGAAAACTTTAATTAAAATACGGCAATTTTGGCGAATGTTTGCTTGAAAATTATTAGAACTAATTCACAAAATTTCATAAAAATATGAGGTCAATCCAATTTAAGCGATACATATTGGTTACACTGCCAAGATAATCTGTACTCCCGTTTTCAGCACATCTGTAATTAACAGTAATATAACCACTTGCTAGATAGCACATCATTTGTTAGGGAGTTTGCTCTATGATAATTTTGCATATATCTGGATTAGCCATTCTTGATATGTATTAATGGGGTCGTAACGACCGATTTCATACTGGAGTATAAACCCAAACAAGACAAGACAGTGATTTATTTCATCATTGTGCAAGCAAACTGGCGATGGTATACGCGTGTTATTTTTTTTTATTTGTTTATTTTTGCAAACTACTAAGATCAAAATAAAAGACTTGACATTTCTCTATACTGCAACATTTTCTGATTAAAATCCAGACATACTTAACATGTCTCTTTATGTTGTAGAATATTTTTTTTCAATTCTTATTGGATTGAACCCAGAAGAAGAGAAAATAAAATTCCAACAAACAATGGAAAATTGTTAAAAAGCATAACTGTAACGTTTCGTTTGTCCCCGTGTTCTTGTGAATTAGTTTGATGTGAATGTAACTTTTCCAGATTTTCCCAATTCCTCGTAGTTCAAGACTATCTGCAATCTTACCTTAAATTTAAAAACATGCTAATAAAACTGAAATATTTGAGTTCGGTGTCTCGCAAACTGTCAAGTTCCGCCCCGGAAACTTTTAGCTTAAGGCTCATTTCCGTTTACTTACGTATCTATGTGCTGGCAATTAATTAATTAACTAACAGTTCTTGGCTAAATATTAAGACTGTTTTACAATTGCCAGTTAACGAAAGCTGTTACATATCGTTATTATACGTTACGAAGTTTTTAATGTTCCGTCCAAAAATTGATACCAAATTCATAAAATGTCTGACATTACTCAAATTATATATATAAAAGAAAATTAAAGTAGTACTATTAACAATGTAACAAATTAACAGTAATTATAAAAGCAGAAGCGGACAAAACACTAAGAGAAAGTGAAGTATTAACAGCTTTGCTGGGGAGAAACACTGCAGTAGCTTCTTGTTGCTTTCCGCAATTGATGAAGAGTGCAGTAAAAAACCTGCCCTCGAGCAGAACAGCGCGAATTATTATTATTATTATTATTATTATTATTATTATTATTATTATTAGCTACATTTATATACACTAAGGCATGTAAATTGAAGGAATAAGCTTTTATTGATTTTTTCCAGCCTGACATGGTTCCAGTAGTCAACAGGTTACTTATGCAAATACATCTTACAAATCAGTTTATTTTTATGTACATTAATAGCAACATGAACCCATTTAAAACCGTCATGAGGAATGTACAAATTAAAAAAAAAACATCTTTAGCATTAGCTGTCTAAAACAAAATTTTAGGGGCATTTTTGGACACTTGCATAAAACCATTAAATGCGTGCCGTTCAGGACAATTGGCAGAGGGCAATAGGATATTTAAAGCAATTCAACTTCTATTTTCGGCAGGGGAAAAGAGATTTGAAAACATTAACTTATTCGACGACGATTTCAAACACAAACATCCTCTTCTGGAATAAAAATCGCTCTTAGCCTTCGTTTTGGCACTATTTATTTGTTAAAATTATTAATTACATTCTTTGTTAACTTTGCACCTTGTAACTAATTTATTTCATTAAACTAATTTAATGAATCCCATGATTCGAATAAAATCATTTTCCCTTACGTCCTAAGCCTTTCATTCCAAATGACCTCTTGCGTTTCAAATGAAAATACAACTTTCCTTACTATTCTATGCCCGCTATCATTAATACAAGCTCACTGAGCCTTATATTCAGTGTCCCTGGGGATTTAACGTTTTTATAACGAGATTAAGAATTGTTTTTTTCAGGGAGACATGTCATATACTCGTATATCACATGAATTTATTTATCTAATCTGCGTCAAACCGGAACAAAGCACGTTTAATGTACAAAAAAAGCAGGGGAAGAACTACGCGGAAATGTCATGTCGCTGTGATTAACCGGAAATGACACTTTTTTATGACTGCTTGTAGATGGGATTATCTATAGAAAAACTTTGGCTTTGATTTCGCAACTCTCCCCAAAAGGTATTGGCTATGCAACCAAAGGTACATGTGATGCTCTTTTTCATCAGAATCGCCGAAACGTTCAACTTTTTTTTTTTTGATTGATTGATTGATTTATTTATGGACGCTCTTTAACAGCTCAGGTCATCAGCGTCCCATTCAACTCAGGGCGTGAAACGGCCGACAAATTTTGCTCAGAGGCCTCTCTTTCAGGCTTGAAGTTCTTTATCGTGCCGTAAATGTACGACACGGGACCCACGGCTTTACTTCCCTTCCGAGGGAAGCCATACTTAGGATTTTTACGCCCGAAAAAATCCATCGGTCCTGGCCGGGTTCGAACCCGCGATCTTGGGTTTAGGAGGCAAGTATGGTAACCACTACACCACCAGGACCGACGAAATGTTCAACAAATAAATTTTAAAAGGCATATGAATAGTTCTAAAATTCCCTATTTCTTATACATAGAAAGTATTTTTGAAGCACTAAAATACCATCACCATATAAAGATTATGACATGACAATGAATAAAAATACTAAAATACTTCTAATAAAGCTAAAAATAAAGTACAGGCATTGCTAACTGTAAAAGAACAGTAATATATTGCAGAATACGGTACTTTTTCCAGTAGAAATTGGCGAGCAAGGTGCAAACCCAGTGCGTTGAGCCTGTTGCATACATATCAGGCGATCCCATCGATCGCACGCTCGTCTTAAAGGCTGAGTAGCTAAAGAACGTAAGTGTTCCAGTAAAATTCTTGCGTCATCGTTCTCGAGTGTGGAAATTATGCCACATGCGGATCCATACACCATAATGAAGTGGGAGATCATATTAAGTGTACACTCTGCCTACCATCTTTCAAATGTTTTGCTCCGGAACCTCTCCTGCAGATACATATATGAGCTTCAATGTCTACTTCGCCATCTGATGGGTTCTAACGCCATACTGTCAAACGTTTGCATGTAAAATAAACTTTAATCACAACCAATTATTTTTATCAACTAGGAATACAAACCCTGTTGAAAAATGTGATTGTTAACAATATATAATTACTAACATACATAGTGTGGGATAACGTAAAAGCAATGGATTGATTCTGGACAGTAGTGAACCCCATAATTATGGGGAAAAAATATTACGTTCCTTCATTTTGTCTTACATGTTCATTTCAGTTCTCTTTCCTATCAATACTACCATCAATTATACAATTTATTCTACCAAATGGTAGAAATCATGAGACAACGCAACTCTAGTTGCTAGAATAATGTATTCAAGAAGGCACTTTATTACAAAATATACAATATAAGGGCCAATCAATAAGGAAGAGTCCTTGTTTATAATCTCTGTAGATAAGACATTTCATTGCGGTGTGTTGATATCCCTGAAGTTTCATTAATGGTGCGCATACTTTGGCATTGAGCCACACTTTAAGGAGGTTTCACTATATAAAAAAAAACGTGTCCGATTGTGAACTACATGCAGTCATGCAAAAATCCAACTACTGAGTTAACTTCTACCTTTGAGGATTGAGATGGTTCATGGAAAGTTCGAAGCGGAAGGTTGGCTGCAATGACGGTGATATTGGGCTATCAAGGAGGTTTGGCTGTTGCACGATGAAAGATTCAGTGAGCCCTTACCTAACTCACAGCCCCAATCAAATGAAAATTTCTGCTTGTGCATGATAACGCTTCCCCCACATTTATCTGAACTAAAACAGCTCTTGCTTAGCAAATTCAACTGGTGTATTCTGTTACCCACCTTATTTTCCTGATCTTGCCCCAATGATTCAATTTTTCCACCGAAGCAACTTGCAGTTCAACGGTTTGAAAAGTATGATGAAGTAAAAATCGCAGTGAAGTAACGTTTCCAGCAATAGAAAACGCGCATGTAAGTTGTAACACACGAAAACCCTTAACATGCACCCAGAGTTTTCTAATGCTCCTTTCAAAATTGAAAAAGTTTGAATTTCTGAAATCACGGTACAAACTTGTCTTAAACCTGTCAGGTGAACACAGCGACCAGTGTAAAATTCAGTGGATCTTTCTCATTCACACAAAAAAAAAAAAAAAAAAAAAAAAAAAAAAAAGTTTTTTGTAATGTAATTATTTTCTTCAAAACCGTTAATGTATACACACTTTCACAGTAGATAGCTGTTTAATATATTTCAAAGTTGAACTGAAAAACAACAGTAATGTGTAGTATGATGTTCTGTAAACAGATGTGAGTTATATACGTTATGATAGCGTTGTTACGTGACAGGTAAATCAACAATGAACAAATGAAGCCAGGATTATCGTATGTTCTGTAAATAGATGTGACTCACATTACGTTATGCTAGCGTTGCTACAACAAAATGGAGCAAAGATTATCATTTGAACAGCGGAAAGCAATTTTGAAGTGACATTGAAAAACCGAGAATGTTGTTAAAGTTCAAAGGCAATAAGACGAAGAGGTTTCCACCACGTTCTCCGGATCTAACTCCGTTGGACTTCTACCTATGGGAAACTCTTAAGAATGTTGTATACCGTAGAAAACCAGCTACACTGGCAGCACTTTGGAAAGAAATTGAAACGGCATGTGCTGCAATCGCTGAGGACACTTTCGCAAACGTTGCTCAATCAGTAGTTCAACGTACTCAGAAGTGTATCGACACCGATGGTGGGCATTTTGAGCAACTGTTGTAACTGTAAAAGTGTAAGATGATTAGTACTCATCATTTTCTGTTTGTGTGAATTCAGTTTTGTTGTGTTAACACAGTTTTTTCCCCCTTTTGCTTGGTGTGTGTTTACATTTTTGACACCCTTTGTGTGTGTGTGTGTGTGTGTGTGTGTGTGTGTGTGTGTTAGAAATAAATACTGTTGCCCTAGTCTACCAGTAAAGACTGCATGATTTTGCATGATTTACTGGTGCGTACAAGACGCCTGTCCAATATTGCTGTTGACGGCATAACTGCAATATGGAATGTGGGAATGCCAATACCTTCGAATTCGGCAATGGCCTGTTCGGGGTCA
Source organism: Metallyticus violacea (assembly GCA_030762175.1). Lineage (NCBI taxonomy): Eukaryota > Metazoa > Arthropoda > Insecta > Mantodea > Metallyticidae > Metallyticus > Metallyticus violacea. Next base: position 18,201,150 of record CM060841.1, read on the forward strand.
GTTTGGACTGTTGATTCCGTATCAAGTTTCGACACATGTTATAGCGTTTCTTTAATGAAGGATGCCTTTTTGTTAGTTTATGGGCGCATTTATTTTCCTTCTGGATACTGTATGGTTACTTTGCTTAGGTATTGAATTAATAAGTCTTGATAGTCTTTTGGTCACTTCGGATATCGCATTTATTTTTATAGTAAACTTGTATTACAGGTAACGAATCTTTAAATTGTGTTTTGTTGTAGATTTAGCAGACATACTCGTTGAAAGCAGTCGAATACTAGGAACAGCGATCACAGTATACCGGATGATGTAAGCCATATAAGTTAGAATGAACTGTTTGTGCACACATGTAAATGGGTCAATTGTCTCTATGCTGGGATACTTAGCTCGCGGGTGTGCGTGTGTGTGTGTTTGTTTTTAAGTTGACATGTTTTTAAATGCATCATGCTGCATTTTTTACTTCGTTAAACAATTCTTACCAAAGAAATGCAACGCATTGCTGTTCGAATGAGGTATCAGTTTACGATACAGAAGCGTGACTTTTGCACTTGCTGCTCATCTAGTGAAAGGGAATGTTCTAAAGTTGCGTCTTTCGTTCTCAACCTGCAGTGGGTATTTTGTTAAATTAGTGACATCTTGTGCCATTCTGCGCTCATCCGTTTTCCCCTTAGCCCTCCCTCACTTCTTCAGATATTGTGTAGTCATAGCCCCATTTTGAAAGTGATCGTCTATTGGCTATGTAATTTAAGGTGTATGATATACGCCATCTGTTCCTCCTCTCAGAGTCAAAACGCGCCTCCTCATCGAAGAACGTAAGAATTCGTAATAGCGGCAAGCCGACGAGCACAAAACCCAAGGGCATTCCACCCTGGGAGTAGCTCAACAAAATACGCCAAGCTAAAGAAACGCATGACAGTTTTCGTGACCTTAAACCAAAAGAAGAAGAAAAAAAAAAACTAGCAAAATGCCCAAATATAAGTCAAAACCTACCAAAATTACACCCGAATATGCAAAAATTGCCACAAAGAAACAAAACGCCAGCAACTGAACAAATCTCTAACTCTGACGAGAACGAAAAGATAAACAAAGAATTGAACGACAGAAGCTACGATTCATCTGAAGAACTAGAAAGCAAAAATAAACAACATACCAAAAAAACATTCTTCACAGATCTCACAAAATGAATCCAAGAGTAGTAATACACAAAACCAAAATAAACAAATCACCAAACGTGTATGCTCTGACTTTCAAAACAGAAGACGACGCTGTTGTGTTCAGACTGGCCTCAACGGAAACAAATTCGGAAAAACACGCTGCACTCCCACCGCCGTTGTCACCAGAATCATCAGCACAAACAAAAGAACGCCATTATTTCGGGTGTTTAGTACCAACCTTCCCACAATTCAAGATATGCTGAAAAACGGCACATTTATGGAGGCTTCAAGGCATGTAATATGGTCACAACAACCCTAAATGCCACTATTGCGAGCAGAAAAACACACATTAGTGTGCCAGAACAGAAACAAGGACACAACAACAAACATACACCACAAACGAGATGTCCCCAATGCCTTCTCACATTTTCCTTCACAGCCCACAAATACTGGCCAACAAAGACACACCAGAAGCTTCGAAAATAACAGGGGAAGAAAAATATCTAACGCCAGAACAAACAAGTCATCCCAAAAGAAGCAAATTTCAAGAAAACCCAATAGTAATAAATACGGTTCACCACACAGTTACAACACTCATCAAAGAAACTTTGGACCTTATGACAGACCAAATACTTAAGACCATAACAAGGATGATTCATAAAATAAATCATCCTCTAGCAATGATCATTTTACAAAGTACAGTAAAGATGGTAAGCACGACTAAACAGAGGCAGATCAACAAGTGCGTCTATTAAACTGTAACGAACGTGTATAAAATGTGTGAATGGTGGGTTAAATACTGCATTTCTTAAAGCAAATGTTTTTGTATCAATTACTGGGCTCTTTGAGCGTGTTTATTAATATAGTGCTGAAGATAAGAGCAAAGTTTTATCTATATCATCTACAGCAAAGAAACGTTTTTGAGAACATTATAAAATTATGCTACATAATTCTGTACAATTATAAGTAATTACGCGATAACACAAAAGTAACAAACACAAAACAAGCGTTAATGAGCTAATTAATAGAAGTTTATTACACAAAAAGGTGTTATACGGAAATATTACCCGTCTCATGCTTTGTACAAATCGTTAACAAAATTTACCGCAACAGTTGACGTCAAAGCTGGTACACAAGGGCTGTTTTGATGGCAAGCAAACGTAATGCGTAATTAGAACCGTACATTAGGGCGGTAATTACTCTGTACTGCACGCTAAAACAGTATAAATATCCATCAGTGTCAAAATAACTGTAAAGTTAAATTATTTTACACACTTTGTTATAATAATAAGGAAACGAGTCATTTGGTCTACTACAGTAATACACTATGGCGCATATTTGCTGCAAAAAACATCTATACTTTTGTTTCAATCAGGCCCCTTGCTAATCTGATACACAACGATTGGGTTTTGATGACTTCGAAACTTTTTTAAAATTGGATCTATTAAATAATCCACTTTCTATTAGGAAAAGTAACTAAACAAAGCAATGACCATGTTTGAAAAGTAGTGAGCCTGACCATGTAGGAGTGTCGCAGCTGAACAAAGTTCGTACCATTTTCAATTCTATGCCAGTCAATGATGAGAGATAATGTTTTTTTTCTCCTTTTTTCTTTTTTTATCACACAGTGAAAATACGATGATGATACAATATTTGAGTAGAACAGATCTCGTGTGATTGGTAGAAAAAATTGGAAGCGCGTGAGCAGCAAGTTTCGCATGTTAGCCAGTTGTTTCATAATGAAAAGTGCATTGCTCTGAAATTTTGCTTCCGTCTGCAGAAATTCGGGATGGAAACATTGGCAATGTTACAGAAAGCATATGGCAATAAAGTTCTGTCACAACCGACCGCGACCGAAGTCGTTAAGGCGCGGACTCGTGAGCTGGAGGTCTGGGGTTCCAAACCCACCAGGACCCCCCTCCCTGACTGAGGTTTTTTCCAGGTTTTTCTCAGTCCTCACAACTGGCAAATGCCGGGGAGGTACCCTAAACTTAGGCCTGGAATGTTTTCTTCCTTAAAAAAGTTTTTCGCAATATATCATTTCGTTTCATGTATCACCAGTGTTCACCGCCTATGGTGCCTCAGTACTAAAAACGGGCGTTAAAAACTATTCCGCACTCCTGTAGTTCAAACAATTTAAACAAGGCCATATTTCAGCAACAAAGTAGAGCGATTCACTTGCTCCAATCACTGAATGAACGAGGCCGCCTTGTTGGGAAAGATGGACGAAAACTGTGGATATGTTTCAGATTACTGACACCTAAACAGATGCTGCGAGTGGATGTGTCTCACCTGTAAGGAGCTTCAGCATCTGGTAGCGGAACGTGGCGAAGCATACCCAACACCAAAGAAGGCCAAGATTATTGGTGGACAGGAAATGTGTCATGAAATGCCCCCGCAAACAACAGTTATCAGGGAGTGTTACAAGACTGACATAGTGGCCAAGCATACGACATCCGAGAAAAACGTCCTGAGCTGCATCCATCTGATTGGCGCCTTCGTCATGACAATGCACGACCTCGCGTTTGCAACGCTATTCCTCAACATTTGGCCAGGGAAAAAAAAAATAATAATAATGTGTGCCTCATCCTCCATAAAGTTTGGACCTAGCTCCGTTCGACCTTTTTCTGTTCCCGTATCAAAAAGAACTACGGGGCCAGCGTTTTGGTTCATTAACGACTGTCGTGAAGAAGACAAAGGCGGTTTTGAAGACGATATAAAAAAAAAAAACAGTTTCCTGCACGTCTTCCAGGACTGGTAAACACGTTTGCTAAATGCATACAGTTCGTGTAAAATATCATACAAATCTTGACCTGGCTTAGTGTACTTTATAAGTAAAAATATCAGTCAGTACGGTGCTCGGCCGTGACAACTTCGACGAAGGAAAACCGGTTGAGCGATAGGTCCCCTCCCCCCCAAGTACTGTTTATCGTCCACTTTCTGAGGCATCACAGGCGTAGACATTGATGATACATGAAATGAAATGATAAATTGAGGAAGGCATTTTTTAAAAGAAAGGAAACGCTCCAGGCCTTAATTTATGGTACCTACCCGGCATTAGCCATTTATGAAAACTGAGGAAAACCTGGGGAAAAAAAATCTTAGTCAGGGAGGACGGTCCTGGTGGGAATCAATCCCCATGCCTCCCGCTCACGAGTCCGCGCCTTAACGACCTCGGCCACCCGTGACGGTTTGAGCGATCGGGCAGTCATTCGCTGCCTGTTCATGAAACACATATCAGCAACGGAAATCCATGGCAATTGGAGGCCACATTCAGAGATGATGCGCTTACGTATGCGACCATCAAGAGGTGGGTTCTCGAATTCAAAAGAGGTGGCCGGGCATTCATTTCTGAGTCGGTCCTGGTGGTGTAGTGGTAACCATACTTGCCTCCTAAACCCAAGATTGCGGGTTCAATCCCGGCCAGGATCGATGAATTTTTGGGCGTAAAAATCCGAAGTATGGCTTCCTTTGATATGAAAGTAAAGCTGTGGTCCCATGTCGTACATTTACGTCATATAAAAGAACCTCAAGCCTGAAAGAAGAGGCCTCTGAGCACAAATTTATCCGCCGTTTCACGCCCTGAATAGAATGAGCCGCTGATGACCTGGGATGTTAAAGAGCGTCCGTAAATAAACTAAATCAACAACAAGAATTCCTGTCTGCGAGTACGTCCAGCCCGAAAATTGTAATCACCGATGAAAAGATAGCTTGCAACGGCCCCAGCGCGCGGGTTCCCCGATATCTTATAGCTGACCAAAAACAATGACAATAGCTGACGGAAGCCCATTTACAAACGATATCGTTGCTAACCCCACGATGTCTTGGATCGTCTGTTCATCCAGGACGAAATTTTGGTCCACCATTTCAACCCATTAGAAGCAATGGAAATGTGCCGAGTCACCAGTTCCGAAGAAACTTCATTTGCATGGCTCAGCAGGAAAGATAATGGCGTTTATCTTCTGCGACTGAAGAGTGATTCAAACGAAAATATGTATATTAAGTGTACCTTCAAACTCAATGGAAAACCCAATTACCTTAATGTTATCAGCACGTCAAGAATTCCCGGGAAATTTCTCTGAAAGTCTTTCAGTTCCCTTTGTGAGCTAAACATTTAGAAATCTATTTTTTTAATGAATGGAACCATCTCATACAAAAGTATAGCTTCAAACATGGAGAATTGAGCAATTTTAGTATTGCAATAATACACCATACTGAATCAGAATTCTTCTATTTTTGTGAAGCTGTAAAATGCATTAAGATATGCCAAACAGTGAAAATTAGTGGAAAAGAAAAAAGTAGAGAATCCATTAAAAGCTCTTGCCAGATAACTACTGTTAGTGAACTGTGAATTGGAAATTCTATCGTGTGAAATTATTGCATAAAAATTAAAAATAAATATATATTATATTATTGCTTTTATAGGTATTGAAATCGAAATTTTGAGTTTTTGAAAACACAGTGCGCGATGGATCATTTAAAACAGTTTTAACAATTTATAAAAGACAAATATTGATTTTCAGAACATTTTACCGTTCCATTTTTATGCGCCGCATGCATTGATTAATAATGCAATTCGCACAACATTTTTAAGGAAAACAAAACAAAAAAAAATAAAGGAATTGATAAATTTAAGACCAATGAGGAAGCGGTACAACAAATTCAGATCTTTAGATACGATGGTCGAGAAATAAAAGCATTTATCAGATAAAAGGAGTCGTGAAAGAAACGTTTTAGTACGAACAGCTGAAAATCATACTCTTAGGTACGGACACACGCCAAGTACCATTTAGAGAGGAGTAATGCAAACTCCTTGACGCAGCGGTACTGATATTGGCTTCTCTCATTACCGAAGTGCCCTAATGTGCTAATGGAGGAACTGAGGACTTCGGTGTTGAATGTCTATGTAATTTGCATAAGGGAAATGTTATGTGATAGTTTACAGCAGTTGAAATACGGTTCCCTACGGCAGCTAACAGTACGCCCAACTTTGCACCTGTTGCTCCTACTGCGAAACGACCTGCGTTAAACGCTTGAACCCAAATTGACCTTTCTATGAGAGCTTGTTGTGAAGACAACACAGCTTTGAAAATAATTTACAGATAGACTTCAGGAAAAATAATTAAATTAGTTAATGAGGTGCAAATGAATACTAGTCTCTTTGCAGGTTAAGGCGGTCCGTTCTGGATTTATTTTAGTATCTGAATGCGGTTATTCCGTTGTCTTTCCTTCTCCCACAACAGGAGAATACAAAGTGATAACAGCTGACAATGGGTTCAGGAATAATTCTTGCCATTGCTGATTCCACAAGCCTCTGGTAGTCCGTAAACAGTTCCATGAAAGTTCATTTATATCTTTGCACGTTATATTAATGGCATATATTTCCTTATTGTACGCTTTACTTTCACTATGTACTTGAAGCCCCAGGTTCCTTTCCTTAAAAGTTAGCCCAAAGGTGGTACTGACACTAGTTATATGAAGGAGCTTAAGCGATTTTTTCTTTTATTTCTTAACTCAAGGAGTACATAACAGCATACTACAGACCACTGTTGTTTTTCGGTACAACTTTGAAATATATTAAATATATATCTACTGTGAAAGTGTGTATACATTTTTGGCACCTTCAATTTTTGTGTTATCACTTCAACGGCATAGATTTGGAGGTGTTATATAGTTCCAGCAGGATGGCGCGCAAAACAACCAGTGGCTGCAACACAAACTTCATTGTCTACTCATTTCGCGCAACGGCTATCAGACTTACGCTGCAAAAATAAGAAATTTATCTGAATTGAAAGCAGAAACCCCAAGAGTTATGGGTGAAATTGAGCCACAATTATGCGAAAATGTGGCTGAACGCTTGTTAAAGAATACGAAAATAACAGGCGAGAGGTGGGGTACACTTATCAGATGTTTTATTTCATATCTAATTACATTTGCCCTTTAAAATGATGTAATAGCCCCGGCAATTAATGAAAAAATGCTCTTTTTTATTTAAGTCTCCACTGTTTTGGGGATCCTTTACATCTTTCTAGCAGGCCATTGTTACAAATGGAAGTCAGAAAGAAATGTGTCTTATAAATTTGTACTTAGTGCGTTTCCTCAAACTTTATTGTATATTCCTAGGCAATTGCAGCTTGTTCAATCATCAGGTGGCAGGATAGTATTTTTAAACATGGCGTGGTTGTGTTAACCACCTCTCAATGTGAAATTCGAGACGCCGCTTAGCATCAACTAAAGAATATTTATCGAGATGCAAGAACTCCATGCGGCTTTATGGCGAAACTTAAGGCAATCCCCAGTGGTTGACGCTAAGGAAGAAGACGTGGTTGTGTTAACCACCTCTCAATGTGAAAGTCGAGACGCCGCTTAGCATCAACTAAAGAATATTTATTGAGATGCAAGAACTCCATGCGGCTTTATGGTGAAACTTAAGGCAATCCCCAGTGGTTGACGCTAAGGAAGAAAAGTTTTACAGAGCGATATGCATGTCCTTGTGGAAAGCAGACAAAAGCTGTACAAGATGGCAGAGATTGCGTTCAGACTAGATTGTGTGCATTTGTCACTCTGGTTTTCTTGTAAATTAAATGAGAAAAATAAAGCACGGGGCATTATTTTCTAGCTACTAACATTTCCAAAATAGACGAAAATAATTCAGTTAATGACTACACGTAGAGTTACAAACTGAAATGAATAGAAAGTACGTCAAAAACATACGCTCTGCTATTTGCCGTTACAAGCAAGGCTGAATGCACAAGGAATCATATGGAATCGCGGCTGGCCAGTCCCGAGTGATAGGAGAGAGAGCCGAAGGTAGTGACCATAGTTATAGCTAGATAATAGGCAGTGGCACGATAACTCAGGCTGTCATACTATACCTGTGAAGACAGCGGGTTTGAATCCTACCACAAAGATGCAATTTTTTTTCCTTGCTGAATAAAGTATAATTGGCCCAATTACAATGATTTACTCGATAACATAGTATCACGCACAGAATGACCTATAAATTGATGTTGACTATTTTTTTTCTGCTGCAATCAAAGGAGATTTGCCAGCATTAGAGTGATTTATTTGCCCCTATCAATTTATATTTACGAAAAGGAGGCGAGCGTAGGCCGTTAGGCCGTAGCGAGTCGCAGCAAACCACTGGGCCCACCGTTTTTTTAGGATTTATCCGAGGTTACCGTTAGGATTAGTGCATGCGTGTGTGTGAATTAGTAGCGAGTTGAAATAAGGGCACATTTTCCACCGTTACAATATTTCGCCCGCCTAACAATGCCCTCATTAAAGTGATTTACTCGCCCCTACCAATTTATATTTACCATAGGTGGCGAGAGTAGGCCTCAAGCCTAATATTTTACCCGCGCACTAATACACTAATATTTCATTTTTCACAGAGCAATATAGGTTACATTATTTTTAACAAATATATATATTCAACATAAGACACATGCACATGGATTGAACTCCACTGTCGCTTGCGACTGGCCAGTCGCTCGGAGATTTCTTTTACGATTCCTAGTGCTTTCAGCCCTGCTTGTAACGCCAAGTCGCTCTGCTTTTCTAGACGTAACAACGCAGAAATATGTTAGCACTGTTGCCACAAAGTAAACTAGGATTAGATAACGGTGTTGATATAAGGTGGTGTCTGGAAGATTACTTATCAGAAGATGAGATACACTCGAAGGAAAAAAACTGTTTCTAAAGACGAGTACTGCGAAACTAGCCGTAAGAAGAGAAAATTTGTCTTGGAGAAGTACAAGAAGTGCCCTGTGTTCGATTATTTATTCAATTGTGCTATGTACATTTTCAAAACAATATTTGAATGGAATGGTCATGTTTAGATTTTACTCTTCTAGAGTCTACTTTTCTTTCCAACGGTTTAGTCACGAAGCAAGCGTGAATATGTTTTCTTGTGTCCAAAGTAATAAACAATCATATACATGAATTTCGGATACATACAGCTTTTGACAAACACGGAACCTTTCATAAATCTATACAGAGAAGGATTTATTTTATACCATAAACCATAGTAAATAACCCATTTTGGAGGAATTATAATAAATATAGAGTTAGGAATTTAAAAACCGGATGGTTTTATGTAATCGGCTCTGAAGGTCGCTAGACCTTAGATCTTTATCATGAGACTTTTACCTTGCCCTTGCCTATGTGCCCACTGGATTGTATACACGTTGAAAGTCGATTTCTGGGAAGTGAATAGTTACATGTCTTCACGGATGGCTCCATGTTAGATAGAGACCGGAGTTTCATGTTAAGTTTTTTAATTATTGCTTACCTATGGGCACATGCACCACAGCTTCATGGTGAGAAAGAGGCTGTTGCAACAATTGTTGCGGTCCAACAATTAACACAGAAGAAATCTGGTATTAACAGAGTAGTGGTTCTCTCGGATTCAAAAGTCCGCACTGGAATTCTGGATTGCAGACTGTTGCTGAAGGATCTTGCTCATAAAATCTCTTTCCAATGCGTACCTGCACACTGTGGCACCGTGGGAAACGAACACGTGGATCTACTTGCTAAAAATGAACCTTGCTGGCTCAAGAGACCCATGAGGACAATATAAATTCATTCCCTAAAGTTTTTGACAACTAAAACTTTTGAACATACTTTTAAATCGGAAGCTACAGTGGCAACTAAAGACAAAACTTGGACGATTGTTAATGAGAACACGACTTGTGTACATGACGGCCCCAGAAAAGCTGCTGTCACTCGCTTTCGATTGTTGACAAAACATGAGAGTCTGAGGTCCCACCTCTACCGTATCTCCAAATTGTACCCTTTGTGATTCTCGTCAACTATGACCGCCGAACATTTGGATGTGTGCTGTGCATTAGCTGGTTTTAATTTATTGTTGAAAAATACTGGGGAATGCGAGTACTAATGGCATAAGTGCTAAATTGTATGTGGCATTTGTTAATATAGAAATACAAATCTCGGAAACGTAGGCAACAGTAATTTAGGATAGAAAAATACAAAACGTTAGCAAAATGTCCCATATAAGAATTGGACTGTTTGAGGAGGATGAAGATACTCGGCTGTCAGTTGTGCCTACGCTCTACCTCTGAGGAAAGGAAGACGACTGCGAAGACGTAAACGGGGTCTTAATACATTTCTCGATGACGGCAATGTCCTCCCCGCCCCCAAGGAGTTAGGAGTTCCTCAGAAGGGCTGCATCCATACTAAACGCCCGAGCAAAAACTTTTATAAAGCGCAAGCCCTCATTCCAGCACCCTGGTACTTTCTCCTCTATACCAAATGAAATGGGAGAGCGAAAAAATCGTGAAAAATAAAGATCCATTCACCTAAGTGACCAGGGAAACTACGGGGGGGAGGAACCCCAAGGTCAGGTTAACCAGTTCAACAGGGACTGAACTCAGGATCTCCCCGAATGCGAGTCTCGAGTTTATCCGTTCTGTATTTAGTAGTCTTGCCATATGTCATTTTACAAAGTTGATAGCAAAGGGCATAATAATGTTTTCCAGAAATAATGTATATTTAATACAAATAAATAATTTATTTTAAAACCAAAATGAGACAAAGGTGAATGTCACGAAGTTTCCATACCTAGAATGACTTAGCCCTTAACAAGAAGTTTCATTTTCATAATCTAACAATTTAAGTTTATGACGTTTAACGATATTTTCTGTACTTAATTTACTTCTAGTGGTCTAATATTCAATATTTATCTTATAGCTCTTTTCAACAGAAAGTTGAGCTCTCAGGGCTTATCTATATCCCATTTATTCATTATTATCTGTGCCACGTTTCACGAAGCCCGTGATCTAGTTTATTTATTTCATTAATGTGGCAGACTGATTATCAGCATGTAATTTTGTTATATCGTGAAACAGAAACATTTGGTCTTGTAATATTGCGTATTGTTATTTAGTGCAATGTCACTCGCAGTGAACTTACACGAATAACTAGTGTACATATTTTATATTAGGTATTGATTTTATCAATCAAGCTCGACGCATTTAAATTATAAATTTAAAGGTTATTTATGGAATATGTGATCTCAAATTCACCACTCATTCCCGTATTTTTTTTAATTATCTATTTTCACCTGAAAAAAATGTCATAGAAACTGAGCTACTTACACCTTTATTTATAGATAATAATATGAATATAAAATAAAATCACTTATCATTGTAGCTTTCTGGATGTTTTGACCAAAATGAGTCCCTTACATATGGGTAATCTTTCTCCGTTGTAATTAACCCCAACGCTTTCACAGTTTGCTTTATTATTCTCCACATTTCTGTTTTGTCTTTCTAAGTAAGTTTGTCGGAGAATTGCGCAAATAGTGCTTCTTTATACTCATTAATTAAATACAGCACTGTTACTTTGTTTTGAATACTAGAGGTTCTTTTCGATGTGGAAGTCATATTTCTTGGCTTATATATACGATTTAAAATACATACCGCATAAACAAAATCGCATCAACAAACAATCCACGGAGTAATAAAATATCCCTGAAACAGCCTTCTCGACGCTCGGATACAGTCAATACACTAATAATTTTAACAAGTGACTAATGATATAACTCTACCATTGTGGAATAAATATTCTTGGTATAGGTTTTATTAGAACTGGTGGAATTGCGGCTAGTAAATAGTGAACTAGTTGTTTCGTTAAACAGGCCCTGGTCATTCACAGTTAACAAGTGACTAATGATATAACTCTACCATTGTGGAATAAATATTCTTGGTATAGGTTTTATTAGAACTGGTGGAATTGCGGCTAGTAAATAGCAAACTAGTTTCGTTAAACAGGGCCCTGGTTATTCACAGTTCTACAAATGTTTATGTATAACTAGTGTTTATTTTTCTCTAAGAGATGCGCTTTCTTCGCGTGACTGCGTAACTGATTTTAAAAATCTCATTTGTCGATTTTTAGGAGTATTTTCTCATTCCGTTTTAACAATACCCACATTCCTCAACGAAACTTTGGTACGGCTTCTGTCACAAGTGTTACACAATTTAAATGAATGTTTGTATATGCATTTTCCCCAAATTATTCTAACAATACTACACATTGTTATATATAATAATAAAGTAACACTATTAACAATGTAACAAATTAACAGTAATTATAACAGTAGAAAGGATAAAACACTAAGAGAAAGTCACACTTGTAATCGCTATATTTCGAACTGCTAGAGTTCTTCTATGGCAAGAAAAGTGAAGGTGATAAAAGTAAATATTGAGTATCGAAGGTAACATTATGCATGGAAACCGATGAAACTAGATATATATCTTACTGTCTACGCATTCATTGTTAAAGGATTTTGGCAATATTTGACAATCTTATTTTAATTTTAAACACTTTTGCTGCTTTTGCATCTCTTCTGTCCAAACTTCTGTTTGTATATTTTATCGAAATCATTGTTACCTTTACTAGTAATACTGAAATGAGTATTTTGAGTTACTCTGACTAAATATCGTTGGAATCTTTAAAATAGCTCGAATATATAATCCTATTCCTATGAGATTCGTGTATTTCCCATTTTATGTTAAGGTAACCAGGAAATGTAAATCTAGTAAATAATGCAGCAGTATACATTTTACACTGTATCTCAGAAAGTTTTAAAGCTATCAATATGAAAAGTTTGAGAGATATTAAGAAAAATTAACTAAAGATGCTGAGTTGCATCTTTGAAGTTGGGGATTTGTGCACGATTCAGCAGTACTGGTTATGAATAACAGTGCAGGTACATGTTGATTATAAACATCCGTTCGGAATTATCAACCACAGTTCATATATAAACTATTGTTCTCCTAGCGCATATTTTGTATTGTCTAAAGAAATAGCCTCAGATATTAAAATTTAAAGAGAATGTTCATATACATTTTAAACTTCTTTATCGCATTTGCGTTTTGTGAACACTGCTCTACTGTACAACATTCTCAAGTACATTTTTGATAGAGCACTATAGTGTTTTATAATACACATTTTCTTTGTTACTTAACTACATTATATTTAATTTCGATTATGATTAAAAACAATTGCTGTTGTGGTTATTACTATAAATTGGAACTTTGTTTGTGTGTATTTATTTCATACTGTTTTGCACCATTGCAATGGAAATGTAATATTATTTATCAGCACTATTTCATGAATAAAATAAGAATTTAAATATTATTCCTCTAAAATTGGTCTACAAAAATGTAATAATTGTATATTTGCACTTGCCCTTTTCAAGTCATCTTGCGACAGAAGAATGCCGATTGTCAGTAATGCCAATAGAGAAGAGCAAAATACAATGTTTTACAAACAGAAATTTTCCCGAAAACATTTTTGAAAATGCAAACATAATCAAGCATTTATTTTTGAGGATTACAGACCGTACCTAATTCTATTATCCTTGGGTACTTCACATATAATTTATGCTACTTGATGCATTTTGTATTTCATACATAGTTAATTTAAAAAAAAAACTTAATGAGAAATGTAAAACCTATTCAAAAAGTGTAAATGATAGGGAATTTTGGATCTCACATCTGAATTAAGCACGTACTAAGAAAAACTTTCAATTTTTTGTCCAGTGTTATTATTTTTCGTAACTGTCAACTGTGCTGACAAAGTAATTAGCACGTTTTACTGTTAAATAATTCAACAATCTTCTACTACAAATATTTAACACCTGATAAAGGTGATAAAGGCAAGAAACCCTTGAGAAAACGATTTTAAAAGCTTTGTGGAACCTTTAGTCGTGTGTATAATAAAAACCACAAAGAATAAATGTCTGACGGTCTTTAACACTTAAGCCTCGGAGTCAATTCTCGTCAACCAAGACGATCTAAGTAACCACAATACGTAATTAAACGTGAACACATCACTAACAAAGCAAAGCTCGAAACAAACGCATGCAGTGATTTTAAAGACATTCTTTATTTGCGGGGAATAGAGGGATAAACCCATCTTCGTGCTAAGAACTAATCGATGACAGTTACTTTTGAAAACAAAGCAAACCAACACCTGAGCGGAGCTCTTGGGTTGCAAAGGCGAAATGCTGCCAAGAGGAACACTTTAAGAGGATTGCTGGCGGTGAAGAGCAAGAGAAAGATAGGAAGGTGAGGGCTAACTGAAAATGGCTATTTGTGTCGTGTGGGGTTGGCGGAACCAGTCAAAAGCAAAAGTAAAGAGAAGCCGGAGAAGTGCGTGTGTCTACATAACGGAAAAGTGGCATTTGTACCCGTTTCTTTAAACACAATTGCTGACAGCGAGTCAATAAGTTTCCGGCCTAACCATTTCCTTGTTATGATAAAGACAAAAACTATATTTCACTTTTCAGTATAGTTATTTTTTATTGCAATACACTTCTCACATCTTTGAATTAACATTTCAACCCTCCCCCCAAATAGTCAGAAGTCTTGCCTGCAAAATGGGCATAAACAGCGTCCATTACTTCTTCGTCACACTTAAATTTCCTTCCTCGAAGATCCTTCTTGAGTTTTGATAAGAGGAAAAGGTCACCGGGAGCTAGATCCGGGCTGTAGGATGCATGGTCGATCTCCTTGAAGCCACATTTCTTCACAGGTTCCTTTGCAACAAGAGCTGTGTGCACAGGCGCGTTGTCGTGAAGAAGGCACACATCACCACTCAGCTTTTCTCGCCTTTTCTCTTTGATGGAAGCACGTAGTCTGTGCAGTAGACCAGCATAGTACTGTCCATTTACTGTGGTGTTCCTCTCCTTGAAGTCAATGAAGAGCATTCCTTTACAGTCCCAAAAGATTGTGACCATGATCTTCTTTGTTGACTGAGTGACGTTGGTATTTAGAGGAGGTGCTTCGCCAGGTTTACGCCACTCCATCGATTCTCTTTTGGACAAGGGATCATAGTACAGGACCATAGTTTCATCTTCTGTAACAATGGTTTGCAGAATTTCTCTCTCTTTCTCATGACAGAGCTCCAAAAGTGCCTGATAACAGATGACTCGTTGCTGCTTTTGGACGGAGGAAAGAAGTCTAGGCACCCATCTTGCACTAACCTTATTCATATTTAAATGTGCATGAATAATTCGAAGACTGTTATTTTAGAAAGATCCAATCTTATGCTATTTCTGTAACTTTGAGCCGCCGGTCTTCCATAATTTCTCCTTTCACAAGAGTGACGTTTTCAGGAGTGAGCACCTCCAAGGGCCGACCTGCATGTTCTTCGTCTTCAATGCTTTCTCAAGTTTGGCCCATTCTTTTACGGTAGAATATACACCGTCCAATCGCTGTTTAATTTCATTTGGAGTAAATCCTTCTTTTGTGAAGAACTTAATAACAGTCCGATACTCCATTTTGAACATGTCACAATCTTCTGCACATAGCCTTTTTACGCAAGTGTATCTGAACGACTGAACATAGCGGAGCGGAAGTTACAGCTGCAAGTATTTACTTAACACATAAGGTATGGCACCAGATAAGGATAATCCTTATCGACGAGGCCGGAAACTTATGGAACTACCCTCGTAGTTTTCCCGATAAATATATTTTCTTTAAAAAGTACATAAACATTATACCTTGTTTTCATCACAGATTTCCTTCAGCTGCATAGAAGCATTCTGGCTGACGATCTCCAGTTTGCAGCCTTAATCTTCAAAACGCTCTCCATTTAGTTCATCTCGGCGATCGTAATTTGATGCGACTTCGAGACTGTAAGATTTAGAGTTCCTAGCTGCCTACTTTCATTGTCACTTATACATGAATCAGCGTTATTGAGTTATAAGATATTTCGGTGTTTCTCTTAATAGTGAACCAAATCTCTAAATCTCCCCTTCTTTCTATGGATTTCGCTTACTGTTACTATATTTAAGAGTTGCTCAGGACAAGATTCTCTTCCCGAACTGCACCTATGAAAAGTAAAGCGACAAACAACAGTATCTTTTATAAGTACATTCCTCAGTTTGATATGGATGTTACGTCTGTTTTTACATTCCTAAGCTAGATGCAAATACGGAGGCGATCCGATATTTAAAGTACGCGTTTGAATGTGTATCTTGGTGAATACAATGTTTATCGACAGGTCGAGGAATAATCATTACCAAACCTCAATATACAATCGATAGTTGACAAAATGGTGGAATATGTGATCCGTGTGCTATTTACATCACTTTGTTAATTTACAGTTATATCGTTTATTACAGTGGTTTACATATGAAAGTAAATGAACAGTAGCGTTAAGTTAATATTGATTTAGTGAAATTACAGCAGGAACTTGTTTAATAGAAAGTGTTAGTGACACATGAGTTGCTCTTGTATGTCTTTATTATGGCCATGCAAGGCATAATACCATATTTACATTTCCTAAGGAGAAATGGGTAAAGAGTATACATCGCGCAAATTATGAAGTTAATGATAGAACCGTAGTGCGTATTAAAAGGTTCATACCAAACTTAGTAGTTAAGGAGGGCATTTTCCCAGCAAATATCTCTTAATTTATCATCGTATGTGACGGCATGAAAGGAAAGATCCGAAAAAAATGCATGAAGGGGAGTTTGGATCGAGATAATGAGAATTATAGTAAATCTGATTTATAACATGTTTCGACTTGTTTGCAAGTGAGGTTATGCAGAGACTGGTACACTGATATAAAGTATTTCACATTGCTGCTATTAAACACATGTGTTTGTTTATTTGGTTTGTTACAGGTACCTTGTTTATAGTTGAAAGTAAATCAACAATAGCATGTTAGGTTTCTACTGAGCTAATATTGATTTAATGAAATAACAAAACGTGTATAATAGAAAGTGTACAACATGGGTTGCTCTTATATGTATAAATTGTTCCAGTGCACCGTATAATAACATATTTACATTTCCTAAATAGCAGTAATTAATGAAGGAGGGATAAAGAGTATACACTCTGCGCATTTTGAAGTTAATGATGAAACTGTGGTATGTATTAAACATTTCGTACTAAAATTTGCGGTTAGGAAAGAAATTTTTTGTACAATTTTCATTAGACCATCACGTTATGTGAAAGTGAGGGTTTGCAATGAAAGGAAGTTCCGGAAGAACGTATGAAGATGGTTTTGGAGCGGGATGAAGAGAGTTTTAAGAAATGGAATGAACAGGAAGTTATGTTTCGACTACTTTGCAAGTGAGGTTAAGACTAGACAAGACTCCCGTTTATAAGTATTGCCAAGGAAGACTATGTCCTTTCTTTAAAATAGAAAATGATAAATATGATGTCCCAACTATGTCCATTAGTTTTAAAATGTCCACTTATTTGTAAACTCGTGTATTTTATAGTTATGGTTCATATTATTTTATATTTCCTTTATATATGAGATATGTTGTTTCAGATTCTTAAAAACCATCGAAATATTTTTTAATGATAAATAAAGTCATTTGGTAATCATAATATTGCTTACAAGTTTCGTATTGGCACTAACAGGGGAGCTTTTGTAGCTTTTTTCCCCCTCTCCTTTCCCGTATTGGAGTCTGGTAAAGATAGTCGTTCTTACAAAAGTATTTCCAGCCTTCCTTCACTAGAGTACGCACAAAACTTAATCGCATAAGAAGCACTACGTCCGCCCTGTTGTTTCGTAAATTATTGTACATACTTGTTACCTGTAATAATAAAATAGAGAAGACAGCGTTTCTATTCAAAAAAAAAATTACAATTGCGGAAATATTGTAATCAGAAAGGATTTAATATTCTGAGCATGAAGTGCAAATTTCTGGTTTGTAAGATGTGTGGTTAGTGAGCGCATTGTGACTGTTACAATGTATGTGTTAACTAAACTAAATTACATGCATCTTCCATGATTGATCTTATTACGTTTATTTATATAAAAGTTAAATCCTCCAGTATTTTTTGTTTAAATACACCTATCACCATTGAATTGAATTCTCGACGTTTTACGTCGATCCTGGTGGTGTAGTGGTAACCATACTTGCTTTCTAAACCCAAGGTCGCAGGTTCGATCCCGGCCAGGATCGATGGATTTTTTCGGGCGTAAAAATCGCAATTATGGCTTCCTTCGGAAGGGAAGTAAAGCCGTGGGTCCCGTGTCGTACATTTGCGGCACGAAAAAGAATCTCAAGCCTGAAAGAAGAGGTCTCTGAGCAAAATTTGTCGGCCCTTTCACGCCCTGAATTGAATGGGACGCTGATGACCTGAGATGTTAAAGTACGTCCTTAAATAAACAAATAAAATAAAATAAATCGACGTTTTACTGACCTTTACATCACAGGATACAGTTGGCATTAGCGAGAAAACCGTTATAAATGAAGCGTTATCAACTATCAATCGGTGTGCGGTACCACGTAAACTAAATTATGATTAAGAATGGATTATAAAAATAATGTCATTATAAATGATATTTATTGTTAAAATAAAATATCTACATACTACCATAATACGATCAAAACTACAATATTTCAAATTGATATCGTCTGCATCCCGTCTTTCTGTTGGGCTAAAGGTTCTACAAAATCTCAGAAGAGGGTAGACATAATCAAATAGGCTGAATCCAGGTTAGCCTATGACAGTAGCGAAAACTTCATCTCTCCCTTAGTAGCTTGTAAAGTCACTATTACGCTTACACAAGTCTGGCTGAGTCTTCGATCATATTATTGATGATCGGCTATCTACGTCACAAACAGCGGACTAGTTTAAATAAGAAAATATTTAACCCATCGGCTCAACCGTACAATCTTAATGGCGGCTTCACCCCTGAAATTAATTCTCTTCCAAGGTGCTTATGTAAACAAAACAGACCTGAAGTTCCGCATTACAAAACTTTAGATAAGTGTGTGTATGCATGTGATTAAAATGTCACTAATACAAGTGGTGCAAACGCGAAGGGTAGTGTAAAGTAGAAAAAGTATGCAAAAGTATATATATATATATATATATATATATATATATATATATATATATAATTTATATACAGGATATCCCATTTATCTTGCTCACCCAAAATAACTTTTATATGATTGTAAAATGAAAAATGGTTTAAAACAAAAGTTTTTTAACATCATGTAGGGGAGTTCTTGCTGAGTGTATCTATTTTTTTTATCTCCATTAATGTATGAGATACAGGATAGACTTCGTTTTCGTTTTTTTTTAAATATATATATATATATATTTTATTCAAGAATACATTTAACCCTTCCAAGAGCTATTCAAAAACGTATCATACTGTACACTTCTTGTCAAGAACACAGTAGATGTGCAAGCGGTAAGAGTGCACAGTTATTGAAGAACCGACCTGTTTAATGCCTTAGTTGTACAAATTACTTACCCAACGTAATACTAAAGTAGAGTTCTGGATTTTGTTTATGATTTTTGATTCATATAAACACGGATGCCCTGAGAGAGGCGTAGGGATAGGTAACTCATATCCCTAGCCCCTCAAATTGTTGTTGCATTAGCTTAATGCCAGTGTACTGTAGTCATTCATCAGAGTAAATTAGACTGCATGACCTATTATGACTCCAGTTTTTTTACAAGATGTTTTGATTGAGTTGATTTATTTACGGACGCTCTTTAACATCTCAGGTCATCAGCGTCCAATTCAAATCAGAGCGTGGAACGGCCGACAAATTTTGTTCAGAGGCCTCTTCTTTCAGGCTTGAGGTTCTTTTTCCTGCCGTAAATATACGACATGGGACCCACGGGTTTGCTTCCCTTCCGAAGGAAGCCATACTTAGGATTTTTACGCCCCGAAAAAATCCATCGGTCCTGGCCGGGTTCGAACCCGCGATCTTAGGTTTAGAAAGCAATTATGGTTACCACTACACCAACAGGACCGGCGTTTACAAGATGTACACGCATGAAGAAAAAGTAGAAATGCTGCTGATCTCCGGAGAATTTAAGTTTGCAGAAAATGTTTAATCGATTATATTATTGAAGAGGTTAAACGAGTTAGTTAAATAAATGATGTAACGAAATAAAATGATACAGTGTGATATATTTCTGAATAGCTCTTAGAGCGGGCAAATATATTCTCGAACAAAATATATGTGGTGCCATTTTAAAAAAATAAAGTTATTTTCCGTATCT
Organism: Metallyticus violacea; assembly: GCA_030762175.1. NCBI lineage: Eukaryota > Metazoa > Arthropoda > Insecta > Mantodea > Metallyticidae > Metallyticus > Metallyticus violacea. Next base: position 18,221,323 of record CM060841.1, read on the forward strand.
CATACTTTAAAGGAGATACAAAAAGTATACCCTCAGCAAGAACTACTGCATGATATTAAAAACGTTTGACACATTTTTTCATTTAACGCATTAGGAAAAAAAAATATTTTGGAGCAAGATAAAAGGGACACCGTTTTTTGTCTCTTTTATCTATATCCCGAGTATATAGCAAATGTCGGTAAAACTCATTTGCGCCTCTGTGATGCATATAGTTCCCGACCGCACACCCACTTAGTTTGGCAGCGCCGCTACGCACAGTTATTCGCTGACACCCATATGCCATTAAGTTCTATATGTAGTGTATTCCGCATTTGGCACGCGAAGAAGATATATGGTATGATTACAACACATTCCAAGGTGCAGATGTGTGCAGAACGGTCGGTTAATTTCTTTGTACACATTCCAAACAAGTACATCGCTGGACAGACTTCTTATTCGGAGATGAAAAGCAGCTTCTTTAAAACTTCTCTTCGTGGGTCCGAAGATCTGATCTGATGGTGAGAGATTCGGCCTGTAAAAAGGAATTTCCAAGCCATTTGGGGTGGCGTTGCAGGAAATTTGCCGTTGTACGCGCGGCGTAAGATTTTGTGTTGTTCCTAGTCAACTTTTGGTGGTTTTATGCAGACCGTACCCACGAAGTTATTTGTAGCGAACATAGGAAAACCTGCTGAAGGCTAAGACAGCTAATAGGGTGATTATTTTTAGTCTTAGCAGGTAAATAATAAATTTATAAGGGAGTGATTAAGTGAATAACCTTTCTAATCTTACTTAAAAGACCTTAGCATATAGCAATATTTTATATACTATATGTGAGTATAAGCTTTTTGAAGCGAAACACGCCCGTTATTTTCAAAGCCAAGGATAGATTTTATTTCATTTGGCGATAGTTGGTGACCGACATTTAGTTTCCATGCAACTGCAAAAGTTTGTTAGTGCTGAGGCTTCCGTTTATTAACATTTTGCGCTGCCGGGGCACAAGAGCAGTAGCATGGTAATATTGCACACAACGAGGATAGACAAGGTAATCACCAGAGTAAAGAGGTTTCGTCCAGCGCTATATGGCAGCATGTGCAGTTAATGGGAGAAGTAACAGCTACAACGAATCGCAATTACCAACCACCTTGGGACTCGGTTATGACCAGGCAATGGCTGAAGGAGCCCGAATTTCACATACATTTAGAATACACACTATATGTATACGTTCATATTTTGTTTTACAGCCATAAAAACTCTTACTTTTATTTGCATTTCTTATAGTTTAAAACCTGGCCTGTTAATTGATAGTTCGCATCGAAATATTTATTACTAGTGACATTGAATGTCGAAAACATTTTTGTAAAAAAAATTGGAGCGAGTTGGAACAAGTTAATTAGCCAAGCGCTGGGAGCCCAACAAAAATTCCAATTAAATTTGTTCTATGAAAGTTTATGAACATTTTAAATGTTTCATACAGAACGGGCAGGGCATGCCAACCCAGAAACCGCTAGCGCGTTTAGCTGTCAGTAATCATCTTTTGAGAGGCTGGAGAAAATGTTCCATTCATGCGACTTTCTCAACAGAAATTGAATTATGACGTCATTTGGTGCTTCAACCGCAGCGATGAACATGGGGAATAAACTTTTACTGTAAGCGCTAGGCACTGTTGACAGTAGCGACAAGTTGTGAATTGAAACAGAAAAATACGCTGATAATTTCAGAACATTTAGCCGATTGTGAATTTGTACTGTATCACATTGGCAATTAGATATGTACCTATGCCCTTATTTAATTAATAGTGGATTCTGTATTTCATGACGCGCTTTTATATCTGTTAAACGCTTAACAAAACAACATGACGAGGACGCACGAGAGGCGAATTCCCTATCCACAGTAAGTAGGAAACGCTCTTTTTTTCAGAAGTAGGGGACTTTGGCAAATGAGTATGGAATGCTGTAATTACATTAGTTTATTGCTCCGACCAATATAATAGCAGCGTATGTACTCATTCGGCATTTGTTAGCTTAGTTTCTTCGCAGGTTAATGCGAATATACATAATAGAATAATGTGATGCTGTAATTAATGGTAATTATGAGCGAGGTTGATGTGCTGAAAATCACTTATATAAGGCGACCAAAAATGTTGTTACCTTTAGATCATTATATTCTGAACAAAATATGTTTAGGATTAAACATAGTCCCCATCTATCGAGGACTTTCTGTCAACACGATGGAAGAATTCCTTAGAGATGAGGCGGGGGGGAGCAGTTTCTAGATCGAAAATTTCGCAGTAAAATTATCTAAAGAAAAGATGCCGAAAGGTATGGCTCTAGACGCTAAGAAACGGATTTGTGAACGGGAAGTCTTGGGTTTGATTCCCTCCAGGATCATTCTACAAGACTGAAGTTTTTTTTCCAGGATTTCCTCAGTCGTCCAGCAAACGCTTAGAACTGGAACGCTTCCTTTCTTTAAAAAAATCGTTTTGCAATTTATCATTTCTTCTCGTGTATCATCAGTGTCCACCGCCTATGGTGCTTCAGTAATAAAAACGGCCTTAAACACTATTCAGAAAATAAATACATAAAACAATATAATAAGAGGGGCGTTCTATAAGTTCTCAGAGATATTGTCCAGTATCAGCCTTTAAATGGCGCGCGTAAAATGTCAGACGTGTAAGTGTAGTCACTTGTTTCTGACGATCGTGTAAACAAACTACAAAAGGTATAAAACGGAAATACGAGTTGTGATAAAGTTCTTCGTTTCGAAGGGTTTAACGCCAACAGAGATACAAAAGGAGTCAGATCCCACATTAGGGAAAGCTTCCCCCTTCGTTTTCGACGGTTAAAAGTGGGCTGCTGAAATCAGAGCGCTCAGAGCATCCCAAAACTTCTATGACCGACGAAATTGTGACAAAAATTCACAATGCGGTAGTCAATGATAGCCAATAAAGGTAAGCGAGTTGGCTGTCATTGCAAAGACCTTGACAGGTTGTGTCCACTTCATTTTACACGAAGTTTTCGGTATGAGAAAGATTTCCGCTCGATGGGTGCTACGTTTGTTAACAATGGACCGAAAACGCATGAACATTTGGCAAGTGTTTAGAGACAAAAGAGCAGTCTAAATAATGAATGGCAAAAGGTGAAAATGCAGCCAAAAAAAAAAAAAAAAAAAAAAAAAAAACTGCCATCTGCAGAAAAAATCATGGCTACAGTTTTCTAGGATTCTCATGGTGTGGTGATCGTAGACTACCTCCAGAATGGCAGAACCATCACCGGGGAATATTACGCTTCACTACTGAACCAACTGAAGGATGCTGTTCAGGTTAAAAGTTCACAAATTGAGGAAAAGAAAGTTCTTTTTCTTTGCGCCTTCACACAGTCTGGCATTGTTCCTGTAAAACTGCATGGCCTTAGCTTTCAAGTGCTTCCATATCGATCACATTCACCGGATTTGGCTTCCAGCGATTACTTTTTGTTCCCAAACCTGAAGAAATGGCTGGGTGGACGAATATTCACATCAAATTACGAGGTTCAGGCTGAGACAACTAGTTATTTTTCACATTTGAACGAAGGATTGGATTTATAAGGAGACTGTGTTTAACAATAAAAATAAATGTCTCAAATCTTAAGTGTTTTCTTGGTCAAGCCCAAAACTTTTAGAACGCCCCTTGTAATTCCCTTCATCAAATATTTATAGTTTTCTAGTAGATAACACCGGGGTAGATTCTTCCATTACGGTTCCCCAAGAATAAACGAAGTGCATGATACAAGAGAGCGGCCTGTTGCTGAGGCCGTCAAAAGTTCTGCAGCAATAAAATGCTGCGTATTGGGCCAAAAACAAACAAAAGAATTACATCGACTGATATGACATCCAAGATAAGGTATTACCAGATCAGACCGATTCGGGAAGCCAGCAACACAAATTCTTTAGGAGTTAATAAATGTTTACGCGCGAATATTACGTTATTTTTAGTAGTAGTGTATTTGGTTATAAAATATATTTGTTGCTACTATGACTTATCCATGTTGCACGGGTACTGGAACTGTACGTGCTAAAACACTAAGTCGGTCCTGGGGTTGTAGTAGTAACCATACTTGCCTCCTAAACCCAAGATCGCGAATTCGATCCCGGCCAGAATAGATGCATTTTTTCGGACGTAAAAATCCAAAGAATGGCTTCCTTCGGAAAGGAAGTAGAGCCTTGGGTCCCATGTCGTACATTTACGGCACGATAAAGAACCTCAAGCTTGAAAAAAGAGGCCTGTGAGCAAAAATATGTCAGCCGTTTCACGCCCTGATTTGAATGGGAGGCTGATCACCTGAAATGTTAAAGGGCGCCCGTAAATAGGTAAATAAAAAAAAAATACTCTAAGAAATAGACGAAATTGCAAAAGCTGATATTTAGCGTTTAAGAGACAAACTATATACTAGAAAAGTTTAGTACTAAAATAAAATAAACAGAAAAGAAAACAGCAAAAAAGTAAATACTATTCGTAAATCGCACCCCTCCCCCCACGTATTGCATAAATATTTCCAAAAGGTTCTCCTACCCGCATCTTCCCGATTGACCTTTTATATTTGAGCTATCTCCCTCACCTTTTTTAAAAATTTACTTACTACCTGCTCTGTTGTTATCTTCCTAAATCCAAGATCGCGGGTTCAAACCCGGCCAGGATAAATGGCTTTTTTTCGGGCGTAAAAATCCTAAGCATGGCTTCCTTCGGAAGGGAAGTAAAGCCGTGGTCCCGTGTCGTACATTTACGGCACGATAAAGAACCTGCAGCCTTAAAGAAGAGGCCTCTGAGCAAAATTTGTCGGCTGTTTCACGCCCCGAATAGAATGGGACGCTGATGATCTGAGATGTTAAAGCGCGTCCATAAATAAAATCAACAAAAAAAAAAAAAAATCTCGTATCTGCCAGCGAAGTCCAGCACTGCCCGTTAACAAACGAGCCCGGTAGACATCACTATTAATGGATCCATCAATTAATTATTATAATCAACAAAAATGAAAAATTACACGTATTTTCCACCATTTCGGCGATTCTTTCGTCTCCTTACAGTACGCTATGTTCCCAAGATTCTTTCTCTGCACATGTAGGGCAGAATCTGGTACCCTCTCCGGCTGTTATTTTGGTCACCCGCCACACGCCAAACCAAACCAAGCTGATTGCTGAATTTGGCCTCTGTTTGGATGTAACGCTCCATCCCCACCACATTTTCAGCTTCGATTGCATCTCCAGCGAAACATATTCCCAAAGAGATTGAGCTGTAAATTTTGAAATATGCTTGTCAGGCAATGCTGTGATTATGGGTTAAAAAACTGTATTAAAATTATATACTTTGTGGTCGACATTACACCAACATGCCAGGAAACGACACTGGCAGCCTTCAAAAATCTTCTCTAGAAGATATCAGCAGGAAGTCAATATGAAACGCATGCTGGGAACAACTTAAGCCCATGAACAATACTTGTCAGTTGCCACAGCACGTTTACAATTGGCACACATTTCTCCATTTCCCGCATTTGGCTGTAATCTTCAGATTATTTCAACGAGCTAAATGGAAACCGCAGGCGCCATATTTCCGGAAGAGCTACTGCAGTGACGGAAGGAAACTGCGGGGACAACCCACGCTCTTGCGCCACCTGTTGCGACAAAAGCCATCCCCTTCAAAAACAGTAAACTGAATGAACCAACTACTTCATTAGCATTACTTAATGCTTAAAGGTGCAACGCCGTACTGCTGTTTTAGAATGAACATTCCGCCCCTATTCTAGTAAATGTTTTGAGGAGCCAATGTGGGATTTATCATGAAATTGTTTCTCTCTGATCATTGAGCAATCTACCAAATTAACACGGTATAAAATGTGATTTATCTACTCTGTTTGAAATGTATCTTCAGTTATGCTTTGTTCATCAATTCTTGAATGTTTTCACTTAACTCAGTTTTTACTACTCTGTTGAGAAAAGAAAGGTTTAACGGCTATATATATATATATATATATATATATATATATATATATATATATATCTTTCGACACTAAGGTAACTAAGTCATCATGTTAATTCAGCTTGCCCCATATGGCATTTCAGTGTTGCACATCTCAGGATGAATAAGACAATGCTTTTTAACAAGCCTCTGTCTACATACAGTGTGTCCGGCAAGTCCGAATATACCCGTACTTCACCAGTTTCTTATTAGCATATCATATTATTATATTGCAATTATTAGAAATATTGTTGGTTGTTAATTAACGTATAGGGGGTATAGGGACTTCCCGGACACACTGTATATACAATTACCTATCTGAAGAATTGATCAACGTTTTCTGTATGCATAAGGTGCAGCGAACCGTGGCCTCATTCCACCACGCAACCGAAGTTTGTATACACTAGTGGAATGCAATGTTTAAGTTTCAATTCTGTAGGAAGAGCGTGTTAGACTATCTATGGCGTATTTATGTACTGTGGAAAATGCCGAGAGTGAGATCTACACTAGAACAAAGAGCAGCTATTTATGATTGTTACGAGGGTAGGTCCATAAGTATCCGGCCTAACCATTTTCTAGGAAAGATAAAGACCAAAAATATATTTCATTTTTCAATATAGTCACCCTTTATCGCAATACACTTCTCACGTCTTTGAATTAACATTTCAATCCCTCCCTCCAAAACAGTCAGAAGTCTTATGTGCAAAATGGGCATAAACAGCATCCATTCCTTCTTCGTTACACCTAAATTTCCTTTCTCAAAGGTCCTTCTTGAGTTTTGAGAAGAGGAAATAGTCACTGGCAGCTAGATCTGGCCTGTAGGGTGGATGGTCGATCTCCGTGAAGCTATTGTCTTCACAGTTTCCTTTGCAACAAGAGCTGTGTGCACAGGCGCGTTGTCGTGAGGAAGGCGCACATTACCACTCGGCTTTACTCGCCTTTTCTCTTTGATGGAAGCACGTAGTCTGTGCAGTAGACCAGCACAGTACTCCCCTTTTGCAGTTGTGTTCCCTTCCTTGAAGTCAATTAACAGTATTCCTTCACAGTCCCAAAGATTGTGGCCATGACCTAGAAGGTAATCTTGCACTAACCTTATTCGTGTTTAAATGTTCATGAATAATTTGAAGGACTGTTGTTTTAGAAAGGCCCAACCTTGCTGCTATTTCTGTAACTTTGAGCCGCCGGTCTTCCATAATTCTCCTTTCACAAGAGAGATATTTGCAGGAATGAGCACCTCCAAGAGCCGACCTGCAGGCTCTTCGTCTTCAAGGCTTTCTCGACCCATGCATTCGAAAAAGTTTGGCCCATTCTTTTACGGTACAATATGAGGGGGGTGCTTTCCCATTACACCGTCCAATCGCTGTTTAATTTTATTTGGTGTGAGTTCTTCTTTTTTTGTGAAGAACTTTATAACAGCTCGATACTCCATTTTGAACATGTCACAATCACACATAGCCTTCTCTAGGCAACTATATCTAAACAACTGAACATAGCAGAGCGGAAGTTACAGCTGCAATTATTTACTTAACAGATAAGGTATGGTTTTGTGAAGGCCTTACGGCGAGGCCGGAAACTTATGGACCTACCCTCGTAGATGGAAATGACATAAAAGAACCTACTGCTTTTAGTGTTAATGAATCACACTGCATGTAGGTGAGGATAATGCTATCTAACGTTAGCACACCATCAGCGCCACACATTCCATTCACTTGATGATGTGATCGATTGTGTAACAAAGATGGAAGCTACAAATAAAATTTCGGAAAGCACTTAGTTTTATTGCTTTGGCGGCCTACACCTTTCAAAGGAACAACCGCTGCGCAAGAGCTTAGAGGTAAGGGAACGCGCGATATTCTGAACGTTCTGTGTGTGAATTGTACTTTTGTTATCCATCTGACGACACACTTCGTTTAACACACAGGGAAAACAGCAGTTTCTATCTTAATATCATTCAGAAAAACGCTCACCATGTGCCAAGTCTAGCTTAACTGCTTCCCTTTCAAATGTTTATGAACTTAGGTGAACTTGAGCTGATTGCGAATAAAAATTATACGTTAACAATTCATAGCAAGGTTCGACTGCGTCCTATACCAAAGAATAAGATTCTTAATAAGTAAGTCGCAGATTAGTTTCATGTAATCGTTTTAACAAGGGAGGAAGAGAAAGCTCCTGGACTACCAATTACCTACTAAGTTCTTCCACAAGTCAGGGACACAGCATTATAAACTATTTCAGATCATTAACTGCACAGTATTGATAGCCATGTTTTTACGTGTAGAATCCAATAAGTGCAATTTATCATATTTCATTCTTCGCAACACTTTTCAAGTGTGAACAAATCTTAATATATTTTTCAATTATATTCTTTTAAGCTTATTTTACGTTACCTTTTACTCTTTTAGATTTCTTTAAAGGTTTTATTTTCACATTTGTGAAAACAGAAATGGTATAAGTGCTTTGTTCCGACTCGTTTACTGTATTGTTCTTATTCACTCGTTGTATTGTTAGCACGCAGCTGCAACCTTCCTCCTTTGATGTTGTTCCGACCTGTGAAACGGTTTAGAGGCAGTAAGTCTAAGCTACGAAGTTTTTCAATGTAACGCACAGGAAGAAAATATGTTTCATTTACAAGCGAAGGAACAGCTTTGGAAACAAAACATCAGCATAAGCCTGACGCGAGCACATGACGTCAGAGGAAGAGTTACAGTTAGTGGATCTGCTCTTGTTTGCATCAGAAAACTAGGCAGAGTACGGCATGTTGCTAAGCAACCATCCCGTCTATGGTAAAAATGTTCCGTCACTAATAATTATATATTGTGTTGGATTTTGTGAAACGTGCTTCTGCAGAAACAACTAACTTTCATTTCCTAAAGTTGTACGAACAATTTGGCTCCGCCTAGTAAAATATTGCAAGAAATAAACTCGTGGATGTTCTGGTGGGCTGGTTATACCCCAATCACAAGTAATTCTACAACAATGCTGCGGTGCATTTTGGCAATCACTAAATCTGTTATACCTGAGACTGTACACAGCACAGACATTCACTTGTATACTGCGTCCCGTGTTATTTTGTTGAACGTGGTAGATCTTCATCAAGAAAATACCGCCACGAGTGGCCGAGGTCGTTAAGGCGCGGACTCATGAGCGGGAGGTCTGGGGTTGGAATCCCGCCAGGGTTTTTTTTTCCAGGTTTTCCTCAGTCTTCATAAATGGCAAATGCCGGGGAGGTGCCCTAAACCTAAGCCTGGAACGTTTCCTTCCTTTAAAAATAAATCCTTTCCCAATTTATCATTTCATTTCATATATCACCAGTGTCACCGCCTGTGGTGCCTCAGTAGTAAAAACGGTGGTTAAATACTAATCAATAAATCAATCAATCAAAAAATCAAGAAAATGTAACAGATAACGTGCTCAAGTTACAAGTATGGAGAGGAAAATTGTAATAAGCAAATAAGGAGATGAAGTAAATTTATTTATTTGTTATGCGTACTCAAAGTCGTTTTAATTGCAAAATATATACATATTAAACTACGCAAGTGTTACTTTGTGCCACAGAATTACGTTGTTACGACCTACAAAGTTTGTGAAATTAAACATATTTCGATAGTCCCTAAAAATAAATCTCTAGGAGGCACAATGTATAATAGTGTAAAATGCATGCGCTCTTTAACAAACGCTACAATGAAACCACGTGATGTAGCATGAAGTCGAATGCTTGGTGACCAACCGACCGTAAAACAAATAAATGAAACTCTAATGACTGAGAAAGTAAGGCAAAAATCTGTTGCAAATAATAAAAATGTACAAAATAAAGCGCGATATAAATTCGCTCCTGTCGCATTATATGGTGTAGAGCCCAGTTTTTCATTTTACAAAAAATTCTCGTGGACAGAAGTCCTAATCTCTTGCCAGAAAGTCATGGAGAAAGTACTAGTAATTCACTGTCAAAATAGTCTGCTGTATGGTTCTAAATTAATAAGCTATAACACTTTAATGTATAAACTTCAAAGTATGTCAAATACGTGTGTTCTAATGTCAGCTCGATTGCCTGATCAGGGCATGGAGTTCGGCATACGGGCTGCAGAAACGGCAGTGGCATAGTCCATTTGTAACGTGCGTCCCGATAAATCGGCGGACTATATTTCTTGACTCGGTGGCGGCTCGTGGCCCCTGTAGAAGGCACGGCCAGTGGAATACCCAAATGGCGTGGGGGAATGCCTCTTTTATAGACTTATATTCCTGTCTGACATTCATTACTGCAGGGCCATCGTATATTTGAACTTCTGGTGTATATGAAACTCTGCTAATTCAGCTGTTAAAGTACCCCCTTAAGCCTTCTGCAATGAATTTTATGAATCTTTCAACCGGTTTATCCCCACTGACGTATCGTAATATCACAATCATATACATGCAATATCTGTCGTTTCGTCGTCCTGTACAGAAACGAAATGTTTCCTTTTATTTCTTTTCTAATCTCATTTATATAGAGAAGATACTTTTTTCAAACCGTTAAAAAAAAAAAGTACTTTTGTGCCGTCTTGCTCCTATAGCTTTCTGTTGATGAGGTCCAAACTGTTTCACTTCCAAATTAACAGTTAAACTTAGAAGCGAAAATGGAGTCTTCAATTAAACGTCCACTTTATTCATTGCCATAAAACAGATGCGCTTTTTCTAACAATTAACACTGTGAAAGTCAACTTTTCACTAACAAACAGCGAGGAAGCCACACAACTCCAAACAAAGTGCGAAAACAACCTCTATCAGTTATGCGTGGGTCAGCAACCACTCAACATCTGGTTCCTAAGAAAAGAGAGAATACCGAGGCTGACCATGGGCGTCTTCCTGCTGGCTCTAGAGAACGCAGAAATAAGCAGGAGAAAGACTAACGCACCTTGGAGGAAGACAAATATAGATCCATGTAAATCTTTTCTGGCTCATGAAGGTATAAGTTTAAAGTGTAAAATTTTCCGGGCTGGCCCACGAGTTTCCCTTGCCTACGGAGGGCCCGCATGCTACCGCTACTACAGTAGAGAGGAAATGCACTTATTGCATAAGATACAATTAAGAACTAATCAGTTATACATCGCTATTTTCATGCATTTTTGTTTTATATGTTGACCAGCAGAAGGGAAAATGATAGATAATTATGACATTTTCTTTGGGGGGAGGGGCACCGGGCTCATCTGGTCCTTATTGACGGGTCGCCGCTACTCCGATTGATGATGGTGAGAATGGAAGTGAGATGACGATGAACGACGGAATGAGTGGCAGGGGTAATGAAGAAAACCTGCCCGAGCGCAGCTTCTTCCGCCACAAATCTCATTTACGGCAGCTGGGGTCGAACCCGGGCCGCTCGGGGGGAAAACGAGCAGTCTAACATCTCGTCCCCGGCGACGCATCTTAAAACTTAATGTTATTCTTTCAATGGATACATTAATTTTTTTTTTTCATATATATATTTTTTTTTTGTGATGAAAATTTCATATTTTGTCAAAAGATTTCTTCATAATCTTGTGCTCTCTAGTCATTAGCCCTATAGTGTGGATTTTTAAAATGGTTTTTCATAGATAAACTGAAGCTAGTGACTACATAATGTTAAGACAAAAACCTTTGTATCTTGTACAGTCAATTGATGCCAGGATATGACGTTTACTAAATATATAATATAAATTCTATAGCATTGCCATAGTCATTTACCATTATTTTATATAAAATCATAAGCAAGTTTTTAAAAAATATTTACAATTTACAAATAAACAATTCCAAATGCACTAAGATTTGCTGGAAAACTTATATCACTTAACTCCAAAATGCCCATATCTGTTAATAAACATTACGAACACAGTCACTTATACTGCAACTTTGTACACGTTGCCTAATTAGCAATGGCCGATTACTTTATTACAGATATCTACTTCGCTATTGTTCTAACATCTGAAAGACTTCATCTTAGCTTTTAATGTCAAGAACTGCTTATTTCTGCTTTGTGTGCTTATTCATATTTAAATAATAATAAAGTGATTATCTTTACATTCATCATCTATCATTAATTTTCCTTGCTGCTTGCTCTAATCATGAATTTTTGAATCACCATTAAAATAAATTGCACTAAGTATATAGACTGAGCATTCTATTTACTACAAAGTAGAATTCAATGATATATAAAAAAAGAAGAAATTAAGTAGAGCTTAAACCACAAATATAGGCATAAATTAAAACAAATGTAAATAATTGTTAAACAAAATGAATACAATGGCTTTTTACCCCTCAGTTCAAAGTTTTAATATTGAACCTCTTTAAAAATAATTTGTTCCCAGAAAACCCTTAATTTTAACATTATTTCCACGAAGACCTAGACTTAACACACCAAAACACAATGCTGAACAATCAAATGAATCATTAATAGCAAAAGCCATAGCTGTTTAGGTTGAAATTCTATACCTTTTATTCTTCTTTAATCTTATTAGCCTTTAATCAGAGGATGATAGCCGAGGCTAAAAGAAGGGTTGCATTACGGAGAAGGATTAATAAAATGTTAAACGGTATAATCTCTATGGGGACTGAACTTTTGTATATTATATTTTCTTAGTAGGTACCTTCTATTTCAATATCTGAACCTAACTCTGTGATTTTTGACTACAAAAATTATTCCAAAATGAATATCTATAGTTGGACCATTGAATTTCATACATATTCTTTTCAAATTCTAAAATATTTATGCCTATGTTATAACAAAATTCACTAAATAATAATGTAAAATGATAAATTAATGGATTCTTATGGAAAGATTTTTAAAAATTTAAATGATTTCATGTTTAAAATTCTAAATATTACATGCACCATTTTACTTATTATTATTATTGTTATTATTGCTATTAAAATACATCATTTTATACAGTTATTACAACATTGACAGAAGCTGTACCACAGAATAACAGAATTCACAGAAATTTCTGCACTCTGGTACCCAAATACATTAATAAAACATTAATTCTTAATATTCTGCATGGAAGAACAATAAATTAACAAGAAGATGATTTTCTAAAACATTCGGAGTTTTTTCTATTTTCTGAATATACTAGAAAATAATAATTAAGTGAACTGAGTCTTTCGGGTTGTTCGGAAGATTCAGTTCACATAATTGACACCAGCTGTGAAAGCCTACATTCTACAATAGAAATTACCCTCAAAAAAATTAATTAATTTGCAACACTAGTAGTGGAATATTCATGCAATCACACATGGGGCAAGATATTGATGATAAAGAAATACTTAATGCAATTTTACACAACAATGATGCTTTTCTGTAATAAAACTTGCTGTGAAATTTATAAATAAATGGTATAAAGAATTATACAATACCTTACCAAAATTGAATTCTTAATAAGTAGTGGAAGATAGGGAAGAAATGTAAAGGAATTTCCCTAATACCTTGAAATATGCAAATTTTAACTGTCACATGCAGTGTGATCTCAGGGTTTTCATTCATCTCTGCAGTTATAATGAGACATTCATTTTTTCATGTGACTCCCTATGACAAAGATGGAGCTAAAAAGCACATTGCATCTTTCTATGTGTTAAGGCTGATGTTGACATAATTGTTTAATCATAACGAGATATTTGAAATACTTAAAAATACTCTATTTCCGTTATATGATGAATACGCTGATAAAAATGACATTCCTAAGGGTCGTTAATAATTATAACCTCACCTGTTTGCAGCTTAACCACTCTGTGCAACGATATCCTAACAAATACGCACTTCTTAGAGTTAACTTTTACATTATAAGAAAAAGAAGTTATTTTTACCTAACTGTTAATTTATAAGTTTCGCATAGGACATGACAATATTTTGACTGAACGTTTCCAAATACTGTTACATGACACCATTAGGTTATAAAAAGTTGACATGCCATAAAATGTGAAATAATAAATGTTACTTACACGACCATTCCATAAGCTCCTTCTCCGATGTATGCCAAGTTCGTGTATCTTGGCCCCACTTCAAAAATTTGCCCTCTCACAACTTCCGCATTCGGATTTCCAGCCGCTGCACTTGTTCCTTCCGCCGCCATTTTGACAACTACCTTACGACACCCTTACGACAACTTAACGCACCAAACAACCATGTCGCTGGCAGCAGTAATAGATTTTCGGCTCTCAATTGTTTGAATTGGGGTTCCGATAAACACCGCTAGGGTATCTTAATTTTGTACAAGGCATTAGAACTGAAGATTGTGGTGCAGTATTTGGTAATTTCATTTAGAAAAATTGGTGTAACAGAAAGTAACGATGAATGCACCTCCAACATTCGAGTCGTTCCTTCTTTTTGGAGGAGAAAAGAAGTAAGTTTCAATTACTGATGTACCATGTTAATGCAAAAATAGCTCATAACCTCATTTTACATGTTTTATTTTGCAGAATTATCAAGGAACAAGATACGAAGGTTCCAAATGCAGCTATTTTTACCATAAACAAAGAAGATCACACACTAGGAAATATGATCAGAAAGTAAGCCACTGTGTTTACTGTTATTTAGATAACTTGCAAATTTGATGAACCTGAAGGAAGAGATTAGGTTTTTTATTGGGCTCAGGCCCAATGGAAGTTAAAAGGGCTGTTATTTTTTTTTCTTTATTGTTTAGTTAGTGTATATGAGTACTGGATGTTTTTAAGCAAGTAATAATGAAAAGTTTGCAAAAGTGCAAAAAAAAAAAAAAAAAAAAAATCAAAATAAGACAAACTTGCGAAATGAATTCTTAAATATAATATAGCAGTTCTAATTATTTGTGAGTTAAAGTAGACCAAAGAGCGTGGAAATAGGGTGTTGAGCATTACCAGGACATTGCTTTGCAACATTGAGTTTTAGGTCATAAGTAAATAACATGGTATATATACTTTTATAATAAATGTTAAAAGCAGAAATTTGAAGCAAATATAATAGCATTCCCTAAAGTATCTGAAAATTTGTTAATCTCAGATTTCTTTTAAGTCATACAAGCATTTATTATTCAGTACAGATTGTTACCCTAAATTAATTATGTTAATTGTAGCATACTTATTTTACAGTCAGTTACTGAAGGATCCAAATGTTCTGTTTGCTGGATATAAGATTCCTCATCCCTTGGAGCATAAATTTATTCTCCGCATTCAAACCACTGCTGATTATACACCACAAGATGCTCTGATGCATGCCATTACTGATTTACTGGCTGAGTTGTCACTGTTTGAAGAAAGATTCAGAGTAAGCTATATAAATCAGTACTTTTATTTGATTACACTGTCGTATTAATATTAAGCTATATCCTGCATTCTTAATGTATAAGATAGGTAAATATCACAAAATCTTTCATTTACCTGCCTATTAATAATATTACTATGCTGTAGAATCATTCGTTAGCTTAAAATAAGGTAAAACTTGTGTACGTGTCCAGTGATAGAAAAAATGTGAGAACTTTTTGTTAATGTATTATTTTTTTCTGCATTAAGTCCTCATTTTATAACATTTCAATGCAGGTTCCAGAATGCATCATATGAAGAGTTAATAATTTTACTAATGTATTTAGGTATCTGAGAGCAAAAAGTCTTTGCATTCTGATATGATGAATATGGAAACTTGGCAAACTTTTCGTAAAAGCCTAGCAAAAGGAAAGAGATAAATTGAATGTGTTGAAAGCTAGTAACTCATGTGTGAACTTTTATAGCTAAACCTGAACCAATAAGGAAAAAATGGCAATGAGTGGTGAAGTTGGTGTTTTCTACAGTATTAAGTGCATTACCTAGCAGTGCAGAGAAAGAGGGACAAAGGGTTAAGTTGAATAAAGGCAAATATCTTAAACCAAACTTAAAGAAAACATAACTAACTTTACCATGGGGTTAAGTTTTAAGATTGTGAACCGTAACAATTTTAAAATGTAACCACTATGTTAGGCCTAAATTAGCAAGTGGTAATAGTCTTAATGATACTTTTATATGCCTTTTCTACAATTCCATTATTGTTGCACCAAATTGAAATTATTAAAATTATACAATGGCTCACAACCCTGAAAAATGAATTGTGCCTCCAATATACTTCCTCTAAATATCAGACATGAATGAAAGAAAGGAGATTCCAGAGTTTGGGACATAATATGTAAAGGGTTATCTTTCTGTTCACCACCCCCCTTGGATTCTAGACAAAGAATTGTGATGTCTGTTCAGAAATGATTAAGATTGAACTGCTCTCCATGGTGCTGGTGTCCACTCATTCATTTCACATATTTCTCTAAGGTTTCATGAGGAATTGAGTTCGCCTCAGCAAGGTGGAAGGAAGACTGATTGCTAAATTAGATCAATCCTACCAGCAACACTGAAAATTAGCCCAAACCATCACTCTTGTCTATTGCATATCAATTTCCATTCCCAAAAGGAGAATTTGGTTTAAATTTTAAGTTTCAACATAATGAAAAGCCTAAGAAGATTGACTAAGCTGTATATCCGGTGGTGGAGGAAGAGAGAACCTCTCCTAAAGTGTCGGTCCTGGTGGTGTAGTGGTTACCATACTTGCCTCCTACACCCAAGATCGCGGGTTCGAACCCGGCCAGGACCGATGGATTTTTTCGGGCATAAAAATCCTAAGTATGGCTTCCTTCGGAAGGGAAGTAAAGCCGTGGATCCCGTGTCGTACATTTACGGCACGAAAAAGAACCCTAAGCCTGAAAGAGAGGCCTCTGAGCAAAATTTGTCGGCTGTTTCACGCCCTGAGTTGAATGGGATGCTGATGACCTGAGCTGTTAAAGAGCGTCCACAAATAAATCAATCAAACAAAAATCTCTCCTAAAGTCTGTGCATTATTGCTGTCGTGCCTTATAATTTATGCATTATATCGTAAAATCCAAATTGGAGAGTCTGGTGCTTACACTGTTTCATTCAATGCATCTTTGTCTGGAAATGTATCATCTTGCATAACATCAAAGAGCACATAGTTGATGCAGAGTTAGGAGAGTGCAGTGTGGGTAGCAACACATAGAAATCCAAATGTTCCATTTCTGTTGCAAAAGATTTCTGGCTGGTGTTGTGTCATCTCGAGCTTTCATGCAACAGCAAAACGCTTGGAGGCCACATATTCTTATGACACTGCTGAATTTTGGAAACAGAATTTTAGTGTCTCACAGAAAACTTCTCTATTATTGATCAGCCATTCAGTCATTAAAACTATAGCTTGTCCCAAAAAAATTAGTCACCTGTTACTCTGCTAATGGAATTTTGATCTGAGTTTCTTGGGTTTGGGACTCCCTCATGTTTCCATCATCATGGCGGTTTCTTGGTTTCCAGTGTGTGATGGTGAAAATCAGGGCTCATCACCTGTCAAGCATGAAAAAGTTGCTCTATTTGTATCATATAAAGCAGGGAGTTAACAACACCTAAGCACAGCTCAAACTTTTAACAATTGCATTCTTGGTGAATGATTTCGTGTGATGTGGTGTGACTGATACCAGTCATAGCCTTCATTTCATCTGAGATTATTAATTTGTTGTCAATAATCAGAACCTGCAGTCTTACAATTAAGCTGGTAACAGGTTGTAATTTACTTTAGAAACTTAAACCATTTGATTTCCAAATACAGTGCAGTAAAATTTAGCATTTTCCGCTGCTTGTGATGTCATGACTTATAGAGTATGTCTGGCATATGATAAAACTTCTAATAACACGTAACATTATTAAAGAACATGCACATTCACAATTATATGTTCATATTAACACTAATTTCCACTTTCTGCATTCGCTCTCTTCCATAGGCTAACCTAAGTAATTATTCATAATTGCAAGGAAGTTAAACAACTAATTCCCAACACCAGCAATAAATATATTTGCGAACTGTTGCAAAGCTGATAATTAAGGTCTATTCTTGCTAATTCCACAATTGATATTATCCTCCATGAAACTTAGAGTAGAATGACCTCCTATAGGAATTAAACCCTTCAACCCCTAACTAATTCCTCTTCTTAATACAACAGTGCAAATTGTAATGAAAATTTGAGGACTCAAAATCCAAGAAATTCTTGGTCTTTCAAGGAATGACACCAGAGCAAGATGATGGTTTTGGTGATACGGTGTGAAAAATTCTTTGCCAGTATTTTTGGTAAGATATGTCAAGAATGGATGAATCATATTTGTAACCACTTTGCTAAGATGTGTGATAACAAAAGAAAATGCATACCAGCAATTGGTCTGCTGTACAGGTGATAAAAAGTTGACTCTAAAGAGTGATTAGAAGTTTATAAATTATTTTTGGCATTTTGGGGATCTATGGTTTTTTTAATTTATTAATGTGGCAATACCTTCCAAACTCTATTTCTCCTAATCTCAACCGGCATTTGTAAAAAAAATCCAGAATCTGTTATAAAAAGTGTATTTGTGCATAACATGGACGGCATTGTAACACATTAACTCATGCAGTTTATAGATCACATTATTTAGAGTAACATTTTTAAAATAATGTTTTTAATATGATTAATAT
The DNA here is from genome assembly GCA_030762175.1 of Metallyticus violacea. Lineage (NCBI taxonomy): Eukaryota > Metazoa > Arthropoda > Insecta > Mantodea > Metallyticidae > Metallyticus > Metallyticus violacea. The sequence goes on from CM060841.1 coordinate 18,239,787, forward strand.
TTATAGAAACAGTTCCATTTTCCAGAAAAAAAAACTACAATCGGTTGCAACATAGGATATTTACTCTTGCAGATCACTGAGAAACTGCCATAGAAATGGAACAAATGAGTCAGTTTTTTTCTATACACTCTTAAAAAATGGTGAATATTGAACTGCAAGAGTTGGTAATATGGGCAAAAAAAGGAATAATACAATAAAAAAGCAGCTAAGAAATAACACTAAGAACATAATGTAAATGGTTGCCTTAATCCCACACACTCGCCCTAAAATGATGCTCTCTTATTATATGAAAATTTCAGCAGAAGCACAAAGGTGCAAGACATTGTGTAAACAGTGCATTTATGAAATTGGTTACCAGTGATGAAATTAACAGACTGAGGGAAAATTTCTCCATGTTTCTTGTACAAGAATGAAAGCAAATAAGCACATAAAACTGAAAGTGTGAACCAAGAAAGTCATCTTCCCTGTGCAACTAAAGTTAGCTTAACTCAAATCAATGCAGGAAAATAATTTTATTCTTAAAAACCAAGATGTCATACATTTTGAGAATCCACAAATGGATTGTATGGAAAAGTTTATTCTGCTGCCAACAGATTGGTCTATAGCTGACAATGAGAGCGAATACTCTTAAATATGTCCTATATTTTAAATAAGTTAATGAAGTATAAGTGCTGCTACTGCTGACTGCTATTATCAAATAAATTATAATTTACAACACATGGTAACCAGGGGAAAAAAATGAATGAAAACATTGGTGTTTTATAATATCATTGCATGATTGAGTCAAACTACACACTCTTATTGTTCACTGTTTGTGTAAGTAGTTCGACTCAAACATTTAATGATCTTTAATTATAAGATTAGCTTCACTGTAAGTTTCAATTAACATTTTTAGTTAATGTTTTAATTTTTCCTAGATTGTACATTGTTTTGACAAGTACTTTTGGTTATAATGTTGCCAGTTTTGCAAAAACTTTTTGGAGCCTATGAGTGAATTTTACAACTAGCGATGACTACCCTTATACTAAAACATGATCATAAATAGCTTACTCTAAGCCACAGTGTAGAATATTATAAATTTTTTATGAAAAAAGACAATACAATTTTCACACAAACTGTGATTTTTTTCCTGAAAATTTTTGATAAGAAACAAAATTTATTAAACTTTTTTGTTTATCATACTAAGGAATAATACCTCAGAAGGAATGTATTAGGTCTTCTTCCACTCTGTATATCAAAATATTGTAAAGTGAGCCAGAATGAAATGCTTTTTATAACGTGCATTGACAATTCTGTGGATAAATTGAAAGATTTTATATATATTATTATTTTTTTTTCAGTATTTCAAATGTACTCATAAATGTACTTCCATCACTTTATGTGTCTTATTTTCTTTGTAGGAAGCAATCAAAGAGAAGAAAGAAGGATTAGACTGAGCTCTCCATTTTGATTGAAGATGGATATATGAATGTAATTAGTGATGTGATGCATTGTTTTGCTAAGAATAAATGTGAAGAACTATTATGTATAATATGTATTGTAATTTTGCATTGAGAATTTGCAGCATGGCTACCTAATCCCTTCTTTCCTGTTTTTTGCAGTTTAATGTTTGAGTGTAAATGAATTTTCAACTGCCTATTGTTTTGATCAAAACTTCTGTATTACTTGAATTAAATATATTGCAACTTTTTCATAATTGCTTTTAGCAGAACCCTGTATCACCTTTTCTGTTTCTAATTGCCACAATTATGGTATTGCAACATTTATCCAATTTGATACAGTATATAATACCTAAACATTCTTAAAGAAATTAACCATTCCAAACATTTATGAAAGAAAACTTACTTATTTTTGGGGGGGGAAGATATATTAGAACAAAAAGGTGTTATTTTCAGGTGACATTCTTGTATTTTACCAGCAGAATAAAATAAAAGAAAGAAATAAACTACTTACATTTAATCAAACAGTAAATAAACATTAATACTTGCTGACATATTTTCAAATAAATAATAGACTTATACTGCAGGTCAAAAATTCTCAGATATATTTTCATTGAAGGCACTAAAACCTAGCAGACTGAATTATTCTTATTAGAAAATACTTCTATCTAACAATATTAAAAGCATTTTCATTGGTATTATTCTCCATAACTTATTAGAATTTATTAAATATGTTAACACTACCTCCACTTATATTAGTAGAACATGCTTTGGGTGCAACAGCTCCCATCATCAGCTGTTAACTACTGTTCATGGTGGTAGCTGGATCCTAAGATGCTCTTGTGGTCTTTGGATGGTTTGAATAGGAACTTGCCAAGTTCATTAATGGGCGGAACATCAAAATTCATTAAATTTATTATATTTTTCTCAATGATAATTTTTTCCCAAGCTCTATTGGCTTGTGAAGTTCTTTCAGCAGCTTAGCCTATGGTTTAATTTGGGTCCTAAAGCATTCCTTTCTCCACATTTCTGAATTTCTCTGCACAGCAAAATGTAATAAAAAATAAATTTGAAATTTTCCAGAAGAAAGAGCATATCTGGAAAAGATTGTATAGTAGAAATGCTGGCATTGTGTGGAGATTACTTCAAACTGTAACAGACCCTACTCTATAACTGCTGGATTATACAGTGTGGATGAATCTTTTTTTTATTTTGAGCAGGAAACATGGACTCCCTATCTTTGTGCAAAACTGTGAACTTAGATTCATCTGTTCAAAGCATTCATTTCAAAATTTTAAGTCCACTTTTTATGATTTTATACTACTTTAATTTATTTTGTTTATATTGTAGCTTGGGAGTGACTTTTAATAGCAAATATGTAGCATAATTTTGCATGTCTTTGTATTACTAGCTGAAATATCTTATTCATGGTCTTTAAACAAATGTGTTTGGATTTCTTTTATGATTAATTATACTTCAGCTATGGTAGTTTTCCTGCATCTGTCATGTTTTTTCTTGTCAGATTTTTATTTATTTATTTTCAAAATTTTAATCTGCAGATGCTATTTGCTCCCAGAGATTGCACCCATATTTCATTTCAAATATAAAATTTGGGGGGGGGGGGGGATTTACAATCAACATTTTTATTTTACAGTATTTTTCATTGATAATGTAATTTATAGTCAAATTACTCATTGTTTGTATTTGTTACTATGATTATAAGACTTTTTTGGTAGTACACTCAACTATAAATGTACTTGGATGCACTCGTGGGGATTCAAACTCTAAGTCACTATATTCTATGTGTCACCTGCTAAGCATAATGAAGAATGTATTTGATAACCCACTATTACACTACAAATTCGAAAAGATTTTCAAAAAATTCAATATAAAGTTAGCCCGGATCAACAGATACAACATCACACACCTCATCGGATCAAAATTAAAAGACAGATACCTGCAGAAAAGAAATCAGGAATATGTGCCATTAAACGCTTAGACTGTGAATTGAAATACATAGAACAAACTAAAAGAAATTTGACAATTGACAAGAAAGAACATTTTAGAAACATCAAATTAAAGAGATGGAAAAATGTGCAATAGCACACCATTATTAGAGCCAAAACCATGAAATAGACCCAGAGATAAAATTTCTTAAAGAATTAAACAACCCATATGAATTGGTTCCCTGGGAAAATATCTTCATTCTAAAAAACTGATAAAACTGCAATGAATTTCAACCTTCCTCTGTGGGATTACCTTTCCAAATTCATTTCATATCCACCAGACTCATCACATACAACACAACAACTTCCATGGTTCCCAAAACATGTCCTAACGTAAATACAGTAAGTGAAAAATGTAAGAAATTTACCCACATTATATAAATTCTTTTGTATCCTTGCAATCTATAGGTTTAACTGGGGACACATCTAAAATCAGAGGAATCTCGTCCACGTTTCCCCTTTGCACAAGTTCAAAATTTTATTGTTTTCTTGCATTAAAGACAAATCAAATAACTTATGTATTCACTTTTTTACACTTTACTTCATTCACTTACACAAAAGTAAGACGCGTTTCGGGAGAATCTCTCCCATCTTCAGTTGCTTACTGAACCGCCGTTACTCAAAACTATGGCTGGACAAACGGATGTTCCTGTGGTGGCCTCTGTTGGTTGAAGTAGGAAGTTGCTGATCTTGTCCATGGAAGGAAACTCGAAATTTATTAGGTTTTCTCTATTTTTTAATATGAAAATTTTTTCCCAAGTGGATAACTACAATGGGCTGTGAAGATGTTTTAGCAGTTTTATTCCTGGTTTTGTTTCATGGTTTTTGGTCCAAAAGTGAGCTGCTACTGCTGATTTATCAACCTGTTTAAACCGAATATTTCTAAAATGTCCTTTCCTCTGAATTTCCAAATTTCTTTTTGTTTTGGCTATGTAGCTCTGTTCACAATCTGCACATTTTATTTCGTAAATTCCTGATTTTTGTTCTGGTTATATGGAGTCTTTTACTGTGCAACCTAATAAATTCTTGATGTTGTATCTGTTCTTTGGGGCTAACATTATTCCATGTTCTTTGAAGATTTTCTTGAACTTTTTCTTGAACTTGTGGTAAATTGGATGGTAGGTGAAACTTTTGAATTTGTATTCTTCTTTTGTGTTTTTCAGTGTGGAAACTTCCCTTATCCCTTTTTGTCTTTTAGATTTATTGATAATTTTTATCACAGTCTCTTTGTTGAAACCATTCATTATAGCTGTCTGTATTCTGACAGATTCTCCCGAAACGCGTCTTACTTTTGTGTAAGTGAATGGAGTAAAGTATAAAAAAGTGAATACATAAGTTGAAGTTATATTGTCACTCCATTGTCAACAGCTTTGTAAGTACAATATTTAAAATAATTCTTTCTTATTCAGCTGGCATCTTTTGCAATATGTTTGTTTTAGCCTGTATACATAGCTGGTTTGACTACCATGATGTTGGTCTAGCAATTTTGTCCATGATCAATAACCTCTTCCAGATTCTCTTCCTGATTCTGCCGGACGTCTTATCATTTTAATTTGGGGGTGGCTCAAAATGCCTCTCTGCAGCTGGTTTATATTTTCTTTAACATATGCCGTAATTCGTAGCTTGCATGCTACGTTACAGCATTGCAGTAGTTTTTGAGGCTAACTTTCCAACAAATTTTAAAAAGTGAACAGTAAAATTTTAACACTCTTAAAAATTGTTCAAAACAATTGGAAAGATTAAATGAACACAGTTGTGATCATCAGTAACAGTGCATGTGTATTCATTGAACTGTGCGAAATTAGAATGCTCTCACACATTGCAAGAAAGCAATAAAAAAGTAACTGAGGATGAAGAACTTTTCTAGAAATGAAAGTAGATAATAAAAAATGAGTGTCTGCATAAGACATACTCTGATTTTCAAACCTATTTTTATAGAAAAAAGTGTGTTATATGCCAGCAAAATTAGAATTCTGGGACTATCCAGGCCACAGCCAGGAATACTTACCTTATGACCAGAGAAGCAGTCAGAATGTTTGTCAGTCCTGGTGTAGTGGTAACTACACTTTGCCTTCTAAACCTAAGATTGCAGGTTCAAACCCGGCCAGGATCAATGGATTTTTTTCTGGCGTAAAAATCCTAATTATGGCTTCCTTCGGAAGGGAAGTAAAGCCATGGGTCCCATGTCGTACATTATGGCACAAAAAGGAACTTCAAACCTGAAATAAGAGGCCTCTGAGCAAAATTTGTCTGCTGTTTCACGCGCTGAATAGAATGAGACTGATGACCTGATATGTTAAAGAGCATCCGTAAATAAACCAAATCAACAAGAGTCAGAATGTTTAAACATTTACAGTAAAAAGAGAAGATTTTGTAAACTTAACTAGTGCAGCAATAGATTGCTACTTTGTAATTAAAATATGAACAAAGGAAATAGACTGATCAAATTTATTTATTGTGTCCTGTTGTAGATATTATATAACATATAACAGATGATTTTACCAATAACAACTTACAATCATCATTCTACAAAACACTACCATCTTTTGATCTGTCATTGGTGTTATTCCTTTTGTTAAAAATCAACAAAAGAACAATTTTGGAAACAGAATTGTAGGCATATAACATAGAAACTTTGAGCTTAATATGTAATTTTCAGTTTACACATTCACACAAGTATAACTCAATTAAGAAATTTATAAGGCAAACAGCTGCTTTCATATACAACAAAAACCATTAATTTTAGCAAAAGAATAACTTAGTTTTATAACACTCATAAATGTAAAAAGTAACATGCAAACAATTATCACAAAGGAGCAACTTATTTAGTAAGTAACAGCATAAGAAATATTATAATTTCATATGTACACTATACATCTACTTATAGGAACCAACTTATAACGATTTCTCCTTTTATCATTATTTTAGCAATTTATTACAAATATACTACATAGTGGCTGCTAGTCACCTAAAACATAACACAGAATTAAAACTCAGTATTGTTGTATAACACTAACAAGCTATTATCTAGCAGCGAATTTCTGGAACCAACAATTTCTTGAGAGATTATGAAGCATAATGTTAATAATATTGTCATAAAAAATTGCCAAAAAAAAAACCTTACTTAAATGGGCCTTAGCCTGTGAGTGTTTATTTTTATACATGGCCATATTATATATATGCTTAACTAATAGGAGCCTTGTAACTGAAGTTTTGCGTACTGTATTTCAATATTTATCAGCAGAATACAGAATGATATGAATAAGTAATTATGCATATATTTGTATTGTATGATTATGTTAACTTAACAGATTTTGGTATCATATCTCTATCCTGAGCTTTGTCTGTTTCTTTTTATTTTCATACTGATTTGATAATGTAAATCTTATGTGTGTAGCTTCATTATATCAATAGCACTTAAAATGTGATTTATGTGTCTTCTGAGTCAAACTATTTAAACACACTTTTCTGGCTTCACTTACCCAGAAAGTGTGTGTTTAAATAGTTTTGATTAAGGACATATTATTAATGTGTGCTTCACTATGTTAGATTCACAAATTTAATTAATGTTGAAAGTGTTTTTACTGTTTTTAGAGAATGTTAGTTATAGCAATATGTGTATAACAAAATTCATGAATGAATATCTGCCATACTTTCAATGAAACATTACCATTTTATTATTCCACTAATATGTGGAATTACGGTTATTGTTTTGTTTACATTTTGGATAAGCTATTTCCTCCACTTAGCAAATTTGTAGTTATCTAAAACAAGAGGTAAGCATTAAAAGAAAAATTTATGCAATGTAGTTATCATTGTTTGCAAAAGAAAAAAAAATTAAAACTTCATGTAGCAAAGACAAAGCTAAATATAATTATACTTCAAATGTTGGTATTTTATTTGTGTGACCAATTGCATAAGTTTGTACAAACTCTTAAACCTATAGTATTTTTACATATGCAGTATACCAGATTGTCCCTCCTATACTTTAGGCCATTATAATGATGAAGATAGTACACTTTGCAAGCAAAGTTTATTCAGGTGTATGGCAAAGAAAAGATGTGCCACAACAACTTACAGCCACTATGTATCATGCCAGAATGCTTTGCTACAAAACTTAGTATCAAACATTTGTAATTCCCGTTTAGCATTAATAATTAAATAATAAGCCTGCTTATCCATGAGTTCTCATATAAGAAGACATTTTATTCAAACTCATAACATATTTTATACTTGTATATGCAATGCTGTGCCTTATAACACTATCAACACGCTGTACAATTTTGTTTTAACATAAACATGCAATCATAAATTTGAACAGATATCTCTAAATGTATCAAGGCTAATTAGAAAGGATTATTTCAATATACTGTTGTTCTTTCAATAGCCAAAGCATGCTGAAATATTTTCATTACATGATTTAAATACACAGCATTGCATTTACAGTATAAGATTGTGCCATTAAAATGGAAATAACAATAATGAAAATCACTATACATAAAAAAGTTGACATTCCTTGTATTATTCATTTGTTCCTCTTAGCATGCTGCAAATATCCTTAGAAAATAAATAATGATTATGTATATCAGATATGATTGTTATAGCTGTATTTATTTTGCAAGTATTATTGCTGCAATTAAATATTTTACTTTGCTTACCGAAGTGTATAATTATCATATTACTTGAAATATATGTCTCAATAAATAAAACATGAACTTGCCCTGTAACAATTTTCTTTATACAACAAGATTTCAACAAAGAATATTTAAAAAGAACTCACTTTAGTGTATCTAGAAAGAGAGAGGGAAAAATGAGAACAAAATAGGATGGAAGTCTGGCTTGGAACACAAACCTCTAAATCATAAAATATGTTTTACACAAGGCAGCATACGACTTTGCTTTTAGATTTTGTACATATCTTTACATAATGGCTGTACTGCAATATGCAAGTACTTGGAAAAAAGGTCATTCTATATACAGACATATGTAGAAAAATAGTACCTCTCTAAACAGCTATATAGCAATAACAGAATTAACACGTACTGAAACATAATGTTATATCACTGTATAACTTACTATACTATAACCACTAAACACCAATGAAGGTTAAAATGTTTCACCATCGTCACAATCTTCTGTAGCATGTCCAAACACTAGAAATAAATAAAAATTGGATTAAAACACACTGCAAAGCATTTTTTAAAAATGTTAATAAGCTAACATCTACAAGGAAAAATTACTATATTGATGCTGCAAGTAGAGATGCTCAGTGTGCAAAAAAGTACCTGCACCTTAAAACTATAAATAAAATTAAACTTTTGATAAATATAGTTAAAAATAGCAGACTTTTCACAGTGAAATATAGATAATTATACAATTTTAAAAGAGGAAATCACTAATTCTGTTCCAAGTAAATGGAATTTGAGTGATTTCCTCTTTAAAAAAATTGCATAAAAACTATAAACATAAAAAATAACAGTTATCATTCCACTCCACATAAATATGCAATGTTCTACAGCTTGGCACACAGAATAATTAACATTCCACTCGCAGAAATTTAGAAATTCAGAGAAAGGAATACTTTAGGAATATTCATTTGAAGCAAATTGATAAATCAGCAGTGGTTGCTCACTTTAGGATTGAAAACCATGAAATTAAAGCAGAGGCCAAGCTACTGAAAGAACTTCACAAATCAATAGAGCTATATGCTTGGGAAAAAATTTTCATCCTTAAAAAATAGGGGAAACTTAATGGATAAACTTAGCAAGTTCCTACTCGAACCTTCAGAGACTGCCACCAAATAGAGTACTCAGTCTACAGTTGATGATGGGAGCGATTGCTTCTGAAACATGTCCTAATGTTGTGTAAGTGCAGTATGTGTGAACATATTTAATACTATATAATCAACTACTTGTCGTCTAAACACTCTTATGCTTCACACTATTTTTGAAAACGACGGGACCGGTTTCGGAGCGACATCCACTCCATTCTCGACGACTGATTGGAGAAAAATCAACGGTTATGAAGAAGAGAAAAAAATTGGGTATCTACAAAATATCATGTAAGGAATGTGATAAAATATATATAGGGAAGACAAAGAGGAACATAGGAACATGGTTAAAGAGGAACATCTCAGGAACGTCAAGCATAAACAGATAGATAGGTCGGCAGTTGCACACCATTTTTGGATTGATAATCACGACATACAACAAGAAATAAAGTTACTAAAAGAAGCACAAGGATACATAGAATTGGATACATGGGAGAAGATTTTTATTTATAAACATAGGGATCATATGTTGAATTTTGACTTGACGGGAGAATGCAATACAAATTTCCAGTTCATAGAAGTACCACCAGGGCGGAGCCGCAGTTCTTCATAACCGTTGATTTTTCTCCAATCAGTCGTCGAGTTGGTCAAGAATGGAGTGGATTCGCTCCAAAACCGGTCCCGTCGTTTTCAAAAATAGTGTGAAGCATAAGAGTGTTTAGACAACAAGTAGTTGATTATATACTTTTCAAAAGCTTCACTGTGTTTAGTTCCAATTAGAATTGTCGAATTTGTGTAATTTTGATATTTCTTAAAAATTTTAAAAAAATATTTAATACTTCTTATACGATATATTACCACTCCATTGTCTAAAGCTTCACAAGTACAATTTAACTATAAACTTGTTAATGGTCCACCTTTAACAAGAATCCTATAAAGATTACAATTGAATGCTCTTTCACTCACTCTAAGATGTCACTTTCTAAATGCTATTAAGAGCTATAAGTGTAAGAGAAAATCACAGATACAACAGGTGCAAACAGTATGTGCTTGATATTTCTGTTATATCCGTTTATATAATTATATAAAGAAACTCTGCATCTAATGAGTGAAACAATAGGCCACATATTATATCCACTGCTTCACTATAAACAAAGAAATCCACTACTTTCAATTAGAAATAAATAAATAATGCCAAAACAATATTTAGGATATCACAAAGATATCCTAAAAATCCTAAGTATGGCTTTCTTCAGAAGGGAAGTAAAGTCGTGGGTCCCATGTTGTACATTTATGGCACAATAAAGAACCTCAAGCCTGAAGAAAAGAGGCCTCTGAGCAAAATTTGTCAGCCGTTTCACGCCCTGAATTGAATGGGACGCTGATGACCTGATGTGTTAAAGAGTGTCCGTAAATAAAAAACAAACAAACAAAGGTATCCTGCAGTATAATCTTATATCTAGACTCTGTAGTAGCCATAATAATCTCTGCTTGTTTAAAAGAGAAGTAAAAGCAATTTTGGCTGAACAAATTTTTACATCACAGATGAATGTATTATTTTACTAAATAACAAATTAACATTCTTATATATTGCATTAAAAGATGTAATTAGATACTTTTGTTATTTAAATATCACTAATGCTAACTGAGAAATTGCAGGGACCACCAAGGTTTCTAGAATCCCATTTTGTGGAACAACTAACAGATTCTTCTCTGTACCTAGAGCTATAGGTTTTAACTGTAAACTGAGATGCTGTAAACATTCAATCAGCAAAATAAAATACTAACCTTCACATATATCACAATATGGTCTCTCTTCTCCCCTGTGTTTTTTTCCTACCACTTTGTGACCATGTGAGTGTGCTGGAGGTGGAGATTCTGTTGCTTGCCTTGGACAATCTTCAGTATCATGGAGGTCGAACATGTCACAAATATCACAGAACATTCGAGGAGCAACTGCATGGGGTTTGATACCATTCCTGAAGAAATAATATTTATATTATATAGCCCATTCAATTGATGAAATAGCTAAAATAATAATGTCTTTCAAAATTAGTTTAATCCCTTCCCATAAGTAAATGACAATAAAGACTAGATAATTCAACTTCAAGGAATGATTATCTTTCTTTTTAAAGATTTATATTAATGTATTAAATAAAATACTCTCATTTTAGTTCAAATTACTTTCATAGTAATCATTTTTTAATTTCACATGTAACAAAATCTGTTAATTCATTAATAATATCCTATCTAAGAAATCATTACCCAGCTAGATTAACCACAGGTTAATAAACTTACAAGTTTAGCTCATCAGCATCAGCTGGTGAAATTCCAGTTTCCAGAATTTCTACACGATTCTGTAATTCTTCATTCTTACGCTGTAGATCTACAATTACAGAATTCAGGAAGTCTATCTGACTTTGAGCAAACTCCTTTTCTTCCACCAATTTCTGATGAATGGGGTCTGAAAATTAACCAGAAACATTTCTATGACAATAAACATCTAAACAATAATAGCTCTTTCTTTTTTAAATTATGACAGCTACCAATATTTATTTCCTATAAAACAAAGTTATTTGATTCCGAATGTTAGAATGTTCCGCAAGGATCAGTCTTAGGTCCATTGCTATTTTTAATTTACATAAGTAACTTTCCAGAAGGAAATAATATAAAGCAATCTCTTATATTGATGATATGTCACTTATATGCAGCAATAGTAATCCTGTAACATTAAAAGACAACATAAGCCAGAACTTGAACCAAATCTTATAATTTCTACAAAAAAATGAGCTGAATCTAATGTTGACAAAACTAAATCTAACACAATGGTAAAACAGGAGTTCATTCTTTAAATATAGATGCTAATAATAAGCCAACAGAGCAAGTCACTCGCCAGAACTTTCTGGGAACCCACATTGATTATAATCTACGTTATGAAAAACATATTCAGAAATTTGCAATAAAATAAACAAAAATGTATATTTAATAAAGTACTTTTCAAAATACATGATCTATCCACATTTGAGTTATAGGATTGAAGTATGGGGTGGGGGTTGTGGAGTAACAAAACTGAATAGACTATTGCTCCAAAAATGATTCATCTGAAGAGCAGAGAATCCTGCAAATTAGCATTCAAGAACAAAAACATTCTTACAGTCATAGCTATTAGCAGTATATAAATTGGTAAAAAATTAGCAAAAAAATTCATTGTTCATAAATAAAAGATATGTACTCTTATCAGGTCATACCAACTATCACAGAGTAATAATAACCAAAAAACCTACAGAAAAAGATCTATATATAATAGGTTGTATTCTTTGTAACAAATTGCCAAATTATAGCACTGTCAGGCAAAAAACCTAACACTTCAGAAAATTTTATGTAGTTGAAATGTTCAATTACACAAAATTCATTTAGGTTCATTGCTAGAAGTTGTTTTCATGTGCACTTTGCAAACAAGAGTATGAAAACTTTTGGATTTTAAGAGATACCCTCTTTTGCATTTTGAAGATCCTTACCTGATTTATAACATAGTTGTGGCATGTCTATTAAGCTTTACAAACCCGCACTTTTTTGCTAGTCTGACATGGTTGCGATTCCATATTGAACATTGTCATGATTTTAAACACATTATTGTGGTTGTCGTACATAGTGAATGTTCATTCAGTATTTCTTATAGTGTCGAGATTTTAGGTGCTCTGAAAGATGCCTTTGAACCTTGTCGATTGCATTAAAGCTGTTGAATAAGTTTTAGGAACAACAAAAGTATCTACAAGCCGTAAGACAATTATGAAAACACAACACTTATGACTGACTTTCTGGATTAGGTAATTCAAGATGTTCATTGCAAAGAGATGATCATTGTTTAACTTTAGAGATTTTAAGAGATCATCACATGATAGCAGTTGAGATGAGAAATTGTCTGAAAGTGGTTTGATATGCTAACATCAGCGAATGGATGTGCAGAAGAAGACTCAAAGAAGCAAAACTGAACTCAAGAAAATTTGCCACTGGACCACTATTAACTTAATAACACTGAAAAGAGCACATAGACTGGACAAGTGAGCAATGGAATCAAGTCCTCTACACAATTGAGTCCTATTTCAACCTTAGGGCTCCAGGAGGAAGAAAGAAGTTATAGAGAAGGCTTGGAGAATAGGTTTTCCCCAAGGGTGCATTTTGCAGGAGGCTCAGTTATGATATGGGATAGTGTGAGCACATACTGAGCTCATTTTCATTGAAAATGGATATTTAACAACAGACCAACATTTAGAGGAGATGCTACTTCCACATGTTATTCCCTATGCTCCATACATTGGTGAGAGCTTCATTCTAATGCATGATAACATTCAACCCCATAGTGCTCAGTATGTGTCACAGTTTTTAGAGGAAGTAGGAATCATTACTTTAGAGTGGCCTGCTCAAAGTCTGGATCTCAATCCCATGAGCATGTGTGGGATATGCTTGGATGTTGTATTCGTAGTTTCCCACATTCTACAATTTTCAGGTAGCCCTCATTCAGGAATGGGATGCAGTTCAGCAGATTTATACCTACATTTTCAGCATGCCTGCCAGGATGCTAGCCGTTATTCAAGCCAGGTATGGTAACACCCCTTAGTGAACATGTGAATATATTATGTTGTTCTAATTAAAATTTATTAAACTTGAAGAACAAAGATTAAAAAATACTCAGAGTTGTTTGAAATGTAATGTATCTTGAAATGAAAATTAAAGAAATAGTGTTAATTCCTGTTTTAAAATAAAAGTGAAATTTATATACAAATTGCTTATTTGCTCTAATGAATGTTTGTTTTATGTTAACTGAAAATTATATATGAATTTATCAAATAGATTCTAAAGACATTTTCAAATAAATTCTAAGTGTTAAACTTTTTTTTGCCTGGCAGTGTATTAAAAATTCAAATGGTAAATCTTTTAATAAAGTCGTAAAAATGTATTTAATTCACAAATATCCAGGTTGGCAGGTTTAAGAAACTGACCAGGCTGATGATGAAGGAAATTTGCCTTTGAAACATGTCCAAGTAAGTGGAAAAAAAAAACTAGTGAAATCTGAGTTACTTCTTCAAAAATAATTTGTTATATGATTAATAATCATTTTATTGTACAGATTGATAATAGAAAGTATCTAGAATTACTGAAAGAAATGTTGTAAATGAATTGTATTTTAATCTCTTAATTGTGCACACATGATAGTGTGGATTATACTGAGAATGCTTATTACTTGTAATGATTCTACATCATTTTTACATTTTTACTTGTAATGTAAAAACAACACCAATAAATGCACTTCTGGCCAGAACAAATAATAACCCAATGAAAGCCAGCATTGAAACACAAGTGGCACAATTATACATAAAATTAAAAACAAACCCAAGTAAATATCAATGGTTTCATCAACTATCCAAAGAACACAGATCACAAATAAAGCTTACTTAGAGAAGAATTACAATTATTTAAACCTGCCAGAGAAGAACATCCCATATCCCTCAAGAACTAATCCAATGGATTATATTAAGGTAGTAACAGATAACAAAACTGACAGAACAATTAAATAAATAAGAAGACTCAACAGAGGTATGCAGAACTATAACACTTAACATTTACACAACCATTTCCCCAAAATAAAGTGACTTAGAATTTACACAGATGGATCTGCAGACAAACACAGAAATAATGTTGGAGGTGGTATATATTGTAAATATTTCTCGCATTATTTCATACTGCCTAGACAATCCACAAGTTATGAGGGTGAAATGGTGGCAATACAATCAGCGTTGGAACAGATATACCATAGGACTGATATAAAAGAAAATAAAGTAGTGATTCTTACAGATTCAGTTTCAGCTATACAAGCTATAGAACAATATGATAGTTCATATGAATCTTAAAATGTAAGGGACATGAGATTTTATTATAGATTACTCCAAACAAAATTTCAACAAATAATACTACTGTGGATACCAGCACATGTGGGAGTGATAGGTAACGAGAATGCAGACTTTCTGGCCAAAAGGGGGCAGTGCTACATACAAAACCAATAAAGCCCTGTGGATTAAATGTAAAATTAAAAAATATCAAAACGACCATAGAACAAAAATATCAACATAATATTTAAGTGGAAATATCTAATAAAAATTATTCTAATATAAAAAAAAAAGTACAAAAAATAAAAAAGTTATCCAGGAAGGAAGCAGTTGCTCATTTTAGACTGGCAACTGGACATGATTGTCTGGCAGAACATCTACACAGATTTGGTTTTATGAATGATAACACATGTAAGATCTGCAATACTGACAAGATTCTAAATGGAGAACATCTATTGGAATGCACAGAACTGAGGAAAGCTGCACCTGACGGGAAAATATACAAATTATATTGGCTGGCCAGGGAAAAATTGATGGATCAAAATCCTGCACATTAGATCAACAACAACAACATGATTCTACAGGCAATAAAATAAATGAAATTCTATTCAATTCAATTAACCAAAAATATGTCCAGTGTTAGCAAAAGAGATTGTTAATTAATATACCTCTGTAGAAACTTTCTGCAGTGAAACATTCACAAAAAGAAATATGAGTCTTCCAACAATTACTTGCTGCTTTCACAGGTTTTTATGTATATTAAGTGTACATTTTAATATATTACAGTTAAGAGTAATATGCTTATAATAAAAACTGAATGAGAATAAATTAAAATAAAAGTTAATACATAAAATCTAGAATTTATGTTGTTAATCAACTTATAATTTCAGTCTCTCCTATAGATTGTTTGTTCCCGCATTTCTTAAGTACACTGTTACAACTTTTTTAAAAAGAAACATAATATGGACTCCTTCACATCCTTCATTTAGTATAATGAGCTTGGGGAAAGTTTGTTGATGCTGCAAATTCCTATGGGTCAGTCACACCAGATAGCAATTCTCCAAAAGTGCATATTTTCAGCTCTCTTTCTCCTCTTCATCATCACTGTTGATCTCTTCCATAACCTCTGTTTTTGTCAGCAGTATTTTATGCAATGTCTTTCATAGTGGCAAATTAATCATAAAAATTCACAATATCTTCAGCTTCAAGTAGCAGTTTTCTTTGCATACAGAGCTGGTGATTTCCTTTAAATTTTCCTCTGAAATGCCCTGAATATCCTTGATACTTGTGCAGAGAAACCAGTTTTATTATTAAATATTTATTAAACACACTATGAACATGAAAATTGTATAACTGTACAAAGTTTTGTCTTCTATGTGAAACACTAGGGAGTTTGTACTTACTTTGCAATCAAGTAGGTGGTACTATTCACAATGCTGTCTACATACGGTGCAGGAACATTGAAGTGATGCCTGATGAAATCCTCTTTGGTTGCAGACTCTGAAATCAAAGCCATGTGTTGCTGTTTTTGCATACACGTGTTGCAATGGGAAATTTAGTTACTTCCATTCTTTTGTATTCATTGCTGGCATTTGATAAAAGTCTTGATCTATTGCCTTTGCCTTTCCCTCCTTTTCTCTTATGTGGGTTTCACATGCTGATGTATGCTTTAGATTGTACTTTCCTCATGAAGAAGTATGTGGTGACCAACTGATTAAAAAAGTCTAGTCCTTGTCATTCGGAATATTCAAAGGACTCTATGCATGTAAGCTACTTTCACTGCCTCCAATCTAATTAGATTTGAGGGAGTGAGGTGGTTCCAAATTTTAGTGACTGCATAACATGCAAACGGAGCAGTCTTGATGTGAAATAGGCTCAAGGCTGTGCCAAGTCATAATTTTTTAATGTTCTTAATGTTGAATGTGGCTTTAATAGATGTTGTATTTCTTTCTTCTACATGCTTTATGAAAATTTTCTCTCTGATTTGAAATGTTAATCCATTAATGTTAATGTTGTCTGTCTTAGAGACGTTTCCTCCTCTCCTGAATTTCATAATATTTGTTTTGTTGATATTTATATATATTTCATTTCTTTGCAACCACATATAAAGCTTGTTCAGTTCTTCCTGCAGGGCCGTTCTGCTTTTTGAGAGAAGAATCATATCGCCTGCATAGAGAAGCATTGTTATTTCCTCTGATGCTATTCTTTGACAGTACGTCAGTAAGTTGAATAGTATTGGACTGAGGACCCCATTTGTTTGGACTATGGGCCTAGATTGGCTTACTCTTTCAGTAACTGATAGCAAATTGAATGCTCTCAATTAGTTGCAGGAGAGGGTTTCTTTGTCCTAAAATGGCAGCGTATTATCATCAGAATGATCTCATTTACATCATTCAAGGCTTTAGTGAAGTTGCAGCAGCTCCTTTAGAACTTTGTTTGTCAGGCCCTGCTGCTTTTCTCTGTTTGCCTTGCTGGAAGGCCAACCTGACTTCTTCTGTTGTAATTTGTGTAATGGTGTCCTCTATTATAATGTTGTTTTGTACCTCCAGCATATATGACTTATTAAAAATCTTCCCAAACCTCTATCGGCACTTGGGAGTTTACATTATATCATCTGGTTTCCAGTATTTTATAAGGAGCATTTTTCACTTCTAATATTGTTTCAAGCTCTTTCTTTCTGTCATATTGGATTCTTTTTTCTTCCATGTATTTTGGCAGCATTTCTTCTGATTGGGTTTCTCTTCACTTGTGCAGTTGTTCTCCTGAGAATCTAGTACTCTTCATCAAACCAGGGTTTACTTTTTCTCTTCGGCAATTTTTCTCTGGTTGACACCATGAGCGAAGTTTTGAGCATCCAGTTTTAATGAAGCATTTCTTCACCACTTCATGTAGAATTATCTTTAGATACCTTAAAATTGTGTTTTCTTAATTTTTTCACAGTGTTTAAGGCTTTGTCTTGGATCAATAGCCCTGAAATGAGCAATCTTTTGGCTCGAGCACTACCACCAATCAAACATAGCTCATTAATTTTATCATTATCTGTACATTTGATGATGCATTTCACATGTCCTGTTGTTCCTTTCAACCATTCTTTAATTTTAGTTTTCATTTGATTTTTTAGAATGTCATAGATTTGAGTCTTTCCCACTTTAAAATAGTACAGTTAATTCTATAGCTACACATTTTTTATTTTCATGTTCATTTTAATATTTTTCTCCATAGTAAGCATCTTATGTTTAGAAGACATTATTACTGTAGTTTGTCACAAAACTGACTTAAATTACTACTAGTTTACACATTTATTGCACTTACTTTAATACCTTAGTTGTCTTTCAGTATATAACTAAGAATGAGGTGCAATAGAGTTGAAAGAAATAAATGGTACAGTGTTACAGTGTAATTTTGTTCTATTTTTTTCTTATTTTTGTACTCACTGTACTGTATTTCCAAGCACAAAAGGGGAAGAATGAATGGATCCGGCCTTAGTTCCTGAAGACTATGTAACAGTAGTCTAAGAAGTAGGGTTATGTCTCGTAGAAACTTTATAATCAGCTCAAATATGATTATAAATGAAATAATGCTTTGCTTGCCTGTATCAGCATAAAAACATTGAAAACTGAAAATGACTCCAACAAATCAGATAGCAGTTATGCTTAATTTATGTTCAATTTTAATCAAGTTAGTACCCAAAAATGAATCTGCTTACATGTCAGACAGTTATCTATTTAACATATTATTTTATATCGGAAATCACTTTGTTCTCAATGAGTGTCCATAAATATATTAAACTTTGTTCTGAAGATAATTTTTTGTTTCTCCAGGTTTCCATCTATTTTAAATTGAACTTACTGTAGAATTTAAATTTAAATTTGGTGAAAATGTAATCTAAAAACTGTAAAAAATGAAATTATAAAAATTTAGGAATATAAGTTCTTACCATCACTGTTTGCATTCGCTTGGGACTGAGAAACAGTCTTTTGCATTTGCACAACTTTATTTTCCAGCTGCTTTTTCTCAAGTTCTAAACCTTCCAATAATGTCTTATATTGTTTGGCTTGAGAAATCTGCAAATAAAGCAAAATAATAATGCATGTATTTAAGCTAATATCCTCTATGGTAATTGATAACTGCTCTAAGATTCTCAATCTATTTTGCGAACCAAGCCACACAGCTTAAGATTGCTGAAAAATGTCATGCATAACTTAACATAAATTATACAGTAGCTCTACAATTACAACAATTAAGCAATATACTATGCCTTATATTTTTCCATGCATCAGATAATATCTGTTTGTTGAGGTTAAATTTTTTATGTTCCTCTCATGAAATTAAATTTCTCATTTTAGGTGCTTTTCTTTCAATAAAAATTATTAAAAATCTATTAATTTGTATACTAAAAATAGCACTAAACTTTTTACAAAAAGTTCCTCTTATTCTTAAATAGATAGTGAGTCAGCCAGCACACAGCTGACGATGCGGGCAAAAGCCTGTGAAAATATTCTGTAAAATTCGATGGTAAGTGGAGCATAAAAGTATAAAATTGACTTACTCTCTAATTAAGAATAAATTCATTGCTTCACTGTATTAGTTCCAAAACAAAATTAATTTTAAATTTAGTTCTTCTTGTACCTTAATAATCATACAAAACAATGCAATACTTGATGCCTTCACTAATAACAATTACAAAGGTATGTATGAGACACTTGAACTTAATTCAGATCTATTGTCAAACATGTTTTACAAATAAAGATAATGGGTTCAATACCAAGTAATGTTACAGGCATAATATCATGCAACTTAACTTAAACATAATCTAGGAGCATGGTCCTAACAATCTTGCAAAATATACTTGATTTATAGGCTGATTATGATATTTAATAAAAGAAATAGTAGCAAATATGTTTTCCCAAAAGAACATCTTTCAAAAATTGGCAAAGTAATTGTTAAATAACAATAACTAAAAAATTGGACATTGCTCAATGTGTGCAATCATGGACTCACATGTCAACTAATGGCATGAGTATAATCATGTGACCAATTCTGGGTTAAATATACAAGGGCTATTTTTTATTTCAGATATTATGCCTCAGATGGGGCATAACAAAAAGACATGTGAATCACAAAATGTTTATTACTAGGAGTCAAGTACAATCACAGTTACTTTTCCATATTGTCTCCATGAAGATTAAGATGTTTTTCATATCAATAGACAAGCTTTCCAATACCCTCTTTATAGAAGATTGCCGCGTGCATATGGAGATAGGTCTTTTTTTGGAAACCAGTTTGCACAAAGTTTTTAATAGCCTAGCTGTTCTATAACAATTGTGTACAGAGCTGACCTTGAAATGTCCAGAAGTGCCACAGACAACTCACTAGAACAACCCTACAATAGCAAGAATATATGGTTTACCAAAAATTAACAAGACTGGCAATGGTATGCGACTCAGCATTAACAATATCAATAACCTTCATACTATTCAGCAAAATGGCTAGCTGATAGATTCAAGACACTACCAAAATTTCAAAACAGGAGCATAAACAATTCATTTCGCTAATAGAAAAGAATTAAGGATATAAAATTACAACCTTCTATTAATATCTTTTGATGAAGAATCACCATTTCCAAGCAAACCTAAAGAAAAACTCCTAATTTATCTGCATGATTGGCTAAGAACAAATGGAATCAAAGATGCACTCATAAGAGAAAACATAATACCAAAATTTGCATAAACCAATCCTACTTTTCTTTCAAGAGTAAATTCTATAAAAATCTATAGAATTTTACTATCAGGACTTGTAATGGGCAGCTCCTTATCTCCATTTCTAGCTAATCTCTTCATGAGCAGATTTGAAATACACGTGAATACAACATTCCCTAACATATTTAAAATATGTTAGGGAATGTTGATACAGATATATGTTTACGGAATGTCAAATATGTTGATGATATCTTTGCCATAGTTAACTCATTGATGATGCCATAAAACTTCTGAATATTCAAGATAAAAACATATCATTCACATATGAAACAGAAACAGATAACATGTTATCATTCGTGGACATTAAATAATGAAGCATCAACAAAACTTGGAATTTGGAATATATAGATAGAATATACTAGCTGACGGTTTTAACCCCACAACACGCAAACATGCAGCGATCAACAGCTTAACACACAGGCTAGTTAACCTATAAATAATACTAAAAAGAATAGAAACAAATAGAAAGAACAGCAATTAAAAATGGTTTTAAAAAGAACTAGTATGCAAAAATAGAACAGGAATTCAAGAGGCAAAAACTTATTAAAGAAATCACATTTTCAGCAGAAAAAGATAAGCTAATTTTTAAAAATCCATGGGCTACAAAAAAATTCAAAATATTCTAAAAGATTTTAATATCAGGTTGGCACCTGTAAACAGATTTAATGTTAAAAAGTCCTGATAGACAATATTAATGACAGTATTCCACAGGAGAAAAAAAGCAGGTAATTACAAAATAAGTTGTGCAGAATGTGAAAAAATCTTCATTAGAAAAACAAGGAGAAACAGAGGCATGCCATTAAAAGAACATTTCACAAACATAAAATTCAAGCAGTTTGAGAAGTCAACTGTGGCATCTCATTTATGTACAGAAAACCACTCTATAAAGAATAAAGCAAAATTATTAAAATCAGTGCAAAGATCTACAGAATTAGCAACATGGGAGAAAATCTATATGTACAAATACAAAGACAGTTTAATGAGCTTTGACACTTCCAGGGATGAAAACATAAACTTTAAGTTCATCACACCTCCATCAGAGCAGAATACACATTCCCACAGCATAATGAATTATCCAGCAATCAACGGTTAGCTGAGGATGCAAACAAAGGGTTTATGAAACTAGTACTATATATTATAAACAAATAGGTGGAGCAATAAGAGTTATTTCTACTCAATCATACAATGATTTTAATTATACCATTAATTTAGTTGTAAAACTAGAAATAGAATTTAATACCTCTGCATTCTTCTTTTCAAAATCCTTTTCCTTCTCTGCAAGTAATAAGTTTGATGTCTCTAAGAGTTTTTCAAACTTCACTTTGTCCTTTTCATTCTTTGCCCTCAGCTCCTGCTCCCTGTAAATGAAAGAAATGATAAAAAGTCAATAATGTTTTCTCACAATTTTTATTTATAAATGCATATTAGAAAAATTACACCTTCAACAAATGTGTTAGAGCCAAAAATTATAACTCCTCAGTAATTTCATATGTATTAATATTTGAATTAAAATTAATATTTCATTGGATAAATATTGGAACTGATATTTTGTGAAAATATCAGAATTCCTGGTTGAGACTCCTTTGCGTTATTTGTCTGCAAACCTTAAGACAGGAAAAGGATTTATTGTTTTTGTACAAGGGTTATATTGTGTCAGACTGACAAACTGTCCCAGGGAAGGCCCCTAAGTTCTAGCAGGTAGAGAAAAGATTGAGAATTGTTAACATCTGTAAATGCTTTAGAGCGGGCCTTGACAGTGTAGTTGTAGTTGCACTATATTGGCTGAGGATAAAAGAGGAGTGCAAATTTATGAGGATGCTTCAGAGATGGAAAATACAAAATAGTTCAAGACAATAATACCATTCCCTGAAAATTTCTAAGATAGTAAAGACAGCTACCAGATGGTTGAAACATGTTTTGTCTAAGTAATAGCACACGGGTGAAGGAACAAATGGAGTAGCATAAAAGGTAACAGCCAGAATTTATGGTAGAGAAACTTCTTGGGAAAGGCCAGAAAAGAGACAATAAAAACTAAAAAGTGTAAGCGAGGAGAAAAATGGGTAACCAATAGGCATCGCCCACAAAGGTATGAATAGGAGTCTATAGGCAAAGAAATATATATTGAATAATTGCCAATCAGGAAGCAAGAAGTAGTTTAATTCATAATAACAGAGAAGTATTTTTTGCAAAGGGCGTGGCTTATTGGTCCAAAAGCCAGAGACCAGTAAAGTCAGTCGAGGAGTACGAATATGTGAGTAAAAAAGTAAGATTGGTCGAAGAGCAGGTACAAG
This sequence comes from Metallyticus violacea, assembly GCA_030762175.1. Lineage (NCBI taxonomy): Eukaryota > Metazoa > Arthropoda > Insecta > Mantodea > Metallyticidae > Metallyticus > Metallyticus violacea. The sequence goes on from CM060841.1 coordinate 18,262,937, forward strand.
TCAGACCATAAGTCAGTCAGTGAGTCAGTCAGTAATACGTAAAGTAGATTCAAGTGTTTGATATTCAGAAAGCTGGAATCCAGATCTCCGCGGACAGTCTTGTCAAATGCTTATATAGTATTATTAAATAAACTATGAGTTCGAGAGGCTCTTGTGTTTTTTTCTCTGTGGTCTGTTGTCAAAATTTTCTTGTCCCAGTGACTCCGAGTCCCAAAATCTCCAGTACAATGAACCCTGAGATTCCTAACATCCCCAACTGAAACTCCATCAGACGGAGCAGCAGTGGGCAACAGCTGTAAAACGACTATTCAGCGACCAGCGGCATCCGCTGTACATCATCATAACTTCAGATTGACGCTCCAGCCTGGTGCGTTGATATTTAAACTTTAGCCCCTGCCAACCCATTACTGCTTCAGTGTTCAAGAATGATTACTTGAAATTTCTCTCTTCATTATTTATGCTATTTTTTCTAATACATTTCCTCTTGAAGTTCTGTTCCTATTTATTCACAAATGCTTTCCTATTTTTGTCCAGTGCATAATGACATATCTTATGTCTTACAATGGGCAAGTAGAAAACACCATCATAAGTAGATCACATATCCTATTGAAATTAATTCCATCACACTTCCAGATGAAATTTCTTACAGTTGCTTAAAAGGGGAACATGCTACTTTCATTCTTTAGCAGCAATTTCATTTGCCAATGGTGCCATGTTAACTTAACAAGCCTTTTGCAATGTTCTAACATCACATTAGAAGACAGCACCTACTCCTTTTGATTCCAATATGCATTTTATTTACCCACTTCCTTCAAGGGAATGAGAGGGTAGTTTGAAAGTTGGTTATCAAGTCCTTAGACAGAAGGAAATAATAAGATTTTATTATTAGAATGCTCTCTTCCAAAGATGTACTAGACAAATTATTATTAGATAAGATAATAATGAGTTTTAATATTTACACTTACAAAAATTATGAAAGTATTTGTGGCTGAGCTTTATGCATTTCAAACTTGATAGGTATGGTAGCTGTCAATCCAGTGCTCCACTCTACACAGCAACATCTTAATACCACACTGGGAAGCTGACAGTGATGAAACCATGAATGATGATGATGATGATGATGAAGGCAACAGCCTTGGAAAGGTGTTCAAATGAGTGGAATAAAATTAGAGAATTAAGAGGGATTTCCTTTTAATAATTGCAAAATTATATATATTTGCAATTATATCCTGAGACATAAATATCATCCTATTCTTATCAACAAATATGTTAAAATTGTTTCTTCTTAATCTTTACAGGCTGGCAACTTGTTTAATTGCATAAGCAACCATTAAAACTTAACAGAAACAACAAAATTCTTCTACTCTAAATGGCAAGTGCTTTCTATGACCTAGAAAAGATTTTAATTTAATGCCTATACTATTCACAGTTAGCAGCATTTTGTAATGTTGAATTAATTAATAATCACTACTACAATATCAAAAATATTTACATAGGTTATTGCTTTCAGTGCTGCATCAAAAAGATTGTGCTAGATTCCTCAATATTGGCACATTTTTCATTAGCCTTTCCTTCTCTATGACACAACAGCCCAATATTGAGCCGTGTCCAGCCACAGCAATAGCTGCATCCTCTACCTCCATCTTGTGACATCATTGATAGAGTGATAGAGGGCAGTATTGCAATGGATCATGTGATCAGTATGCCCCCCCCCCTGCCTATTCATTAGCTATTAGTTTTGCATATTTCATCTTAGCATTAATTAGATTTCACTACATAAAAAGGTAGAACTGCATATTCATACAACTTATTTAATAAACTTATGGCATGCTTAATTTGTGAATTTGTATGTATTTATAATTTCATATACCAGTGCTGTGTTTAAGAGGTGTTTTAAGAATATATAGTGCTCAGCAAAAGTGTAATTTAGTGCAAATGAACAGAGGTGCTGACTTTCCAGAAATTGTATATGAGTGCAATAAAGATATTTTCCCCTTTTTTCTATCCTGTCCTTCAAACTGTAAACCAGTTACCATTGCTTTTAGCATATAGTCTCAATTTTGAATTTATCTTTTCTTAAGACTAAATATTATAAAAAACAAAAACATTTGCATATGAAAAATTAAGTAAATTCCTCTTCATGAAAAAGCAAGGCATATTAGTTTATTTTTTCAGATATCTAAATCACATCCAACACATTCATGAATAAATATCAAATATTGCATATTGAATATTACAATTTTGCAACAGAAAACCTTAGTAAATTCCTCTTCATGAAAAAGCAAAGCATATTGATATTTCAGATAACAAAACCACACTCAACACATTCACGAGTAAATATCAAATATTGCATACTGAATATTACAACCTTGGATTAAAGTCAGTGCCTGTAGCTCAAGGGGTGCCCAAATGTATCTGCAACATGTACTCAAACAAAAAAATGAAATCAAAATATGTACTTAATAAAATAATTTGTTGGTAAAAAATTATAAAGCATAGTAAGAAGATAAGTTACTTTAAAGGAAGCATTATTAAGAGAAGTTATTAAGAATTACAGTATATCAGAGGCTTTCCTTGACTGAATAGGAGTTCCAATTTTTCTGCTCCTCGCAGCTTCATACATGCCATTGTAATGCTTTCTCTGTTAATCAATATCAATACTGCAACAGAATGGTATGATTAACACTGTAAGGTATGTATTATTTTGATCATTAAACAAATTCAATATTGTAACACAATTTTTCAAGGGTTAGTGAAATAGGCTTCTTTGTAGCACTATGTTTGTGTAATAATTGCATAATACAATTGAACCTGATTTAAATGCAACCAAATGGAGCAAAATATAACTCAAAACTACTCTCAAGTTATGTTTTGTCATTTAACCCCCCCCCCCCTTTTATACTCTCATATTATGTTTTGTCATTCCAAACCCTCCCTCCTTTTTCAGAGTTTGACAGAATCAAGACTATCTTTGAATAAACAGTTTAACAAAAAATGTATTATACAATTCCTTCTTGACTTGACAGCCCTCAAAAGGCCAAGGCTGACTGGTGACTGCTGGACTGCTGTTCTCTGCTGCCTCCATCTCATGACTTCATTTCAGACAGAAATTTTCTAAGGTAGTGTGTGATCAGCACATTGAACCTGCCAGCTACTCATCCATTTTCTTAGATCAAAAAGATGCTATCTCTATCAGTCAGTTCCCCAATTGTCCTCATAAAGTGGATCCCCTTCCAGACCTCCATAACATAGAAAATTTCTAAGTAGGTACGAGGAATTGAACCTGGCTGCCAGGCAGTGCAAACCACTTTTCCAGGAAAGCGGTCTGATTATATAGCACTCTAAGAATTAAGAATTACATAGGTACATTAAACTATTTACCGGCTAAAAATAAATAGCTGCATCTTACAATTTATGTGTATTAACTATCTCACATTAAATTTTTCATTAAAATTTCATAGTTTTTTTCTTTTTTGGTATAATTTGAAATAAACATTTTTACCATTATATCATTTACAATTAACTTTACAAACTAACATTGCCAATTTGTATCTTCTTCTTTAACTTAGCATAGACTTGAAAATGTATCTAATATTGGAATAACAGAAAAATGAAATTTAATTTAGCAATTCTGTCATCATTTTGACATTAATAAATAGATTTACAGCACGAAATCTAAGTTGGGAAATGTTAAAAACAAAGTATCATCTGGCACTGCTTAGAAGAAATAAATAATTTTGACAGTTCAGTGAAGCAAATCTATAATTAAATTATTGTATGGCTGAATTGAACTAACACTCTTGGGGCTTCACATACTTGTTTATATTTAGAAGTAGATAATGTGCTCCATTCATGTACATTAAAATAATATAGCATCAAGGCAACCCAGAATTTGATGTACAAAAAAAATATGTATGCAAATAATCACATCAATTTAAACATGCAGTAATCAACAGCTTAATGCACAGATTCATTAACCTACCCTTTTACAAAAACAAACTCTCAAAGAATACAAGCAAATAGAAAAATCAGTGAATAAAATAGATTTAGCAAAGAACTGGTTTACAAAAAATACAGAAGTTTAAGAGACAAAAACCTCTTAAAAATCACAAAATTATTAAAGAAACCACAACACTTTCAGCAGATAAAGATGTTGGGTGGAATAAAATTAAACAATATCTTAGATCTGATTAAATTCATACTTAGAATTTTTCACTCCAATGCTTTTATGAAGAGAATTTTTTTCTGTCATAGGCACAAAATGGGGAGATGAGAGAAGCAGATGATCAATTTAATTGATTTAGCACTAATTTTTTACTCATTTCGATTAAATGAATCTTGTAAAATTTTATATGATAAAAAAAAAGCTGAAAATGGGTCATTCAAATGAAAAATATTCATTCATCCATTATTTGTGTTAGTTATTATGTTTTCATTTTTAAACGTGTATTTATGTTATGCCTGTTTACACAACCTTTTAATTTAGCACAACATTTTGAGCATGTGTTCTATTTTTCCTTTCCTGAAATCTGAAACTCTGTGCTAAAATTAAAGTAAAGAGTAATAAAATTGCTTTTAGACATTTGCAGTTGATAAAGTTATACATTAATAGCATAGAAATCTATGATCTATCAATGATTGGTAAAGAAAAGAATTTCACAGAGCGCTTACATTTCAATTTATTAAAGGGCTAAATTACTCAATGAATTAAAATATGCAAACACAGCTGTTGACACCTGTGGCAGTGTCTTCTGAGTACATGTTTGTATATAAAATAATACTGTCAGAGACTGTAATCTTGCCATGAAGATAAAAAAGGGCACCTTTTACTTATTTGAGTTAGCTATATATTAAGTCAGATATTTTAATGTCCTTTTACCTATGTGGTCATATTGGACAATGAATGACTTAATGAATTAGCAACAACACAACTGAGCTCATGGACCTAAAGTTATGTGATATTTATCTTAAGTACTGAGTAAAAACCTCAGCTAGGCAGTTTCACATAATCCAGGCTCACTGTGTGATAGACAAGTATGTTACTCCTACACCACTGAAATGGTTCCAGATTCATTTGATCACTTTATATTATTGAGAATTCAGAAGCAAATTATATACAGCTTCAATTTTATTTATATGATTTTACCTGTAGCTGTTTTAACAAGATATTTCGAAAATTATCATTAAATAAGACATGAAAACTGGGTTACATATAAGCCAACTGGAACTCTAAATAGAAATATAAATATAATTGAAGTCTGTGTCATACAAATACATTACATGATGTGGAAAATGTTTGTTTGTTAACATACACTGTGAGTTGAAAAATATTATTTTTATTGGGCTTAATATCACGAGTAACATATAAATAAGTTACAAATTTAGCTGTTTATATACTTTTGAAAAGGTAGCTGGTTCACAGAAACATTCAACAGTCACCTTCATGGCTTAATTGTTGTTCTGAAACCAGCTGGAAAAAAGAAAGGCATAAGTTCAAATTCTGCTTATGTGGGGTTTTTATCCAAAGTTTTCCTTCATCCTGAAAGGGAATGCCAGATCACATTGTTACACTGATGGACTTCAGACTCATATATGTAATAGTTTAACTTCCATTCATTTTCTCAGATACCTATGAACATTGGCCTGACTTGTTCAACACTTATATACAAATAAATACAACAAAATAGCATATAACTCAATTTTCTTGTTTATTTTACTGAGGAAAATATTGAAGAGCGTAGCAATAGACTTGTGGTTTTTCATTAAGGCCATTGAGAGACAGAGGTAGGACATGCAGATTAATGCAGTCAGAATCAAAGTGAGCAAGAGTCAATGAAATTAAAAGCATCTTGGTAATCCTGAGAGAATAAAATGAAAAAAAGCACAGGAAAATTATGGTAAATATTTTGTTACCAAGCCTCTGATAAACCAGAAAGAAAGATTCTTATGTGCATTTAAATGAATATGAATTATTACCATGATATTGTGATACACACAATCTTTGTCTTAACATAAAATGCATTGGTTCATATTTAAATTATAAAAGAATAAGTGAGAACTGAATGTTATAAAAAACTATGCTTCAACAAATAATTACAAGGGTGTCATAAGCTCTGCACACTGTGCAGCTGTTATCATTGCTCCGATTGTTGCATAACTGTGAGTCAGACTTCAGTGTGCATTTGCTGGATAGCTTAGCTTTGTAAGGTAAGAACTCAAGCAAAATTCATAACACTTTGCTTATGTGTTCAGGAATAATTCAATGAATCAAAGTTCAGTTTATGGGGAGCTACACTTAACAATTTTTACTTAAAATGAAGAACTTTTAACCATAAAAATGACAGAGTGTATGACTTCAAGCTCTCAAGAAACTTATGAGAGAATTTCCGTAATTCAGAGAGGCCACCACCCCTCTTCAGTCATGGTTTGATTGGAGGGTGAACTACAACAGTTCCTTCAGGCTTCATTTTTGAGAAAAAGGCTTAAAAACCAGTGGCAAGTATCCTGAGCCCTCTTGTGATGTCCAACAATGAATCCTGAAGCTTCTAGCTCAGGATGATGCAACAGTGGTTGCAGGCCAATATAGTCAATTTTTTCCCACTGCAGACCAGCCACTTGTTAGCACTGAATCCCCTGGACTAAAAACTTGTGGTCAGACCTAGATGGGATTGTCTGCAAAAAGAGGCATCTTACAATTGAAAGTTTAAAGTGTTCCTTAATGGCAAATTTTTCCCATTAAGACCATTTGTGCTATAGTAGATGACTTGCCAGAGAGACTTTGCATCTGTGTGATGTATGCACTTTGCACTGTTATGGTATCTTCCCTAGACCAACTGGAATCATTCTTTTGGCAACCATGCAGAAGTATCTTTCAGGCCTCAAAATGGAGGACTGCCCTTATGCTTCCATTGCATTGACTGTGGTTCATAGTAATAGAGCCATATCTCATTTGTCAGTCAAACTTTGGGCATGAAGTCAACTGGATCCTACTTGTGACATTGCAGAAGATCTCTGCTTACATCCTCATGCCTTTGCTTTTGCTCTGCAATTTCCCCATCTGAAGGTAGCCATGCACTATAGGATGCTCTGGAAAGTTCCATGATTGCCTCCATTTGCAGGGGTGTGATGCATCTGTTCTCTTGGATGGCCAATTCTACCCAGGCATTGGCTAGAACTGATATGTCACTTATCTTCCGGAACTGGTCCCCTTTTCTGTTGATATGCATTCTCAAGTTCAGTCTTCCATCCATTTGTAAACAGTTTTCCATGAAGGAGCATGCTCTCCACATACTGCCACCTATTACTTAAATTTCTGGTCACACCTCTTTCCAGAGAAACCAAGTCATCCAGCGCTGTCCTTTATGATAGCTCTCCATGCTGTCTGCTCATGCAATGACTGCAGTTCCAGAAGTGCACTAGTTGGTCCTGGTGGTGTAGTGGTAATCATACTTGCCTCCTAAGATCATGGGTTCGATCCCGACAAGGACTGATGGATTTTTTGGGGCATAAAATTCCTAAGTATGGCTTCCTTCAGAAGGGAAGTAAAGCCATAGGTTCCATGTTGTACATTTACGACACACAAGCCTGAAACAAGAGGCCTCTGAGCAAAATTTGTTGGCCATTTCAAGCCTAGATTTGAATGGGACGCTGATGACCTGAGATGTTAAGGAGCATCCGTAAATAAATCAAATAAAAAAAAAAGAAAAAGAAAAAAAATGAACTGTGCTAAGGTGTACATAGCTAGCATAAATGCTGCAACCAGGTTAAATGGAGCACTATAAGAAGCTACTCGTGACTGTCTTCACAAGTCAAATGGTGAACCATGGGTGGAGGAAAAAAATAAGCATAAATCAATATAGCACATCCCTTATAATATGTATAATATAATGTAACTGTAACATACTAAAAAAAATTAAAAGATCCCAAGTCATATTTAATTTATTGGCAAAATAGCGTGAAACAGTATTTATGACAATATAGATTAGCTATATAAACCTGATGCAAAATACTAAAATTTTCTACCCTCAGCAAAATCATACCCAAGAAATTCTTATTGGGCCATTTAATGTTGAACTATATCCCTAAGAATTTTTCATGCAGGAAAAAATTAAAACCAAAATTAAGCAAGTGTTATGGGAAAGAGTGTACAAAAAAAATTATAGTTTTTAAAAATCTAGTACCTTTGCTTTGTTTCATCCAGCTCTCTTTGCACAGTTTCCAGCTGCGTTCCCAATTCAGTACTATTCTTGGAAGCAGAGCTCAGTGTTTCACATTTTTCATAAAGTTGCTCTCTTTCCTTTTCAGAATCATTCAGCTGTGTCTGCAACTTGTCTATGCGTGCTCTTTCCAATTCACTGTAAATCAGTGTTGTATATTTTATTATAATCTGTTTTTGCAAAATATGGATTTACTGGTATACATTTGTAAGACATTCAACTATCAATGTTAGAAGCAAAAGCTAGCTTGGAGAGTGTACTCTGAGTAACATTGCTTTGGATTTATGCTTTCTATTTTTTTATGCCTTTCTGTCTGCTTTAGGCAGAGAAAATAATAAGCCCCCAAAAGCAGCAGTCAGTGCATCATTCAAACCTTAAAATGCACTGAATATAAAGCACACAACTTATCACTAACCTTGATTCTTATTTTAAGAGAAAATACTTCCCTCCCACCCCCCAAAAAAGGTAAACTATTTCAAATATTATTTCAACTTAGGTATTCACTTACACAAAAGTAAGACGCATTTCGGTAGAATCTCTCCCATCTTCAGTTGGTTACTGAACCGCCGTTACTCGAAACTATGGCTGGACAAACGGATGTTCCTGTGGTGGCCTCTGTTGGTTGAAGTAGGAAGTTGCTGAGCTCGTCCATGGGAGGAAACTCGAAATTCATAAGGTTTTCTCTATTTTTTAATATGAAAACCTTATGAATTTTGAGTTTCCTCCCATGGACGAGCTCAGCAACTTATTTTTTAATATGAAAATAGAGAAAACCTTATGAATTTCGAGTTTCCTCCCATGGACGAGCTCAGCAACTTCCTACTTCAACCAACAGAGGCCACCACAGGAACATCCGTTTGTCCAGTCATAGTTTCGAGTAACGGCAGTTCAGTAAGCAACTGAAGATGGGAGAGATTCTCCTAAAACGCATCTTACTTTTGTGTAAGTGAATGGAGTAAAGTGTAAAAAAGTGAATACATAAATTGAAGTTATATTGCCTCTCCATTGTCAACAGCTTCGTAAGTACAATATTTATATTTCAAATATTGTTTTAATGTAAATCAAAATCATCTGAAATATGCCTGAAGATAAATTATGTATTGGATATATTATGCTAAGCAAAGCAGAATAGTAAAAATGGAACTTTGAAGAATATTAAATATTGTTAGATCTCCAGGGAACACTGAGATAAGCGTTTTATCTTTACTGATATCCACTGGTATTAGAATTCATTTAATCACATTATTTAAACACTATTGTTAAGGTAAGTAAAAAATGCATTTAATCCAAGCACTATTACGATATATATGCTCAATGAGGTACAATACAGGCCATTGCAAGATGTGCCAATAGAAAAAGAACATCCTTAGATCCAATATGCAGTTAGAACTGGAAATTCTATGTAAGTTACATTTTGCCAAAACTGAGCTCTGACTACTATGTTATTCAAATAATACTAACCTTTTGCCAATCTAGTAAATAAAACTGTTTATTTTACCTATTTTGTGTTATAATAAAATATGGGATTATTTTCTTGGGAAATCATGTTCATAGCAAAAACATTTTCATTTTGAAAAAAAAAAAAAAAAGATAGGAAAATGTCACATTCTCATTACAGAGCCTCTTGCAAATTATCTTTAGAATCTCAGCATTTTAGCACTGCCGAGTGAATTTATACTTTTATCACTGATCTACACAAAACATAAAAATGATTTTGTGAAAAACCTAAATACATACACATAATTAAATAAGTTGTACTTATGAAGCTGTAGACAATGGAGTGGTAATATATCCTATTAATGTATTCAAATGTTCACACTAACTCTACTTACTTACATAACAATAGGAAGCCCTTGCTTTCTTCATCAGCTGTTGACAAACCACTCGAATTGGTGGTGGGATCCCAAGATGCTTTTGAGAGGATCTCTGATGGTTCTAGCAGGAATTGTTGAGTTTGCCCACGTGTGGAAAATCAAAGTTCATTAAGTTTCTTATTTTTTAAGATAAAAGTTTTTTCCCAAGTGGAAAACTCTATTGGGTAATAAAGTTCTTTTAGTAGCTTAGTCTCTGGTATAATTTCATGATTATTGGTCTCAAAGTAAGCTGCTACTGCTGATTTATCAACTTGTTTTAAAATGAATATTCAGAAAGTGTTCTTTTCTCCAAATTTCCAAATTTCTCTTTGTTTTTCTGATCAAAATCTACACATTTGATTTCATAAATTCTTGCTTTCTGTACTGTTGGTATGTTGTTTTTTACTGTACAATCTAATAAATTTTGACATTATATTTGTTCGTTCTTTGGGGAACAAATGTAATATAAAAATGAGCAGTAGCAGCTGACTTTTGGACCAATAATCATGAAATTAAACCAGAAACTAGGCTGCTAAAAGAATTTCACAACCCAATATAGATGTACACTTGAGAAAAGAGTTTTATCTTAAAAAATAAGAAAAACTTAATAAAATTTTATTTTCCACCCAAGGACAACAATTCCCATACTAGAACCATTAGAGTCAAAAGCATCTTTGGATCCAGCCCCCAATTCAAGTAGTCAGTCAACAGCTGATGATGAAAGCAAGGGCTTCTGAAACATGTCCTATTTTTATGTAAGTAAGTGGAGTTAGGTAAACATTTGAATACACTAGTGTAGGAATATACATAATTTTAAAGTTATGTAAAACAGATCTGCATATACCATCAGCCACACATTTAAAGTCTTGTCTACTCACATTAAGAACTTCAAAAATATATTGTTATTTTTTTAAGTGTAATATTAGGAAGTACTTATGTAACAAGGCATATAATTTTGTTGAAGAATTCCTAAACAAACAACAACTCTCCAGTATAATATGAAATGTATTTGTGTTAAATAATTATACTATAACAAAATTGTTTAAACAATTTCTTATCATTGTTATCTAATAATTTGATTTATTTTTTTTTATTATCAGTTGAATTGATGATTGGAAAATGGTACAAAGTCCACCAAATTTAAAATTGATTATACTAAAATCTATTTCAGTAATACATTCATACTAATCACCTATTTTATTCAAATGACTAAATTTTATAAGTTTGTAATGCAAAACACAAATGAAACAATGGTTACATTGACATTTTTCCCTTTTCTAATCAGTGATTCATTAGTAAATTTATTAGTTCCACATTCACATGCCTGTGTGACCATTGTATAAATTCACAGAAGGCAAACTAAACTAAATGATTGTTACTTAATTATTTAGGTTATTGTTTGTGTAGTTCAACTGAATCATACAATGATATCAATTAAATGATTGTTCTTTACTATAGAACCCTAATTTAGGCAAATAAGATGACATTGACTTTATTAAAGCACAATTGGGCAAAATATGAACGAATTAAAGACTCTTACTCAATGAAGCAATATGTATTTGATTAAAATGCAATTTTTATTACTCGTTTTACTTTGTCAAATTAGTTCTTTTGAAGGTATTTCAAAAGAAAAAAAAACTTGTGAGTTATTTGAATGTGCAATTCAAAACATTCTTAAATTTTTACTTATTTTAGTATTTTAAGCAATAACAATGGAAGATATAACAATTAAATATGTAATTGCTTGCTTTAAATATATATATGAAATTAACTTACAGTTCTTGGTAGAGATCTTCAACAGCTTGTGCTTTTTTCTGGTGCTCACTGAGCTCGCTCTGGAGATCTTGTCTGTGTTTTCCAAAATTCTCTTTGAGCTGCTCCACTTCTTGCATCACCATCTTCAGTCTTTCCTCTCGCTCAATTGCCAGTTTTTCTGCTGCTTCTTTTCCAGTCTGCAACATTGCTAGCTCTTTTGATGTAGTTGCAAGCTGAGAATCCTTTTCCACTATTATTTTTTCTGACATGTCTACTTTATTCTTCAACTGCTCAATGTCTTCCCTAGCTGTTTTAAGAAGCACATCCTTTTCTGATGCACTGCTCTGACTGTCTTTCTTTTCTTGTTCCAAGCTATTCAAACTGTGACTTAAGTCAGATAACTTAGTTTCCAATTCAGACAATTTCTTTTCCAATTCTTCTTTCTCCTTTTGGATATGCTGCAACTTTTCAGTGACTACTTTAGTTTCAGCTGCCTGTGTTACAATTTTTTCTTCTGTTAACAGTTTCTCTTTTTCCATGCTCATTAACTCATTTGACAGAGCTGATAATTTCTCGGTCTGCTGTTTAGACAAATTGTTCAAGTCTTCCTTTTCCTCCTTTAACTTTGATGAACTTTCGATCAGCTTTAAGAGCTCTGTATCCCTTTCTGTTAAGACTTTCTCTAAAGATTCTTTCTGCTGGACAACTTTATCAAGGTTTTGGACAGCAGATTCAAGCTTAGATTCCTTCTCTGCAGCAAGGGATTCTGTTTCTGTTCTACCCTTTCTTAAGCACTCTATTTCCTCTTGGTGTTTCTGAAGAAGCTGTTGTTCAGTATTTTGTGCCTTTGCCAATGTTTCCTCTAATTTGTGTCTCAGTTCACATTCAGTTGCTAAAGCCTTTTGTGAAATTTCTTCTGCATGATTTTCAGTCTTAAGTAGGCTTTCTTTCACATTTTGTAACTGTTCTTGTAATTCTTTTTCTGTTGTCTTGGCTTCTTTAGTGATTAATTCCATTTTCTCTTTAAGAGTCTCTTCAGTCTTTTTCCTTTCCTCTTGTTCCTTTTGTAGCACCAACTTTAATTTTTCTGTTTCTGCTGTGAGTTGGCTAATTTCAGCTAAAGATTCTTGTTTCTGCTGCTCAAGTTGTTCTTTAGAGGAGTTTGATTCAAACAATAACTGCTGCTCAGATGTCTTTATTTCCTCCAGTTTTAATTTCACATCTTGCAATTGCTGTGTGGTTGCATCCAACCTTCTTTGTAATTCTTGTTCTGTTTTCTCAGCCTTGTCTGTTACTTGCTGGAGTTTATGCTTTGACATTTCAATTTCTTGATGGGCTGCAGTAAGCTGTCCTTTAATTTCATCTGCCTCCTTTTCCTTATTGCGAAGTTCTGAATTAATCTTGCTAAGTTGTGCTGAGGAGTCACTCGATGTGTTAATCAAATTAAAGATATCATCCTCCTGTAAAATAAATAAACACTTAAATAAAGCATATTGAATTGAATTGAGTTCATTTCCACTTAATAATACAACAAGTTTCCACAGTGCTTTTTTACATTCACTCAGTCATACAAGAAAATACAACCATAGTCACTCTGGTAAATCTTCCAGAGTTGCTGTGTAACCAAGTGGCCTGAATAGTTTAAATGTTGCCGTTACTCAACTATCAGTCAACTTACATCTACAAAATTAACTCATTCAAAACCCAACTTAAATTATGTTTCTGCCTAATTTGGTTCCTCATTTCTTACTTATTTTCTTCAACCATTTTATTTTAGCCTTATCTAAATAATTCCCAAACTACAAGATTTTCTGCCTTGTTTTCATATTCACCAACTTGTTTCCCCTTATCTTTATTAGTAAGTTATCCACTTCTCAATCATAAGTTTTGCTCTCATTTCTTTAGTTTCACTACATTCCACACATCAGACATTCCTCTATATTTAAACCTCCTCTTATTCCTTTCAGATCCACTATCCCTGTCTAGGCCCCTGCAATTCCCTCCCCCATCCACCTGTCACCTTCATCCACATAAGTTCTCTCTACCCCACAATTCCTTTAACCCCCTATAAACCTTCAATGACTTTTTACTATTAAAACTACATAATATCTCCTGTCTTTCCATATCATCAATTCTTTGTTTAATTTCTCTCCAAAAACCTCTTTCTTTACTTTCTCTATCATGCCACACCATACCCAAGCCAATTTTGTCCATAATCTCATTGATTCTATTAACCCAAGAAGTACTTGGGTTAATATAATTCTCTTTTAAATTCTTAATCCTAAACCATTTGAGACTTCTGCCATTATTTTTCCTTTACTCCCTACTCTGACTAATTCAGCTTGTGCAACCCCTATTTGGTGAGCTTTTTAGTAGACCCATAATTTGTTTGCAAGAATTCCTGTGAATCAAGTCTACATTTAGCCATCCCTCATCACTACCCCAAATTTCTAACCTAAACATAATTTTACCCTCTATTACTACCATATATATTTTTTTCAACACTTTATATACATTTCTGGTACTTTATACCTATAAAATGAAGCATATGCAAAATGAAAGAACCACAAATTGTAACAAATACTGACAAAAGGGAATTGAATTCTACATATTTAATAAAATGTTATTTGTATCTAGTTAGTGGTGCTCCTAAGTGTACATGAGATATCTGTCAAAGTGTGTTGGAGAAACATGCTCTTGCTTGTAAAATGAAGAAACATATTCTTTGAATTAAAATTTCTTCTTACATTTCATTTCTCAAACCTCATTAAATTGTTCAATGAGTAAATGCATTAACAATGAATCCAGCACTGAATCTTCAATATGTGTACTTCAGAAGGTGAATCCAATAATGAGTGCACTGAACTATAGCTAAAGACATAATTTAATCTGTTCCAGTGGGCCTTACAAAACCAAGTTTGACATTAAAGTTATCTTCATAGTCCTAATGTAATTTTTAATTTCATTCAGATAAATTCCAATACTATCATTCTAGTGATCTGAACAGTTATTGCATAAAGGAAGTATTCCATATGGTTGGCACCTTTCAAAAACTTCACAAGTGTATTCTTTTGTTACCTGCCATATTGGAACAAAACAGTAAGTGAAATGGCAAACCAAGGAATGGCATATATCAAGATAACAGAGCTAACAAAATTGTTTTGAGAAAATAAATCCAAAATTATAATGATACAGAAACTAAAGAAATGACAAAAGACAATACTGGGTACATATGCAATATAAGATACAAGCATAAAAACAGACAACAATTTGGTGGTATTTTTTCATTGAACACTGGACATGAATTCCTGGCAGCATATCTCAAGAGAGTCAACATCCTCTACATTCAAAAGACCATGCATTATGCCCATAATCTAATTCCACATGGACAAGGACCACTTACAGTACTAAAAATTGCTAATGGCATAGTTCACCATATGATACAAATACACACACACTTTCTACAACTGACAAGTTTTCGCCTATCCATTTCCCACGTTGAATTTTTTTTCTTTATTTGGTCAAGAGAGTTACAATTATTAAAATTATATAGAACTATACCTACCACTTCTTCTCCTTTGGAGAAAAACTAACACAGTAGACTATATAAACAATATTATAATTTCTTGGAAAAAATAGAATTGCATTTATGATTTGTAAGTACTTAAATATGAAACTCAAAAAAGATTAAATTGGCCTGTTAAAAACATTAAAAAATTAACACAGTACCAGTTTCTGTTTCTGCTGTGTCAGCTGATTACATTTTTCATCAGAAGCTTGAAGCTTTCTCTGCAGATCTCCAAGTTCCAATTGAGACTTTTGAAGTTCTGAGGATAAGACAACAGATGATTCTTCTAATGATGCTAATTTGGCAGTCAAATCTAAAATAATCAGTAAAGAAAAAAGTCAAATTCCAAAATTCAAAACATATCATTAAAGAAAGTTAGTATAAATAAATAACACTCAAATCAAGTTGATAACAAAATATTACATCTCCTACATGGGTAAACCATATTCTTGTTTCACACTTTATCTATCTTATGCTCTCACAGATGAAATGAGAGTGAAAATATTAAAATTTTGCATGACAGATGATTAGAATGTCTAACTTTCATCTAGATAAACCATACAGAAATCTGTGATGAACAAATTAACACTATTTGGACATTTCATTAATGCTCGCATTTCTTTTTCCTTTTGCTCCATAATAATAATAATAATAATAATAATAATAATAATAATAATAATAATAATAATAATAACAACAACAACAACAACAACAACAACAACAACAACAACAACAACAACAACAACAAGAATAATCCTTTAATAGTATTTGCTGAACAGCAAGTAAATATAAAGAGGCTTAGGCAAAATGTCTTTCATTATATGGGGCAGAGCTCTGGTATCAGTCCAACAGAGTTGACATTAGACACCAACACCATCAAATTAAATATTTTAGCTGGTTAGTCAACTACACATTCTTATTTCTCCTCTTACAACCATGGGAAATTACCATAAGCATCCAAGATGCAATGAATAACCAATCAGTTAATCAGCAGCAGAGGGTGTGGACAAGGGTTTACAAAACATGTTTGCCGACAAATGATGGTAGAGTGAAGAAATAAGTGCATGCAGTCAATTCACCAGTTAAAACATTTAATTTATATGTTCTCCGTTATAAAAGTTCTTCTAAGTTGCAATTAAGTAATATCATCAGGTTTATTTCTATTATAGGATCATCCATGATAACAAGCCATTGAGACATAAACTTTATAAACAGTTTACAATTAAAGTGCAAGTATGCCATACCAAAATTATATAATTATATGTATATAAGGTAAAATATTTCACATGCAGTAATTTATCCTAATAATCATAAAAACCTTCTGCTGTATTTTATATATGATAACAAAGTATGTTTTAAAATATGCTATATTATATACAAGATAAGTCATAAGTTATGGTAACTATTTTTTTCTTGAGAACAAGGGACAACACAAAATATCTAAGATATACAATTGAAAATGTATGGAATGTACTTTTGAATGAAGCCACCAAATAGTGTATGTGAGCAGAGAGAAGTTCAGTTGGTGGGTGACATTGATCAGGAATAGTGGCCACGAAGAATGAACAACATGCATATGTGAAAATAGCATTTCTCTGCAGCAGGAATGCACAAGAATGCCACACAAAGCTATGGAAAGCATTGTGCATGCCCTACCCTATCAAGCAATGGCACGGTGGACAAAGGCCTTCAAATGGGCAGAAGGTCGAATGCTGTGCAATTGGCGATTTGTGTCTGCAAACAAGAATATATGGGTGATGGTATAGGAAGTGCTTACGTGATGACAGATGCTGGATTCTTGTGGAATTAGAAGAGCAAGAAGGAATTCTGGCAAAAACTGTGCATCATATTTAACAGGAGGACCTGAACATGCGGAAAATGTATGTAAAGTGGGTGTCACATAAATTAAATAAGGTACAAGTGGGCTTGCTATGAAACATGTTGCTTCAATCTGATGAGATTTCAGGAAGTAGGGGATCCAAGTTTAATTGTATCATTGCAAATTATGAAATATGGACAAGAGCATGTGAACCAGAACTCAATAACAGTCCAATGAATGGAGCCACCCTGAATAACCATGCATAAATAAGCATGGCTAAACTCCTTCACCAACAAAAGCCATATCATTCTGGCTTATGACAATCAAGGTATGCTTTTGTGTCATTCAGTGCATGAAGGAACCATTGTGAATGCCCAGTGTTACAGTTTTGTGTGTATGTATGTATCACAATTCTACATACCATATGCACCAAATGGCCAGAACTTTTGAACAGTGCAATTATTCTCCACCATAACGCGACAGCTCACACTGCCTACAGTGTCAAGTGTCTTTTATAGTGGTGGGGATGGAAAGTTCTTCTACACCCTCCATATTCATCCGATCTCAGTCCTTGTGTTTAGGAACTCATCCCCAAAGTAAAGCAACCATTGCATGGGAAACGTTTTGCTAGCAAAGCATACGTTTTGACAGTATTTCGATGAGAGGTGGCTCACTTAGCAACTCACATGCAGCAAATGATATTTAGCTCTTTTCCCATCATTAGGAATGAACCATCAATGCCCTTAGAAACTACCATGAAAGCTGCTAAGCACCATGGATAGCCTGAGAGATCCATCCTATGATCGATTTACAACCCTGTGTAAATAGTTATAACTTTTGCTCATGCCATAATAAACCAATGTTGCCAATTGCCCGTCTTTTGCATCTTCCCTAAGAGGCCGTCTACATCCAGTCTTCTAATGGTGGCACCACTTAGCAGTAAATGCCATATATTTTCAATTGTATATTTTAGATTTTTTTGTTCTGTCCCTTGTTCATAAGAAAAAAATAGTTGCCATGATTTATAACTTACCCTTCTATGTGTATATATACATACACATGAGTGATATAATGTAGCATGTATGTATGCATATATATGCTACATTACATTATTTATAAGGATCATGGCAAGATTTTATTTCCTTATAAATTCTTTGTGAGCAGAAGTTATGGTTTTTTGTGTAAGAGAGAGCTCAACATTTGTATATGGCCATGCTGCAGGTAGTGCATGTGTTATTGAGTACAATGACAGAGTTGGAGCTCAGCAGATATGAGTTTCAAGCTATGCTTTTCTACAACTGAGTGTAAACTTGAAGCAATTTCATGAAATTTTACAGAAACTTTATAGTAATCTGCACTTTACTTGCCATAGCTGACAACTACTCTAGTGAATTATTTAAAAGAGACAGGAATTCTGGAAGACAAAGCTTGCCTAAGCTAGCCTCAAATAAAGATGTATCTAAACAATGTAATAAAAATGACAATGGAAGTAGATTCACATATCTATTTATTCAGATATATAGGACTCCTAAATATGCACAAACATCATTATAGGTGACAAACTGTAGCTATACCACAATGATCCAGAAACTAAACAGCAATTGTAAGCTTAGTGCTTTGAATGGAAGTATTGCCGAAAATAAGTAAGAAGTAGTCACAGTACTGAAAAAAAATGGTTACATCCCTTTACTAAAAAATAAGAAGCAGGCATGAGATTAGTATGGTATGAGGGAGAAAGACTGGGTAAATGATTTTGGAAAGAGATGATGTTGAAAAACAGGAAATATAGGCAAATCTTAACACCAAAAAATCTCTGAAGTTATATGGTACACTAAAAAATGTGTGGGGAAGAGAAAGATATATTGAAATTTGTGATAAGTTAGGAAGGGTTGTCATGGTTTAGAACAGGAGTAAAATATTTAAGTGGATTAAAAAAATGGATACACTAGAGGAATGTGTCCTATGTGTGAAGAACCAGATAGTACTTGGCATTGTATACTAGAATGTAAGCAAACCAGTTTTGGAGGGAACAGTTCCTATTACAAAAATGGGAAAACCAATGAAATAAGAGGTAGAAAAATTTAAATTTAAAATCAGATGAAAACATTAAGGAACTGGGAAAACACATAGGCAAGTAAGACAAAAATAGTTATGGCTGTAAAATAAAGGAGAGATGGTTGAGAAATGGTATAGAATTGTGAGATAGTTAAAGGAGAATGAAATAAGCAGGGGACAGAATGGGACTAGTTATCTAGCATTAGTTAAATAGGATCCTTATACACCAATAACCAGTGTGTATAAGGTCCTAAGGAATAAGCAAATCTCAAGGATAGAAATTTAGCTGAATGGGTTTAATTAAAAAAGAATGAAGGTTTAGTATTGTAGGAAATACAATTTAATAATGTATTGAATATATGAATTATTTTTAATGTCCTGTTTCGTTTTTGGCTGGATCAGAGCCCGGTCCCTTAGATATTCCAGTGGGTAGCTGCTGATGAACCAGGGACTGGGGGGCTGAGCCAATCAAATTGAAATAAATTTTGATTGGAGTTAGTGCCTTCTGGAATTGCCGATGGTACTGTTCCTAATTATTATATTTAGAATTAATGTTTCTTTTTTTTACTTGTGCTTATTTTGTCAAAAAAAATTGTATAGTGATGTATGAGAAATAAATACTACTACTATTAAAAATAAAAGCATCGCATAGCAGCTGTTCTGTTGTAAAATCAAAATACCATCATTATGGAACTGTACAGTAAGGCCGGTTTTCCAGAAAACTACAAGCAATGAAAGAAGCAGAACCCAAGATCAAAGATGAGACATTTTATTTAGCACCACAACAAAGCTCTTACACACACTGCTGCAAAGGTGAATTTTTAAACAAAACAGGTGTCACCTGAATGTTGCTGCTCCTTATGAGGCCTGACCTAATGAACATTCAATATTGTTCTCCCCCTCCATTTAAGGTAACTCTCAGATCTCAAGAAAACTTGACAGGAGCAATTGTGGTTCACCGATGGATGGGCACAAGTATATATGACCTATTCCTAAGGACAAATGTTAGTATAAGCCTTGAGAAATTCTGCACAGATTTTCAGGCAAAAGCATTTGCTATCCTGAATTGTACTTTTAGAAGACTTGAGAAAGTTACTGTGATAAACAAATTCTCATCCTCACAGATAGTCAAAGTGCTTTAAAAGACTTCCTTCTGACCAGGTAAAATCTAAACAGTATGGGAATGCCAAAAAGCCCTGACTCTTACAATAGGCTTGAACTGCTATGGGTGCTGGAGCATAGGAACATTTTTGAAAATGAAAAAGCAAATCAGCTGGCAAAAAAGGGTACTGAAACACCCTCTGTAGGCCCTAAACCCATGGCTGGGATCAGTATAATTACTGCTAAGACCATGGTAAAAATATGGATTTGGGAAAAACATGAACACCAACGTAGGTGGCAAAGAGACTTACTCTTTCTATAACCAGGGAAAACCTGGGAATGGACACTGACATTGGAAACAGGATACTGCAGTTTGTTTAAGGAACAATTTTGGGAAATAGTGAAAGTACCTCTTCCAATCGGGTTGTATAATAAGTCTTTTGAATTGATATACATGAGGTTTAAAAATCCAATATACCCCCCCCCCCCCCATTATCTAATCTAATCTAATCTGCTACGCCATCCATTATTTAGATTTTGTCAGAAGCCTTTCTATTTTCCCAAAATTGAAGTAAAAGATCTTTCAGTGCTGAAGCCATTGCAGCATATTTGAAGGCTGTGAAAATATGGAGGGAGAGTTTTTACAAAACCATAAAAGTATTCTTCAACTTATATAACCATTTTGGAAACAGTCATGTAAAAACTTTCACCATGTCCCTTATATTAGGGTGGAACAAAATATTTAGTACTTTCATATCTACAAGTCAGCATACTGGTATAAAACTAAGATGGCACTGAAATTGTTTGTTTGTTCCAGCACTATTGCCATTTTTTTGTAATGAGTCTCTGTTCAGGTATGCAATTAGCTGTAGAGGCATAGCAAGACTGAAAGTTTTTCTGCCATTTTGGGGATATTCAGTGGCTCTCCATTTCTCTTGCAGTTATCTCAAATAAAGGGGTCTTTACCTTTATACAAAGGGAACAGAAGGGAACAGATGAGTGCCATCTGTGCTGAAATTGCAGCCACTCTGTGGGGACACACGTGTCTAGAGTCAGCTGCAGAATTGTGAAATGAAAAGAGGGCATTTACCAGACATTGTTTTTAAGAAAAAGATATGTTAGTATGAACAAAAATTGATTATATATATATTGTTTGTTTGTTTGTTTGTAAAAAATAATATATCTATAAAAATACATTATTAATTATTCCTTTTATACTATACATTTTGTTCCACCCTGCATAATCACATTTCATGCTAATCATTGAGCATTTCAGTGAAACTACCACTATTCATTTCACTCCTTAAGTTGAAGTCTTAATGCGATCTTTATAGTAATATAGATTTAAAACTGCAAATCCCAAGGCAAAGTCTGCATGGCTGAAGGTGTACAACTATAAAGTGGCTTCTTTGTGTTTCCAATCTGCTAGTCTAACTTACTCTCTTGTTAGCACTTCTACAGTGCATTGTTATTATTAAGAATCACTAGTTAATTATGAGCAATTACTTTGAAATAAATGGTAAAATGCAACAGTTCTATTTCTTATAATTCACATATATAATGATTAATAAACCTTCCCATTAAATACTGAGGGTGCCAAAAAAATGTATACACATTTTCACAGTAGATATCTAATTAATATATTTCAAAGTTGGCCCAAAAACAACAGTAATGTGCAGTATGATGTTCTGTAAACAGATGTGACTCACATACATTATACTAGCATTGCTACATGACAGATAAATCAACAATCAACAAATGAAGCCAAGATTATCGTACGATATTCTGTAAACAAATGTGACTCACATTACGTTATGCTAGCATTGCTACAACAAAATGGAGCTAAGATTATCGTTTGAACAGCGGAAAGCAATTTTGAAGTGTTATTGGAAAACCAAGAATGTTTTTGAAATCCAAAGGCAATGGAGACATCGTACAGAACAGAACCACCAATGCGAGTAACAATTGTATCCATGCAAGACAAATTTGAGACTCATGTTACCATATGTGATGTTTATAAGGGCAGATCTGGCAGACCAGCTACACTGGCAGATCTTCAGGAAGAAATTGAAATAACATGTGCTGCAATTGCTGAGAACACTTTAGCAAATGTTGCTTAATCAGTAGTCCAATGTACTCAGAAGCATATCAATGCCGATGGTGGGCATTTTGAGCAACTGTTGTAACTGTGAAAGTCTAAGATGATTAGTGCTCATCATTTTCTGTTTGTGTGAATTCAGTTTTGTTATGTTAACACAGTTTTTTCTTTGCTTGAAGTGTATATACAATTTTCGGCACCCTCTGTATATTTCTTATTAATTAATTTTTCAAACAACTTAAAATTACCTTTTGTTTGTTCCAGATGTGATTGAATTTCCATTGATTTGCTCTCTAGTTCCTCTTTCTGTCTTTGCATGTCATTTCTCAATTGTTTGATTTCTGTACCTTTTTGCTTCAATTGAACTTCCCTCTGTTGCAATTCTTCATTTTTCTCTTCCATTTCTTTTTTATGAAGCTCCTGCTTTGTTCCATTGTCTCTAATAAACTCCTCTTTTAAAGTTTCCAGTTCTTGTTTAAGTTTATTTATCTCAGAATCTCTCTCCTTGAGCTGTTCTTCCAACTTTTGTATCATAGCATTCTTTACTTTTGTTTCATTGCTGTACTCCTGTGTAACTTTAGCCAATTCTTCTGCTTTTAGATTCAGTGATTGCTCACTATTTTCAAGCTGCTTTTTCAGAATTCCCTCCAGCTCTGTAGCTGAAATTGCTTTCTTACTGAGTTCCTCCGTGGTCTGCTGCAATAAACTTTGTGATTTATCTCGTTCAGATTTCAGTCTTTCAATTTCATGTTCCTGCTCATTGCATTGCTTTTTCATGTTACTCAATTCATCATTTCTTGCTTTTAGTTCTTCTTTTATTTCATTTAATTCTGTTCTCATATGGACTTCCCTTTCTTTTGATGCCTCAGTTTCTTTCCTGAACTCTTCAGATTTTGAAGCAAGCATTCCATTGTTTTCTTCAAGTTTACTTTTAAGGTCTTCAATTTCTTGCCTGAACTGTTGTATTATGGATTCTTTCTCATCACTGGCAACTTTCAGTAATTCCTTAGCTTCATCTAATTTCTTTATAAGGGATTCCACCTCAGAACTTTTTAATATGCACTGCTCATCTAACTTTGACTGCAATTGTTTGTAAGATTCTTCGTGTTCCTTTTTCAGTACTTCTATTTCTGCAAGATGTGAATTCTTATGCCTTTCCACTTCCTCAGATCTGGTAGTTAATAAGTTTTTGGTCTCTTCTAGTTCTCTCAGTAAACTTTGCATTTCTCCACTAACTGCTTTAGTTCCTTCCTCAGCTTCTTCTGCCATCTGTTTGAGAGCCAGACGTGCATCTTCCAGTTCTTTGCTTAGATTATCCACTTGATCTTTAAAATGTGCTAATGCTTCCTCAGCTTCAAACAACTTATTTGATTCTTGTTCCAAAGCCTCAGCCTTCAAACGTTCTTCAGCCAAAGAAGCTTCCAACTCTTGAATGCGCTCTTCATATACAGCATTTGCAACCTGAAAGCAAAAGAAATATAATGTTTTGCAGCACTGAGCAGCTATCAAAAGATTTAGCATGGAGATAAACGTTCCTTTAATTAAAATGAATTAACTTGAATTTAAATTTTGAATTAGTTACATTAATAATATCTTCAACAATCTTTTAATATTCATGAATAGGTAAAGACAAAATCCTTAAGGTAGTTTTTGCTCAAATTAACCAATATAAAAGAAGTTATTCTATTTAGGATATTGGCTCTTGATTTCATCTTGTGAATATAAATCATATTCCTAAAGGACATGTCATTAATAGGCATAAAAGTGAAAGCTTTAGTTTGAGGAAAGCAAACAACCCAAGCAAAACAATAAACAAACAAAAAAACGAACATATATATAGCACTAAAAATCAACTAAAAGCCTAACTAAAACAGGTGGAAAGTATATATTAATAAATTAAATGTGCACATCTCATTCTGAAAGCCATTATATAAGCTGTGAGGACAGTTTAAAGGCAATAATGGGTAGTTCAATATTAATCTTTTGTTAATGTAATATATGCTCTGTTTTAAGAGTATAACTGTTATACAGTTGCATTGAGCACCGCCTATTAAGTACAATGCTTGCATGCCGTTATTGAGATATGTTCACAGCAAAATGAAGCATTTTCTATTTGGGCTCTTTCATGTGATGGTATACCTTTGAGCTTAAGGTTCATAGATAAACAAAAGGAAGTACAGGAGCTAATACAGTTTTTTTTTTTTTGTGAAAGAAGTATATCAGAGTTCTGGTGACAATAAGCATAGACTTCAGGAATTCTGAAACAGAGAACATCTACAATGACAGTAGGCACACCAGGCTATGTCAGCTTACACTGGAGGCCAAGCATAAACAAAATAAACTCATGCTAGGGATAGCAGGAACACTGATTTGACAATACTCACTTCCTGTTCAGATTTCTTTTTCTGAAAATGAAAATAATCCAGTTTATCTTTCCACATGTTCCATCTGTATTTATATAAAACTACTATTACTATTACACCTTTAAGTTCCTAAAATGCATTGCACCAATAA
Organism: Metallyticus violacea; assembly: GCA_030762175.1. NCBI lineage: Eukaryota > Metazoa > Arthropoda > Insecta > Mantodea > Metallyticidae > Metallyticus > Metallyticus violacea. The sequence goes on from CM060841.1 coordinate 18,287,916, forward strand.
GGATTTCTATTTTCTATTTTTGATACAGCATTACAGTGCAACATTTTGAAAATTCTGAGGGTTTAAAAAATAATTTTAGGAATTTTTACTAATATAATGTGTAACAGAAGTTCATAGAAAAATCAAGAGGTAACAAACTAAGAAAGAGTTAAGTTATTCAGAAACAAATTTTTTTAAATAAAACATCCTGTTCCAATTAACTACATTAATTTATATGCATAACAAGATATACAAGATGCAAACTTGAAATTCACATTTAGAGTATGTACTTTCCATGTTTTAGAAACCACACTTTACAACTTAAATACAATTCAAAATATTTCTCAAAGTAACAAGTGGATTCTCTAAAAAGTAAAAAGTTAATTTTTTCTGTAATTTTATCATTTTCCATTATATACTTATGTTCTCCTGTATTTTTCAATTATTTGAAAATACATAAATTGATTTTCTTTTATTATATCATACTTATTTATTATTATTGTTACTTATATACAATTTAATGCCACTGTTAAAAATTTAGACATAAGAAATTTAAAGAATTATCTGATGATTTTAGATATCTGAAAAATGTGCACATCCATTCATTCAGACAGAACTACAAAATAGACACACCATTATGATTTGAACTATTTAAACAGCTCTTTCTGTCTTTACTTATTGAGATTTACCCAGAACATTTTTTGTGGACTTTGTCTGCATCCTGAACTGTTAAACAAATGATAATATGATGTGGACAAAGGTCCACAAAACATGTTCTGAGTAAATTTCAATAAGTGAAGCCAGAAAATATGTTTAAACAGTTCAATTCAGAAGAGAATATTAATGCATATTTCACTGTGTTAGATTTCAAATTTAATTAATATTGACACCATAATACATTAAGCTGAAAGGTCGCAGAAGTATATCTCAGTATATTATATTATAATGGACTGCTGGACAAAGCCAGACAGTATACAAAGAATAAATTTAAAATTAATGTAAAAGTGTGATTAATTAATCAATCCATTTATTTTTGCATCAAGTATTTTGTAGCAGTAAAAATACTGTGATGAAGATATTTTGGTTGTTTGGCACATTAGTTGTCATAGGTATCTTATAGCTGACGAATGGACTCATAGGGATCAAGCCTACAAACTATAGATTTGCAGTTCGTTCAAACTAACACTCTTATCAACTAAATCAGTAAGATATGACAATTCAAGCTAACATTGTTCATTTATCTGTGAGTGAGAAGCATTAAAATGTAGCCATATCAATGTAAAGTTATTTTCATTATTCAAATGATCATAAGAGTATAATATACATGTGTGCATGTATCACCTTTGCATCACTCAGCACATGCCTTACTCAGCTGAAAGTGCAAATGGCAGTGGATATATTACCAATGTAACCTTTTTATTAAAATATTTTATGTAAAATACATTAAAACATATATTCTTACCTCAATATCTCCTTTTAAAATAGCCTCTTCTTCAAATCTGAACTGTAAATCTTCAACTTTTCGCCTTTCATCTTCCAGCTGGCTTACCAACTCTCCCTTTTCCACCTTAAGTCTCAATAAGAGATCCTGAATATCTTGCAGTTTAGCTTCCGACTCTTCTCGGTACTGTAATTGCAGAAGTTTCATAGTTTCATAGGAGTCTTATTCTTTCTTAATACAAGGTTATGTGAAAAAGAATTTTAGCGATGTTTTATTTATACAAACATTGTTGTAAATGAACATGAAAAGCTAATCTAACCTTAGAGTCTCAAAACTTCACCTGCTCATACTCCTGCTTGAAAGCTGCCAGTTTCTGTTCAGCATCATCTGCTTGACTTGCAGCCCTTGTGACCTCTGCTCTCTCCAGATCACGCTCCTTTAGTAGCTGTTCTATATGAAGATCTTTTTCTCTCAAAATATCCTAGAAGGGCAAAATATTTATAATATGTTAGTGTATTAAAGGTAGAGAAGAAGGTGATAGAGTGGGGAGAGTTAATACTGCAAAAGAATGCACATAATGCCTGGTACTGACAGTGTTGTTACATGTTGTACATGTTGTACCATTAATCTTATAGCTACTTAATGAATTTTCATAGTTTTTTTATTAGAACCTTGATATTCAAACAAAAGTAAAATTGCATGTATTGTTAGAAAGGGGTCTTCAGTTAAAAAAGTAAATTCTTAGTATACATAAACAAAAATAGTTTAGAAATGTAAGTATATAAGTAAAGTAGGGTGTACACAGTATATAAGACACCTGCATCAGCAATTTTTTTAAAGTATAATGCAAAAATAATCCAAATTGGTAAAAATATGTGTTGTTTTCAACTAGAGTGTGAACTAGAGCTACACTAACAAAGTTCAATCAAGTTCAGCAGATTGCAGTGTAAAAAAGACAAAGTAATACAATAAATGCAAAAATGACTTTAATAGGTATTTATTGCAGAAATGAAAGAACAAAGAAATCTTTAGAGCTGAGTTATAATACATGATAGAAAATTTCAAGTTATTATGTTCTTAAAAATATATTAAGAATTCAAGAAACTATGTTCAGTAAACCTATATTGTTCTATAGGTTTCACAACATGAGGAGTAGGTTCTTAGTGATGGTAAGACTATTAATTTCCTCTACAGGTGTGCACATTTTTTACACAAAAATCCATTTACTTACATAAAAGTAAGACGCATTTCAGGAGAATCTCTCCCATCTTCAGTTGCTCACCAAACCACCGTTACTTGAAATGATGTACACCAATTGTCCAGTCCTCATTTCCAGTAACGGCGGTTCAGTGAGCAACTGAAGATGGGAGAGATTCTCCAGAAATGCGTCATACTTTTTGGAGTTTAGTGTAAAAAAATGAATACCTAAGTTTAGAATATATTACCACTCCATTGTCAACAGCTTCGTAAGTACAATATTTATTAATATCCTGTTTAAGCTAACTTAAGGCATGTCAACCAGGCTCAGGAAATATGGATAAATAAAGTTATAAATACAGACTATGTCTACAAGATTGAGTTTTTGTTTTTCTAACTTGTATTTGCAGTAATTTCTGAAAATTTGTTAACAAAGATGATGTTTTAAGTTTTGTACATTTTTCATTCTTCTCTCCATAAAGTAATGTCCATCGTACAGATAAAACAAATGAATAATAGTGACATTTTTGTATTTCAATAATAACTACAGTTATAATAATTAATTTTATGGCCTATCTACTCTTAAACGGAACATTTCATATTAATGCACTGTAACTAAGTAAGTATTAATTGAAAACTTATCCTAATCAGTTGTTTTACAATTTATATAAAGTGTGTTGTAATGAACATAGAAGAGTGTACATGCAGTGACTCTCGCATCATTATGTCATATAATGTGTGCAAAATTTTTATGGAAGGTTCTCATAAATTTTACTAGCTGTTAAATTGTTGCTTTCCTCTTGCAATTCAAAAAAAAAAAAAAAATGCATCATATCAAGCTGGAAAAAATTTAAAATTAAATAATAACCTTTGACTAATTTAGCACAGTACCTGTAATTAATAAAATTAATCTCATAAATAATAATTTGCTGCTAGTGATTAAATCTTTTCGTCTTGAGAAAATGTAATATTCTTGTGGATAGTAAACTCATAATATGTAGGATGTCAGCATAATAAATACCATAATTTCTAAGAATTTAAATAAAATTAACCTTTTAGAAGGGAATAATTATCTATAAATGATACTATTATTTTAAAAACACTGTATATGATCAATGCACAAGGACTGTTCAATTAAAAATGATTATAATTTTTAAAAGTACAATATTGGCACTAAAATTTAATTTCACAATATTTTGTTAGCTTAATGTTTAATGTACAGTAGTACTAGTTTAATTGTTGTCATTTCTGGTTCCCACTAATGAGAGATGTGCAAATTAAGATAAAATTAAGATCACTGTATGATTAGCTTCACTGTAAAAGTTCCAGTTAACTTTTCTAATTAAGTTCAGATATGTTTAATTCTGCCTACAGCAAAATGGAAGTGACAAATAATGACCAATATGCTTCTCTGAAATTCTGCTTTCTTACAAACTTTCAACTGAAGCCTAATTCAGAGTTTGCTCTTTCCTATGCACAGCTCAAAGATGGTTTAAAAAATTTAAAAAGGGGAAAGGTAATCAATTTCAAAGGAAGGTAAACCCTCACTCCAAAAAACACTAATACTGCTGCTGTTGTTGTGAGAGAGTTTTATTGAATAACATTAAGAACAATTACAGAAATGTTGAAAAATTTTCTGGATGCCAACAACATGTTGGTAACTGAAACCTTAGACATGAGATTGTTTGTGCACAGTGGGTTTCAAGGCTGCTAATTCCCAAGCAAAAGAGCATTTGCATGCAGGTTTGCATGTAGTTAAATGTACAGGAAAATACAGAGTTTCTTTCAAAGGTGATGATGATGAAACTTGGATACATAATTTTGATCCTGAGGGAAAACAGCAACGCTCTGTGTGGTGACCAATACCAAAAAAAAGTGGTTCCTTTTGCTAAGAAATTTATGGTAATTTCATTTTTAAATGTTCAAGTAATGGTTTACCAACATGTTGTACCTCTATACATAACTGTAATTGGGCAATACTACAGAGAGGTCCTGAAAATTCTGCAAAACTCTGATAACTTAAGTAATGAAGAGATTAAATCATTAAGTTCCAATTTTACATTTAAGATTAAATCATGATTTTTTAAAAAAAAAATTGTTCGAACCCTAAACAAAGATATATAAAGTAGGACATGTCTAGACAAATGAGCATGTTTTTCATCCTATGAATGCTATAAAAACTATTGGGTAAAAGGTTAAGTTAGGCTTGGGTGTTATGAAAGATACTAAACTTTGAACATAAAACACCATGCTTTGTTATGAGGGCTATTCAATAAAGATTGATCATACATTTTTTTGATAGCATACTCGTACTTATTTTCATAATTTTGATAACTTTTTTCATAGTAGTGCCTGTTAAATGCAATGCATCTGTCCCAGCACTTCTTCTTGTCTTCAAATACATGCTGGAAACAATTTTTTTACAGGTCTTCAGAATTGCCTTTACCAGTGATTCTGATGATGGAAAATGGCTCCCACTAAGGCATTTCAACTGTGGTAAAAGTTCACCAGGGCTAAAACTAGACCAGCGAAAGTGATAGATACACTTCACATAGATTTTTGTGAATCAGCGAACCATTTGTGATGTATGGCCATGCATTATCATAGTGCAGCATCCATTGCACGAAAATGTGACTTTTTGCTTTTGCTTTTCCAGGCCTGAATTTAGGTTACCTCCTTGGCATTTGCTATTTATGAGGACTAAGGAAAACCTGGAAAAATCTGTCTGGGAGGATGGTCCTGATGCAAATTGAACCCCAGGCCATAATGACTTCCACTTGTGTCAGTAAAAATAAATGTAAGATGTGCAATAAACTAAGAAAGGATGGAACAAATGGTTGGTTGAATGCTAGTGCTATTGGGGATGCTTATATTTATCATTTTTCCCTAGCTTCCCAATAAAGAGCTTCCAAATTATTTTTCATTTATTTGTTGCTATCAAGATGACTGCATTTCAGATGTTCTTTGTTTAGGATAGTATTCACTGCTTACACAATGGGCAGTGGCTGTCCTTGACTAGTTTATGTGAAGAGATATTCTGACAATTGGACAACAATTAAGTGGAATTTGGCAGCTCCAATGCTTCTTGGTTTCAATAAAAGATGTTTGAAAAGTAATTTTAGATCTTCACAAGGTTTTCCTTTAAGTTTTTATTGGATATGTTGTTGTTCTTGTTCAGCTATTAATCTTTTTATGAGTTTTAATTTGGAGGGAAGTTCTAGTTCAAGAGATGGTTTTAATTTTATTTTTTCCTTAAGTATCAGCAATCTTGTTCCCCTTTTATCCCGCATGGCTCGGGATCCATTTTAAAACTATATTATTTCTGATTTGGATTGTATGATATAATTTTATTTCATTTATAGCATATGTGGTGGGTAACTGTAATTGATTATACTTTGTAGTGCTGCTTTAGAGTCACTTAAATAAAAGAAATCTTTTCTTTTATTTATGTTAGGTCAATACAGCAGATTTTCTAAAGCTGCTCTAATGGCCATTAGGGATGGAAAATATTCTGAAGTAAATCTAATATTAAATGAAATTATTATAGCATGCTATGCTATCTGCACATCTATGTAAGCAGGATCTGCACTCCAATTATGGCAATGTTTATTAATGGCCAAAACATGGAGCTGCCACTTAAGCATTATTTCTCTATTTTGGTTCATAGTTCTACAACCTGAAATTGCATCATAATAGAATAATCATATCTGAGATAGTACTTGAAACGCATGCTCTTCTAAAAACCAGTTTCTCTTAATAAGGGATCTAGCATAGCTATCAATCATACATATGTTCTTACAAAAAACTGACTGCATTGTCAAATGATGCTATGTGTTATACCCCTTTATGATATAACAAATAAATTTGCTGAATGGTTCCAGTTTAGGTTGAAGCTTAAAATATATTTACATAGGTTTGCTCTCTAAAAGAAATCCTTTCCATCATATTGTTATTGTTTATATCGGCCCCCTGCATTAACAGCTATATGTTACTGTTTTAGAACAATTCTATCACATTTTTTTTTTCCTTTTTAGATTACGTGCATCTGATCTGTACCAGCAAAGCTTATGTCAGCATTGAAAATATATGTATTGGAATCATATTGGCTAACAATTGTCAATTGTGCTTTGTGATCTATTATCTGAATATTAAAACTATTAACAAAGAACAGTTTCGGAATAGACATTTTTTTATTCCAATCTTTTCAATAGAAATACAGAGAATCATTCTGTAGGCTGTTAATCAAAAACGTATAACTTACCTCATACAAAACTATGCTTTGCTGAATATATCCCATATGCTTTACTGCCACTTGTAGTTTATGTAACTCTTTTCCTTTTTAATACCTCAAGCACCATGTTGAAATCAGCAATTTTTATTTTTCCATTTTCAACTATTGCAATTGCCATAGTCTCCACTATTGTCATTTTCTACTCATGTAGCTAACTGTTTTTTACATCTTCTCTTTCTTCCATTCTGAATCTTTCTTCTTTTCCATTCATGGCAAATCAATAATTATACTGATTTTCTGCTCTAATCCAAATAATTTTGATTCATTCCTTTCTATATCAATACAAATTTTAAACAAATTCCAGAAAAAAATTACATAAAATTAAATAAAAACGATGATGGAAACGTTATGTGACATATTGAAGCAAATTTTTTTCATTATAATTTGATTTGTATGCTTACTAGCTATCTATGTGTGTTAAGTTTGCCAGATTTCCCAATTTTGGCAGGATTTCTCAACACTTTTAAGTTTTATGACAAAATTTCGTACTTCCTCAACCTAATTTAAAATTTTCCATAATTTTCCTTTACTAAGTTAGCAAACTTCTAAAATAAAATTAACTTTTAGTATTTTTGAATAGTACAAATTTTCACAGTGAAATATAGCATAATATAACAAGTTATTATTAATGAGGAAATCACTTAAATTTCACCAATCTTGAAGAAAAAAAATTTGAGGTTAGAAACATCTGAGTAAAATAAAAATGGGGAATTATAAATAAAAAACTTGACAACCTTAGACAGAAACAATGAAAGCTTATAATTAGGAAAGAAATTAAACAACACAATACAAAATTTCATAGCATTTAGTAGTTTTGATTTGGTGCATATGATTTTGTTGGAAAGAATGATTTACTTTCTGGACCAGTAATCAATTTATTGACCATTTGACCACCCAAGCCAATTAATATTTGAAGGGTCAATGGGAAAATGCAAATCCAGAAATTTGTTTGTTTTTTGTTGAAAAAAGTTCACAGTGCACCATAATTGGAAAAGTTAATCAGTACATTTATAACTAGAAGTTTCTTCCGGGCTTAGCTCCAACAGACCATGGCTCCTAAGCCCGGAAGAAACTTCTAGTTATAAGTCTGACTCCGGCCGTGAAAGCTTCCGACTACTCATTAATCAGTACAGTTTTGGCAATTCCTGGTTTTAATGCTCCTGTTCAGAACATTTTCCCTGTGATGAATATCAAGGGTCAGGAAACAGCATCAGATGCTCCACTCACTTAAGTTGGAATTGCAAGAAAGTGTAAATTCCAAGTTGGACTTACAAGGGCTTTTATGTTATAAAAAGTGACTCAAAAATTCTCAAAGATACCAGGTCTTTAGAAAATTGGTTATTTGTTGTGTTATGTGTACGTTCTGATATTGTATTTTAGTTGTCCCATAGACTACTGAAAGCATAACTTCTTCATAAGAGTATATTATAAAAATGTTACCAAATCATTTACAAATTTGGCTTTCAGTGATCCAGTTGTTATTTCCATTCTACAGCAGATAATTAACTGCATATTTAGACACACAGTCTTCCTCCATACTTTTCCTTTCACTATTTCTTTTTACCAGAACTATTTATTTTTATGACTCGCCTATTTGCACAAAACTGGCTCATGTGCTGGATTTGTGAAAAGAATATAAACCCAATTATCTCTAAGATTCAGGTGTATTATGACAAAGTTTCCCAATTTTTAGCAAAAAAGGGGAAAGATATATAAAAATAATACTTTTCATTGTATACCATTATCTTAATGCATCCAAAGAAAGAAAAGCTGATCCTACTGTAATAACAGTACCTCAACACAAACATAAAATGCAGAAGCTGCACCTGACGCTTGACCTTTCTTTCTTCACTTATAAAGGGTCATCGAGAAATTGCTCTGCAACCATTGTGTAGTAGAGATTTCAATACTAAAGCAAATTTTGGTGGTAGCAATGATCGCATGCTGAGCATATAATTGTGTTCATTTAACCACCAAGTCAAGCACACACTCCAAAGTCCAAACCTAAGCAAGGATAGGTAGATTATCTGCTAAAAACCAGTTTTGAAGTAAGGAAGAAGAGTCAGATTAATAGTTTAGCACATAGACTCCAGAATTTACTATTGCAAAAACAGAATATAAACAGCAGGAATATAACCACATATAAAAAAAAAAAAAAAAAAAAAAAAACCAGCAATGAATAATGAATTTTATAAGGAATTGGTTTAAAAAAGGTAAAAAGTTCAAGAGATAGATATTTGAACTCTCTTGGCAGCAAAAGAAAGAAGAATTTTAAAAAATTTACCCATCATTCTTGGGCTATACTTAAATATCACAAGATCTTTAACGAAGTTAACATTACATTGGCAACAAGGAATAAGTTCAGCATGTAAAAAATCATAAAAGCAACCAGTAGTTAGATAGTGTATCTTAAGAAAAAAAAAGTCAGGAATTTATTGTATAAATTGAGCAGACCGTTATATTTATAATATATATATCTAGGGTTGCTGATATTCAATCCTTTACTGAATCTCTTTACACAATGGATTCCTTCGCATTATGTTGTTAATAAAAATAAGACAGCTGACCTTCCAGCAAAACAGGGTACTCAAATTATATCAACAATAGTTTCTACATTTTCATTTCACTCTGCTAAATTATTTATCAAAAGTTCATTCAAAGAGGTAATTTATTAAGAGCTCCAGCAAAAGTGCAAATAAAAAATGCTCTGGCCTCCTAACAAAGAACTACCTAATACTATAAAATCCGAGAGGATATACAGTTGCAGCTGTGTTGTGGATAATCACTGGCCATGACTGCCTCAGGGCTCCCCTCCACAAACTATACATTCTGCCATCTCCTGTTTAGGAAGAGAGATGCATCATGGACTGGGGAACATGTGAACAGATGCAACATCAGAGACAAACTGATAAACTACCGTGAACTTTATTCGGAAGTTTAGTTCTAAGAGTCTAGAATATACATTTTAGATAGAAAAAAAATGAATGAATAATATTTGTTCACCCTAAATACAAACATTTAATAGAAATTCTAGCCATAGTCCTAAATAAAAGTAAGAGAAAACTAGAATATTCTCAGGTAGTTTTGTGTGGTGGTTACTGATAACTATAACAGTGAATATTTAATAATGACAGAAGCATGTTTGTCATGTAAATACTTTATTGCATCAACTCTTTCCCATAAAATTATAAAAATAGATATATGAAAAAAATGAAGGGGAAAAATACTGTTACGTTTCTCAAAGCACAGGGTCTCTTAAAAACCAGTGCATTATTTTTCATTATATTTCTCTTTCTGTTAATCACCATTTGTGATACATATACATATACATATACTGAATATCAGTGCATTTTTCATCTCTACATATTAATTTGACACATTGATGAGGAGATCAATACATGTGTGCCTGTTATTTACACATTCTTTCTGCCTGATGTTTGATTATGCACAATTAACAAATCAAGTATATACTAAAATCAGACAAAACCTAAATTGTCTCCCTGTTATGAAAAACCTCCATTATTATGGTCAGATTGTGCAATAGGGAGAAGTATGAATTATGTATAAACCCTTAAAAGTTGAGGTTATATTGCCACTCCATTGTCAACAGCTTCGTAAGTACAATATTTATACAAATTACCTACTTAATGTGTACTTATTTACATAAATTTTGTTATAATTTCTTAAAATTTTTTAATAAAAATGAATGATTACCTCCTTGGTACATACTTTAAGTGAAGTGTAACTGTCTAGTAGAACCATTCCATACCTTTTGTACATTAAGGGAAAAGGATAAGGTTAAATCTCTTTATTTCATGTTTTAAAAACATCATAAACTTATGAGTATGTCCATTACAACACAACTTTGCATTCTTAGAAATAACAGTAAAAACTATGGCATTGAAGATAAAAGATGCTAATAATAAAAAGACAATACAATAATTTAAATAATATTTAGCACACTACCTACATAATATATTATATTATTTGGGATAACTTTACTCCATAGCAGTGCACCTTTGCATCCTTATGCCCTTACCTGAAGAGATGATTTCGCAGAGATTGGTGTACTGGGCGTTCGAACCCCAGATCTCTACAAACAAATAAGGGATGTTAATATGTTATCAAATGCCAGGTTATGAAATGGCTTTATAATATGAATGAAAATTGCAGTCATGCACATACAAGTAATATGTCATTCATTCTTTTTAGTAAAATTGATATGTAAAAAAAATCACTAGGACTATCAAATAAATAATATGCCAACTTGACTAAAAAGCTATTAAATAAAAAAATGTTAAAATTACTGTTTTAATTTGTAAAGCTAAAAATTTTAATATGAGTTACTTCTGAAATATTTAGTAAATTAAAATGCATTTAAGTTTCAAGTCATATATTTAGGTAGGAATTAAATTTAATATTTTTACCAGATATAGTATGCAGAACATAATATTATTACTTTCAATGTTACAAAACAGTATAATGAAGAAAAGGTTGCATCTGGCCATGTACTTAGTGCATTAATTAAACTTTCAGAGGTTGTTATTTTGGAATAAAAAACTGAACTGAAAGATGGTAGAAATGCCAAATGTGATTTTTAAATGGTTTGCAAGCATTATATATACCTGGCCTCTGCTTCACATTTATTGCACATTTCACATTTCCTTTAATTTGAAATTTGACATACTTTTCAAATAATTCATTTTCTGAAATCTCAAATTATAATTAATGTGTAACATTTTTAATTATATTTTTTTGAATTTCATATTTTATCACTTTTGAACCCATTATTCAATAAAATGAACAGAACAATGCCACAAATAACACATTCCTGCTAGCCACTGTGATTATATTACAAATCTAAAATTTTTCATAAACAATTTTTTTAAAAGTTTACAATATATTTTCAAGCTGATTATACAATACTATTAATTCTACTATAATAGAAGAATAAATTATAATTTAGTGCTCAAGTGTTATATCAGTTAATGTGAATACAGAACATATTGCTTAAACAGAAAATACAAACCATCCTAAAGATGCAACAGAAAAAGAAACCAGGCTTTAAGAAAAATTATAAGCAAACATATTATAATAACAAGCATTGAATTAATGATCAGTTCACAGCTACAGCAAATACAAATTTATCTTTTGTTATTTATTACTTCTGTTATATTAAATTCACAAGTCAAAAATCAATCCATGCAATAAGAATTAATTTAAGCATTCAGAATAAAAACAAACAATGCTTTTTAAAACAATTTCTGTATCATGCAGATGGAAAATCCAGAATCTAACACCATATTACAAAGTATCCAATTTGTTTTTACTTATAAGAAAAAGTAACTTTCTTTTTTTGGTACTAATGCTTCTTTTCTTTATGACATGAATTTTCAGAAAAAATTAATATAGAAAGTTCAGTTGAAAAATGCACACTTCTGACATATACAAAAAAGGATTATTTTAAAAATAAGAATTACTACCTGTAACAATAACATACAGATAAAATCAGCAACTCTAGTGTTCTGAACTTAATTAAAAATTACAATTGTTCTTGTAATTTCCTCCAAATAGTGAGTAATATCGTTTTAAAGTGTAATCTGAGCCAGTTACTTGTTCTTATGTAACCATATATCCCCATTACACACACTCAATCTGGTATTAATTGTAATGGGGTATGGAAGGAATGCAACTCCATAAGTAAAGGGTGATTAAGTGGGAAATTTAAATGTTTTAATAGCAGTAAATTTATATGTATAGAGAACATGGAAATATAAATTGTTTACTTTGATTTTAACATGTTTACTTGTTTGTGAAATTTGCATGCAATTGTTTATATTAAATGTTTAAAAACAATTATATCTGCATGTTATTAGAAATTGGAAGAAATATATTTATTCATTCAAAATGTAACCATATATGCACATTATATGAAACTGAAAAAAAAAAAAAAATACTGTGGTTTTTTTTGGAGGGGGTTTTATAATTTTGAAACTTCTGAATGAGAACACAAAGTTAGTATTATTCAGCTAATACAGTTAATTCAATTTTACTTTAATCCTCTTGTTCTGAAATAGCTTGTTTGAGGGAAAACTTAAAAGATTATTACCTAATACAAATTAGGATATAATATTAATTTAACAGCTAACTCCAGTTTAGCATTATGAAACTTTACAATTATAGGCACAGGCTTCTAGGGACTGGAAGGGAATATTTCCAAAGTGTGTTTGGAAAGACCCAATTTATGTTAATAATATCAACATAAATTACATTTTTGGTTTGAATGTACTAAATTTCATAAAATATATAAATTTGTTATTCAGGAATTTGCCTGGAAGACATTCATTCTTCAAAAAGTTTCAAGGCAATGATGCAGGCAATAAGGCCATTCTGTCCAATTACATGTAGATGAACTGTCAGAATCAAACTCATCAGATGTAGTTTCTGAAGCAAATAGTTTCTGTCTTCAAATGCACTCATTTAATTCCATTTCCACTTGTGTGTGTACATGCATGCTTGTGTATGTTATGCAAGATATTTTGTTCTATAAAAAGTGTTCAATTTTTCCACTTATGAGAACAAAAGTTGTCACGCTTAAGGTACACTTAAAAATATCAGATTTTGGAAGTGCTCCCTGCAACTTTACCACCCTTAAAGTTATGCCTAATGCTTTTACAAATAATTTATGTTTAGGTTCAATGTCTTCTGTCTAGATTAGAAAGTGTTGTTTCCCACCTGTCAGTTAAAACTGAACAACAGAACTGATGGTAATACATTGCAAATTTTTTAAAGACTATATTTATTTTGACAAATAAACAGTGCATCACAACATAATAATGGACATTTTGGAATCAAAGGTGAACAAGAATTTTCTAGATAACTTTTCATCATTTATACATTTTCTGAAAAGTGATAGATGTGCCTGAAATTCTCCCAGAATTAACAAAAGTTGTATGACTGATTGTAACTGCTCTAATGTAAAAATTTTACAGCTGTAAGATCATTTTTATGTAGATGTAAGATCATTTTTAAGTGTTATAAATCTGAAGAAGTATTTAAGATCATTAGAGGGATAGAGTTGTATGCAATTGCCGTTTTTAACTGCCACTAAAATATAACCAGTTCTTTGAATCTTGAGGGTATAGTCGACCAGTTTAAATGAGTTGAAAAGACAGATGTTCACCAAGCTTTCATTAAAATAGGTTATTCTTGAGTTTTTTTTTATTTCTCAAAATGTTTTAATTGATTTTCATGTTTTCAGTTTATAGATTTGTTTAAACCAAATCTAATAGTACAGTTATTGAACTATATGATTTTATTTCAGTTTACTATATATACAGTTTTGAAGATGAAGTACTATATATATTGGCGGTGGGCAATCTCCCTCTGTGAGATTTGTAACCTCTGTGAGATTTGTAAATATACATTTCAACAACATCAACCAAAATACAAAGTTAATAGTTTCACCCAGCTGTGATTAAAATTGTATCTCTATTAATAAGCAGACAAATTAAAATAAAGTAATAAGTTTATGATATATGTGCATTAATTTATTTTAATATATATGCTTATTAATAGAGATATATTATTTTACATCAGGGTGAAAATTTACAAATTTTGTATTTTGAATATTTACAAATTTCACAGGGGAGATTATCCCCCAATATACACAATATGGAAGTTGATGCCTATGTTCATAATGCAACTAAATGAAAGTTAAGGTAATAAATTGATTTATGTATGCTTAAAATCATGCATTTTAATAACTTAATTCATTTGCAGTACAAATTCAAATTTGTATGTTGCTTCTTTTCCATCAAAGGTGAATAAGACAGACATTTTGTAATATGGTAGTTAGATATATTGTATCACTTCACAGATATAGTACTGTGAAACACCTGGTTGCTGCTTTCTGGTGCTTCCTTTGGGCTGGTTTCCATAAGGAAACTAGCCTACCTGCTGTAGAGGCTTGCTGAGCGAGGTGACTCCAAGCCTTACCCTAGCTCCCCGAACTGAGGATGCAGCACTGGAAGTTGTCGATAGTAGTGACTCCTTAGACCCTGCCCTCTTAATGGCACCAGCATTAGCTGGGGTAGAACCTCTATGCACCATACACTGTGATGGCCGACGGCTGGATGGAGACTGGCTCACTTTATGGACTGGTGCAAATAACCCAAACTTGGGCTGACATTCAAAGTACCTGCCACAAAATTCCTCATAGCTAAGTACATACAATTCTGCTGATAATTAAAATCTACATCATTTTAGCATACTTAATGCACTGTTGGGGCAGGAAGAGAAATGTCAGACAAATCACCTTTTATAAAGTATGTCAAGATGGGAGCTATTCATCAAGACACTATAACCCATTCACCTATTATTCACATTGCAAAGCTTTGCTGGAATTACATTTATCCTATCTTATTTATCATTTCCATCAAACTACAAGGATTAGGCCTAAGACCTGTTCCACATTCTATATGGATCAGATACACTACTTTATACACAGACATAATTGTAGGTCTCCATGCAATGTGGCATTATCTATGACCACTGACTATTATACAACACAACCAATGAACTAACATTAAAGTTCACCCATGCCCAAGGCAGACTCCAACCTGAAGCCAAGTACTTGCTATAAGAGTGACCACCAGAGCTGGACCTTACTTTTTTCACCTTATAAATTACATGCATTTGCTCCGACTTGTCTACTTTTATAATAATCTATGTTACTGAAACTAAATTACTTAAGTAATCCAAAGATTTTGCCAACAACTTATTTCTAATGATTTAGATTAAGATAAGAGTGTCTGAGTAGAATATGTTCATAAGGTCTTATGCATAAACATGAATTTGCATTTAGGAAACAGCTTTAGTTTCAGTATTTATGTATAATTAGAAGTCAGATCAACATGCACTAGTCTCCCAAAATGGCACTGTCCCTGAGTTTTTCAGAGCTTTTTGGGCAAACTTGCTCCCTGTAAAACATAGCATTGTTCCAACAAAAATATTTCTGATATTTATGAGTTTCATATCAAAAAAAGTGGAATCTGGCTAATGAATATGTTTAAAAAATTATATATATATATATATTTGCAGTTATATTGCTGCTCTTCTAAACAACTAATTTCAGGCTATATTTAATAGATCCTTCATTTTCTTCTATAGTCATTTACTTTACCTCTTGCCTTCCACCGAACCATCGTTCTTTCCAATTGGATCATCAAGTTCCACACCACACCATTCTCCTGCAGCAAATTCAGTAGCACCAATGTATTTGAGAGTGCCTGTTTTGGCACCCTGACTACTTCTCACAATTACACGCTCTCCGACCTTTAGGTCACTGTGGGTTGTTGTAGAATTTAGGTTTGTAAGTGATGAGTCTAAAAATAAATATGTAAATATGCTTTGCTAATTTATGTTATGGCAAATATGAGCATTACAGTAAAACTTCTAATTTATTTGTTTAGTGGTGAGTTGATTACACATTTTTATTGCTCTACTTACCAATATTTATTGGTAGAACATGTTTCAGAACCATTGTTCACATACTCAGCTGCTAATCAACTGATAACTGATGGGTGATCTAATTGCATCTTGAATGCTTACAGCTCACTTGCAAAGAGAGGTTACAAAATTCATCAGGATTTGTAAAAAATAAAAGAAAAAGAGAATCTATGTTTTATCTTATTGAACAAAATCCTGTATCTCTTTTCCTCTTTCCGACTAATGCTGACGAAGTATTGGGAATAATAAAAAAATATTTATCAGTATATAGACAATATTGTCAGTATTATAGTTTTAAAACATTGTGCAATACATTTGGTAGCAGGTTTTTTCCTGCTGATTAATAATAAATCGTTGAAGAAGAATGCTTTCCTAAAACTATGAAAATTGCAAAAATTGTTCTAAAACAAATCCTTCTAACTACAGACTGATATGTGCATTTCCTGCTGTATGAAAAATTATTGAAAAAAAATCATGAAAGAAAGACTGCTGAAACTCATGAACAGTAAAGATCATAACATTCTTTATAATTCCCAATTTGGATTTATAAAATATTATATCACTACTATTACTGCTACTGAAGTAATAATACATTCTTGAAGCAGTTTTCTTCATAGACTTAAAAATGGCATTTGCTATTGTGGATCATGGATTGTTATGCTTCAAAACAATAAGTTCTATAAATGCTGCCTTTGTTGACTCCAGACCAAAGACACCTGAAGAAGGACATTTCAAAGTTGTGTTTGAAAAAGTTGTAGCATAATCCGAATGGCTTCTGGAGTTCTGTGACTTTAGGCAAAACTTACCTCCACATATACTCGAGACAAAATGGCAGTCAAAGCAATGGGGTGGCTAAGATGAACTGTTTTATTGGTGGAAGAGTAATGGTAACTTTTTTTTTGGGACTCACAGCCATCTTGATTGACTGTTTAGATAATGATAAAACAGTTACAGGCTGTTATCATGCAACTTTATTGGACTGTTTGCATAGTGAGTTGAAGCAGAAGTAACCAAGATTGGCTCGCAAAAATGTGCTCCTTCACCAGGATATACACCTGCTCACATTTCTGCCATTCCAATGGCAAAAGTGCACAAGCTGGGCTTTGAAATAGTTCCCCATCCACCCTATCCCCCAGATTTGTCCCTGTTCCTTTTTTCTCTTTCCTAACCTCAAAAAATGGCTTGGGGGATAGAAATTTTCATCAAATGAAGAGGATATCTGTGCTGTAAACGAGTATTATGTACAGTTCAAAGAGAGTTTTTTCTGAGGGAATAAAAAAATTGTAATATTGCTGAACTAATGTATTGAGCTGAAAGAAGATTATGTTGATAAACAAAATTGTGTTTATATTGTGTAACATATACAATGTTCTTATCACTTGCCATATCCTTGCTTAATGTAATGTTTTAATCCTGTTGTTATCTGACCATTTTTTTAAAGGTATATAGTTTATAAGTGCACAAAAATAACAATATATTTGTTCTTAGCATACCATTTCTATTTATTATATTACTAAATTTTTCAATGGCATATGTCATTGTATAATCATATAATTTGTACTATCCCTAGTTGCAAGTTTTATGACTCTTTGGAATCTTTATAAATTAAATAAATAAATCTTCATACATTAAGATATTTGTGTGATTGAGTAGAACTAAAACTCTTTTGTTCCACTTACTTGTTTAAACATGTAGGACCGGTTTCATGAACCCTTCATTCGCATCATCAGCCCCTAATCGAACGAAGGGTTCAATTCAATCACACAATGATCCTAATATATGATCAGCTTCACTGTACAACGTTCCAATTAACAATTTTAGTTATTAAACCTTCTATGTCTAATGTAAACCTTTACCCATAAGCTAAAGTCAGTATGCTGACTTTAACATATTTTATTTCCTTTCTATTTCATGATTAATTTCCCAAAAATGATTGGTTATGCCAGATTTATCTATTTGTTTATATTTCATACTCCTGAAATGTTCTTTAAGTCTGACATTTATATTTTATTTTGTTTTTGCAATGTACATTTTATTACAATCTGAACAACTGATCTGGTATTTGACTGGTTTCTTTTCTGGGGGAATTAGTGAATATGATTTGGTATTATGAGATTCTTTATACTGCATTTGCTCTGTGAAGTCAAAGTGATGTTAAATTCTTTAAAATTTTTGAAAAGCCCAAGGGTGATATGTAAATGCTTTTGAACTTCAAATTTTCGTTTTTCTAATGATAGTATAATGACAGTAAAGGATAAAAAAAGTTGCCAGACTATCATTAGAAAAGAAGAAATTTACATTCAAAAAACATTCACAAATTACTCCTAGGCTTTTCAAACATTTTCAAAGAATTTAACATCACCCTAGTTCCACAGAATGCGTACAGTATAAAGAAGCTCATAACATCATATATACAAAAATTCCCCCAGAAATGAAATCAGTATGTATGTTAATTGTTCAGACTGTAATAAAATATACATTAAAGGGAGAAAAGAAAGAATAAAAATACAAAGGTCAGATTTAGAGAACATTTCAGCAATATCAAATATAAGCAAACAGCTGTAACTAATCACTTCTGGAAAATGAATGATGAAATTGAAAATAAATTAAAACATTATTAAAATCAGTGGAACTTAGCTTATAGGAAACACTTACATCAAAAATATGTAGAAAGCCTAATGAATTTTTAAATTCCACAGATGAAAGATTAATTACAAAACGTTGTAACGTCCCACCAAAAGTCTGCTATAACCATCCAAGATACAACTCAATTGGCCTGTCAATGACCAAGGATGTGAACAAGGTCAACAAAGCATGTTCTGCCAATAAAATAAGTAGAGAAACAAGAGTGTGAAATTGATCTACCAGTCTTTATTTATAACTATGTTTTTCACTGTGGAAGTTCTACTAATTTGGATTCAGTAATAGTAAAACTTCCTTTACAAATAATTGTAGTTAGTATATAGTCATATTCCAATTCATGAAATATATATTTAAATTTATAATGTCTATTCTGTCTGCAAAGGAATATTTGTTCTTTGAGTTTCTACTTTATATAGATTATAATGCATGGACTGTGTGTGCAAAGAGAAGAGTACTGATTCTTACAAATCAAGTGTTTCTAAAACAGATACAAAATTTATATTTTTAACAATAAAATAAAGAATTCAGAAAAAATAAAAAGTGTAACAAAATACTATGTGAACAGCCTCATGTTTTAGATGCATATTTGTTGTGATATGTGTTGACAAGTGTGAGGAAAGGCTAGTGGAGTTTTATGGTCAAGTAAGAATAATTTGAATCATTAACAAATGATTGCTGCTGATGTGTAAATCGAAGTTTGTAAATAAAGAGCTTTAAAAGTGCATGTATGCTATTGATACTAATTCCATCTCTTTAAAGTTTGTTGTTTATAACCTAAAGATACTTGAACAAGAGATGCTTCTTATTTTTAAGGAAGAAAAACACTCACTAAGGGATGGTGTTGCTGATGATTTCTTAAGGCTCAGTTCCTTAGTACTGTTTGTAGGGGAAAGTATCGGTGTAAGGCGTCGAATTGGTGATGCAAGACTCGATGCTGTGCCATTGCTAGCTTTTGCAGTATCCATTCCAGTTGCTGCTGCTTCTCCACCATTGTGGTGCTGAAGTGGAGCCCTTGTAAGTCGTGTGAGTCTTGAGAATACTCCACGACGAGCCTCACATTGAAAGTAACGCACTCCCGCAACAGATCCATCATTCTTGCCTTGCAGAACAGAAATAGTACTTACTGAAACTGTATACTGAAAACAACTAAACTAGTTAAAAATTCTATTTTATTTTGGTGCTATGAATGCCACCACATATCAAGAAAGTATAAAACAAGCTGTTAGTTAGTTCTGAATAGCACAAATTTTTCCATGTGTTTATATTTTAAATTTCTCTTGTGTTCCTTAAACCACATGGTAATATTTCTTTTTGTTTTGCCTATGTATTTCATATTGCAGACAAAAATCAGCAACAGCAGATCATTTCTGGAAAAAGAACAATGCATTCCAAAAGGAACCAAAACTCTTAAATGCTCTTCAAAAACCAATAGAATTAACAAAGTGGGAAAATATATTCATAAACAAAATCAAGGGAAATTTGGTTAATTTTGATTTCCCAAACAATACTAGCCTCATCACCAAGTTCGTAAAATCCACAGAGCGACATCTTAATACCAAGCTGAGAAGCAGGCAGTGAAACTGTGCTGAAGATGAAGGCAACATGTCAAAGTAAGTGGAACAAAATTAGTGAAATTTGAGTGATTTCCTCAAGCTGTTAGATGTTTTATACTTCCTTTTAGAATCATAACAGCTATCCTGTTGTGAATTAATTGCAATCTTGAATGATACACATTATGGAGGATACCAAAGTGTTACTGACATTGCCAATATAAAGTTCTGGGATTAGATTTCAATATTTTGCTCACTCTATAATTGACTGCCATGATTTTGCTTGTCCTTCCACATGCAGCATATGCTGGAAATGTGGAAATTGGGAGTGCCATAACCTTTCATAGTCCTGTTTCACTTGTGATCTTTCATGGGTACTTTAATATTTATCTGACATCAAGGATAATAAGGCTAGACTACTATATATAATTCACTTATAGCAAACTTGTGCTCAAATATATCATAAAATTATCTTAGTTTCAATTAATATTTTTCTTTCTGTTTTGCTGTATTAATATCATATACCTAGGTTCCAAAATAAAAGATTCTTGTAAGGGGCCTCAAATCGCCAGATTGTACTGAGAAGTTACTGGGCTCCAACTAACACAATTCCTCATTAAACTGTGATGGATTTGCCAAAGTCAAATTCATTTTAAGGAAAAAACCAAATGTGGAACCCTCTGCAACTTTCATTGAACTCCCTTTCTGTGAGTTTACAAATTATGCTCCATTGATTTCAGTAGATGTTGAGCGGAGCTTCTCAATAATATAAGGTAATGTGCATAATCCAGTATAACAAATTGGTTGAAACCCCTTAAATAACACATTTACTTTCTACATATTGGTTATTTTAGTTATTCACTACAGGTAGAATAAAGAATCTAAATGTAACTGATTTAGACCTGAATAAAAGCTTTTTATCCACACCATTTTTTGAATATTTTTGTATAGATTTTCAGAACCATTTTTTACCCTTTCCAACCATAATTTTTCTCCTTAAAATCTGTTCTCTGTTACCAGCTTATTTTCATTAAATTTTGAAAATATTCCTCCTATATAAATTGAATTTATTCAAAGATGCTACAAAGTGTCATAGAATAATAAAATAATGACACCTATGGTTAAAAAAAATAATAAGTCATGAAAAAGTACATTAGAGATTAATGACAGCAATGAAGCTTTTAGACAGCATAACTTTTAATTATGAAGTAAGCGATTGAACTGTCTATGCACCTACAAGGTAACTCCAGCAATCATAAGTGGAACTTGTGGTATACAAAGTAGCATTTGTGAAGTTTCTTTCTAGCATTCCAATTTCCTCATTCGCCAGCTGGTTTAATATTACCATCCACATCATATTCAACATGATGTTGCTTCACTCTTAGGAAGTGGGTAATACACCTACCATTTAGCACCATTGAGCCATATTATTTATAAAACAAGAGTCAAATAATTTTCAAGTATAATAAAATGTAAATACTTTATTAATAAATAATCAACCTAAGGATTATAAACATTAAAGAACATTAAATTCTTACATTGACTACATTTACATTATAAAATTTCCTAGCTCAGTTAATAATACCTTCCTCTTCTAATGGTATGTACGAGCTTTAAACATTATCAATAGATATGTACACTTTTTTTTTTATTGATTTATTTAAGGACGCTCTTTAACAGCTCAGGTCATCAGCGTCCCATTTAACTCAGGGCGTGAAACGGCCGACAAATTTTGCTCAGAGGCCTCTTTTTCAGGCTTGAGGTTCTTTTTCGTGCCGCAAATGTACGACACGGGACCCACGGCTTTACTTCCCTTCCAAAGGAAGTCATACTTAGGATTTTTACGCCCGAAAAAATCCATTGGTCCTGCCGGGTTCGAACCCGCGTTTTGGGTATAGGAGGCAAGTATGGTAACCACTACACCACCTGGACCGACAGATATGTACACATAAAATTAACTTACCAACTGGATCATCAAGAACGACACCAGCCCACTCTCCTGGTGCAAACTGCGTGTCACCAATATATGCTATTTGTCCAGGTTTTGTCCCTCCAACCCAAATGCGATCTCCAATGATGAAACTGTCTGTATCTTCTGTCAGCACAATACTTGCATCTGTAAGCAATTACGTATTTAAAATTAAACCATAATTATATGTTCATATAATGTGGAGCTGACTCTAGTTCTTAGTACATTAGAAAAATGTGGAAAATTAATTATACTTTCGTATTGTAAGAAATAAGACGCTAAACTTATGAAAACACACATTCTAAGAAAAGCATATTCATTATTTTAGCATGTAAGTAATTTATATTAGTATTACTGTTCACATTCTTTTTACGGGGTAAATTTATTTATACCTTTAAAAGATTTATCAGTGCTCCTGGGACGAATTTAAAAAAACAAGACTTGTCAGTTATTTATATACTTCTTTATTACTTAAACTGAACACATTGACTATTAAATAATCACAATCCCAAATACGGGATGAACAATCTTTCAAGCTACAGGTTTCGCGGTGTGCGGCCGGCCCGCGAGGTTCACTTGATACACTTTTACTCAATACTCTGTATTGCGTCGTCTAACAAACACGTGCTACTTGCGTAAGATTTCAACTCACACAGAAGCCTCGCGCAGCGGAGAGGAAATATACGTCAACATAGCGCTGCCGGCCGGTCCCGCGGTTGCGTCAATCATTGCTCAACCTGTATATTTTGCTTTGATATAATATGTGCAGAAATATTTGTTCATTAATTAATTGTGGAAGTAATGGGCATAGGTGTGAATTTTTAAGAGCTTTGGGCTTTAAATGATTTTACTCTATATTAGCTGTATATATTATAGCATATCAGTTAAACTGAAGGGTGTGACAGTAAAAACATTTAAACTTGGAATTTCTACATCTTTGATCATTTAAACTGACAAATCTTATGCAGATTTTTTTAACATCATTTCCTACAGAGGGTTTACTGAAAACGTACTTACATATTAGCGACAGTTTATTTATCGTAGTTTTCTCTTTGTGTCATGAGTCTGCAGTGAACGCCCACGTTTATTCTATTTTATCCACAAAATGATGTGTTAACAAACTTATTGCATCTTTTTTAGCCTCAAATTCTACTTTTTATTTTGGCAACACGGTTATCAGATGGTTGTAATTTTGCAAAGAATTTTAAAGTAGTTTTTATTATTTTACAATTTCCCGTTATGTATTCCTTCTAGGAAAAAAAACATAAAAATCTAAATGCCTCGATGACTTATGGAGATGTTAAGAGTGTTTCATGTGTTATTTTAATGGAATATTTTATTTTAAGTCAGAAATTTTGGTTGTCTTAATTAATTTTTGATATGAAACTTTGACATTATTATTATTATCATCATCATCATTATCATAATCGTCGTCGTCGTCTATTTAAGGCCACACAATGTTTAGATTGTCCTTTTTATAATGATATTTTAGATATTTATTCACTTTTTACCGTTTAACGCCACATGGCGCTTGTTATAGGTAGCAACGGTGAATGGAATTAATTAATGAAGACTCAAATAAGCTCGGAGTACGTTGGCACTCCAATATTCTTTTCAGAGTGAGAGAAAACTGCGGAAACCTAGAACAGAATCAAGTCCATTAAGTAATAAATTTATTACGATATGTGTCTTGCCTGTTATGAGCTTTGGTTACATTTTCTGCTTTAGTGAGGATCGTGTTCTCTAACAAAGAATCTGCTTGGTACTTGTAATAAAGTAAACTTTCTTTTCTGCTGTCAACAGGGCTTCGTTGTGTTATGTTTTATAGGTTGTTCAAGTAAAAAATGAATTGAAGCTTTGTTGGCAAATTTTTATGATAGCGAAAGAGAACTGATTATGAAGTTTGAAAGATTATTCATTTATGTTCTTTTACGCCAGCCCAATTTTGTAGTATTTGTATTGCAATTAGCTGCTGTACAAAAGTACTTTTCTTTAAACATTATTTTAAGATCTATTTTCTGCGTTCAAAAATCTTATAATTTTATTATAGCTCTCATACTATATCTGGTACTAATCTCCATTGCTAGCTTTACTGTAATTTTGGCCAATGCATCCAAATAAAAATAAACGAACTTAATAGCTGTAAACTGCGATAAACCCCTTCTAGCGCGAAATCTTAGCAGCTGCCCTATGCAATTATCATCTCACTTTGATCATATTACAACCACTACAACCTTACATTTTTAAGACAGTAAAACAAAGAAGAAACAATTTAAATACTTTTTCAATGATTATTTTTAAAACACATTCTGTAAGTGAATAGAATATTTCTATAGTTGAACGAAATAGTTTCTACGATGGTTTTTGATCTCATTTCGAAAAATAAAAGCGGTTAGAAGGATTTTGGGTGGAATCATTTATTACACTTTTCATTTGAAAATTTCAGTTATCACCCATAAACCAATAACATTTCTATTACAGAAACTAATACCTGACGGGATAGTTATGAAAACTTATTTTAATAGATACTCTAAACAACAGTAATATATCTCACAAACTTCGATATTACTACAGTACTTTATCTTACAAAATACTAAGGGTGCCAAAAAATATATACGCACTTTCACAGTAGATATCTATTTAATATATTTCAAAATTGGATCGAAAAAATAACACTAATGTGTTGTATGATGTTCTATAAACATATGTGACTCACATTATGATAGCGTTGCTACGTGACAGGTAAATCAACAATGAACAAATGAAGCCAAGATTATCGTATGATGTTTTGAAACAGATGTGACTCACATTACGTTATATGTACAGAACAGAACCGCCAACACGAGTAACAATTGCACATGGGGAACCCTTAAGGATGTTGTATACTGTAGAAAACCAGCTATACTGGCAGCACTTCGGGAAGAAATTGAAACGATGTGTGCTGCAATCGCTGAGGACACTTTCGCAAACGTTACTCAAACAGTAGTTCAACGTACTCAGAAGTATATCGACGCCGATGATGGACATTTTGAGCAACTGTAGTAACTGTAAAAGTGTAAGATGATTAGTGTTCATCATTTTCTCTTTGTGTGAATTCAGTTTTTCTTTGCTTGAAGTGTGTATATATTTTGGCACCCTCTGTATGTATTGAGCCTCGAAATATTAAATATAAATAGAAACAAGAATGGTGGCAAACAAAGACCTACCTGAGGTACGTCTTACACCAGCCTCACTAAGCCTGCGGGCATTCTCCCAGAGAGCCTCTAGAGTGGTGGATCCTGCATCTACATGACATGCAACATAGCAAGATGCAAGAATAGCTAATGCACATGCAACACAAAACAGATACACATAGCAGTGGCGAAAAACACAAAGCTGCACAGTGATTCATTGCCAAGTATTAAAATATTGTATAAATTTCCCTTCTATACCAATTAATGCTTTATTGCTTTTTCATTATCAAATGGAAGCGTATATAACCGTTACTGGCTCTCGAATGAGTTAAAAGCATTGATGGAACATTTGCTATCATGGACGCGAAGTTGTTTAGCATCAACTATACAGTGAAACAGACCCTAGCCATCCGAACAGGTTTCTCCATTGCAGCCACAAGCTTTAACCATTTTCCTCAGACCTCATGTGCCCTAAACAGCGCCAGGCTTCTGCTAATATATTGGTAGCGAAGCTAGAGTGTATGCATAGTGAGTTTGATTGCACAATACAGTAATTAGAATGCAGTGTTTCAGGGGATAACCGAAATATTGCTTTGTTTCTCGTTCTCGGCGAGATTTCTTCTGCTGAAAATGTTGGCTGTAGTATACCTTCGTCTGTTTTCATTATTGTTCGGTAACTTAGCACTATACGTTACTAATATTGACTCTAACCAACTTAGTAGGTATATGCGCCTTAGACCCAATTCACAATGAAAATTAAACGTAACGTAAACTTAAACGTAACGTAAACTTAAATGTAAAAGCTAAGCTTGTATTGTAATGGAACTATTCACAATGAATCACGTAAACATAAAAATAAACGTACAATTAGACGTAAACTTTTTCAGAAAAAAAAAAAGAAGCGAAGTTTTGGTTAATTATAATCTTAATCGCGTCGGCACCAGTTTTCGGTGCTTCTTTTTTATTATACAGACAGCGCTAGTCAAAATTATATCAGGAGTTTTACAATGTAATTGCATACACATTAATGAAGCTATCTAGACAAAAACATGCACTAGCAGACATAGTAAATGCGACTTATTTATTTAAAAGATATTCAATGTCGATTTTTAGGGGTACATTAGTAGCATTGTTGAACAGGCTTCACGTCGGTTACGGCTCCGGTTAATTTTCTCCTGCACAAACAACCGGAATCTTTTAACTGCGCAATTATTATGCATGGATAGATTATAAGTCGGTAGATCTTCCCCATAATTTGCTCAAAAGCGTTGAATTATGGACTTAGTCGCATGAAATTCCAGCACACAGAACACCTTCCTCGCTGCTTTGGCCAGCATTTGCACTAAACACCATTTGATGGTCAACGAATTGAACTATATTCATCGAGGGCAATATAAATAAATTTTACAGCGTGTCTTCTTGTCGCTGTGAAAAGTGCACATAAAGAAAATCAATATTCAGAGAGTATACTGTCAGTATTTGAGAATTTATATTACGTACAAAAATATGGCAGAGAATTAGAAACAGCAATAATCCAACAAATAGTAATGCTAATTGCGAGAAAGTAACAGTGGTATCCATGAATAAACTCTTAGCTAGACGACCATTCAAATGAATAAGCTGCAGTTACCGAGTTCGGGTCTCTCCCCTTCTGAGAATAATGATGCCATTCATTATCATCATTACTGGCAGCACGCGCTTCCAGCAGCCGCAGGGCGCTTCTTTTACCCTTAAGCTGGCCGTAGACAATTTGCGGAAGAGGTGACAACTAATTTAATACGGTTTATAGTACTGTGTGGTCAAATTTATTCGGTTTTTACCCTGAGTGGTCTTAAATGAATGAAGTCATTACTGCGGAGTGAACTTCTATCAGTGATGTATTGATTTAGCTCTGAGAACTCCCTGTTGAAGGTGGGAGTGCACCTCGAAGAGGGAAAGAGAGAGAAACAGAAAAAAATTTGTCACGTTGTGGTTTTAAATCAGTTTATTTACAAAATACGGTCATGTTAGTTATTTAATCATTCGGTAGATGGCATAGTCTCGTACTGTCGAAGCCGATTCCTTTCAAGGTAAGGTGCGCCAATTAGCAATTACCATATCTATTCAAACTGACTTGCAATAAGTCGAGTATAAGACAAAACAGGTTACATTACAGCTCTTTATGATCATATACCTTTCATCGTTTAATGTATTTATGCATACGATCTATAGCCTGTTCACTTTAACTCTTGGCTAGAGGAAATCCAGACAGTGTTAGAGTTATGGATACTCCGAATAACGAATCGATCACCAAGAAATGTTTGAACTTACGTGATAACGAGAGACTTGTCGCTACCTTTGGAGAATCAAGAAAATTACGAGAAAAAGTAAGGCTAAATAAAAAGAATCGTGCATAGTAGCTTAAGATAATTTTTTTTTAATTAAATGTCCTTTCAGTGTGAACTGCAATCTGCAATATACGTTACCACATAAAATGCTAATGATGTGTTTGCACAATGAATCACTGTGAAAAACAACAACAAAAACACAGCTTAAGAAAATAATTCTTCAGGCAGAAAATACAGAGAAGAAAAAACGAAAATGAAGTCATGCAATGAATTCACAGTTGTGATCTAACAATATCTTGCAACACGATTATAAATATCGCTTTGTAGCAGCATATAAAAAGCTATTAAGCTCTCTTGTGATACTTCCAGCATCCTCTTTCGCTCTCTCTTTCCACATAACACCTCTCTTCTATGCTCCTTTCATACACCAAAAAATAAATAAATAAACAAGACAAAACACGCAGAGAGAGAGAGAGAGAGAGAGAGAGAGAGAGAGAGAGGCGATAGGAAAATGATTACATCAATTATCAGCAATATCTGAATCAAAGACAAAGAAACAAGAAGTGGAGGAAAATATAATATCTAATAGCCGATGAAAGCACGGAACCGTGAACAATTGATAATTACCCATTTGTCTTTTGGTCTTAAACATATAGAAACCCAATATGTCCAGAAGAAAAAGAATCCGCAGTGGTTTATAGAAAATACGAGGGTAAGTCCACAAGTTTCCGGCCTCGCAGATAAAGATTATCGCCTTCACAAAACCTTTATCTGGTGACCTACCTTATCTGTTCAGTAAATATTTGCAGCTATAGCTTCCACTCCGCTGTGTTCAGTTGTTCAGATATTGTTATATAAAGAAAGCTATGTGTACAAGATTGTGACATGTTCAAAATGGAGTATCTAGCTATTATTAAGTTCTTCACAAAAGAAGCAGTTACTACATATGAAATTAAACAGAGATTAGACGATGTATATGGCGAAGCATCCCCCTTAAATTCTATCATAAAAGAATGGGCCAAACTTTTTAGAATGAGTCCAGAAAGCATTGAAGACGAAGAGTGTGCAGGTCGGCCCTTGGAGGTGCTCACTCCTGAACATGTTGCTCTTGTGGAAAACCGCCGCCTCAAAGTTACAGAAAGAGCAGCAAGGTTGGATCTTTCTAAAACAACGGTCCTTCGAATTATTCATGAACATTTAAACATGAATAAGGTTAGTGCAAGACGGGGGCATAGACTTCTTTTAAGTAAAAAAGCAGCAACGAGTCATCTGTTGTCAGACATTTCTGGAGCTCTAAAGGCCAAGGTCACTCAGTCAATCAAGAAGAGCATAGTCACAATCTTTTGGGACCGTGAAGGAATATTCTTCATTGACTTCAAGGAGAGGAACACCACAGTAAATGGGAAGTACTATGCTGTCCTACTGCACAGACCACGTGCTTCCATCAAAGAGAAAAAGCGAGGAAAGCTGAGTGGTGGTGTGCGCCTTCTTCACGACGCGCCTATGCACACAGCTCTTATTACAAAGGAAGCTGTGAAGAAATGTGGCTTCAAGGAGATCGACCATCCCCTCTACAGCCCAGATCTAGCTCCAGAGACTATTTCCTCTTCTCAAAGCTCAAGAATGACCTTTGAAGAAAGAAATTTAAGTGTGACGAAGAAGAGATGGATGCTGTTTATGCCCATTTTGCAGACAAGATTTCTGACTATTTGAGGGGGGGGGGGATTTGAAATGTCAATTCAAAGATGTGAGAAGTGTATTGCAATAGAGGGGTAACAATAAAGTGAAATGTAGTTTTTATCTATATCAAACCTAGAAAATGGTTAGGCCGGAAACTTATGGACCTACCCTCATACGTGCGTGCACAGGCATTTGCTTCCCTGAAGCATTCCACTGAAAAGCACAGAGAGAAAAATATATACTAAAAACCATGCACAAAATAGGGGAAAGAGGAAATTACGCTGCACCATGCTATTCCCTTGACATACTTCATGAAATTTATATTTACAGAAGCGAAATTCTTATGCCCAATATAATATTTAAAAGTTACTGGAGCTTTCTCCTGCAACCCGTCGAGATCTACCTTTTGACCCTCTGAATGAAGGATGTGGCTTACATAGCATTATTGCATTTACCAAAATAATGAGCAGCATTAAAGATACGAAAAAGTTTAAGTTACGACCGAGATAGTACTTTGAGCCTAGATTTCTAGTTAACTAAGCTACTGGTTAATTTATATTTGGATATTTTTCTCTACACTGTCATGTAGATAAGGGTTAGAAAGAGAAATGCTTTCTATATGTTCTACCCTGCCACTCATATACAAATAGCTTAGTATAGTAAAACTATCTAAATATCACAATCACAGGAAGGCAGGGGAGGCCGAAATTCTTGTTCCTTCGTTGAGATTCCTTTAATTTTTAAACCTAAAATTTTTACTTTAATAATCTCAAGCAAGCATGAATGTTGCTGTAATATATTTCGTTTCCCTCGCTCCTCTGAACACGTTACATTTCACAACGAGTGTGCGATTATACCCTGACTCAAGCCACCAAGAATTTGCCTGGTACTGAAGGCGAGGTTGTGTACGTGACGACGTGGTTGTCATTCACCCATTCCCAGCTTGTGAAGTTGGTTCGTGAGGCCCGTGAAAGTCTCCAGTGCAGGAACTTCATCGTTTCATTTTTAACTAGTGGATTCTTTGTTAATTTCGTATGATATGTGTAAAAATTATCGTGTATCTATGCTCTTTACCTAGTGAAAATAGACAAACCTAGTTGTAGTTCTAGTGAATTTAACAGAGAAGATTGTTAGAACTAGTTTGTTGGAGATTCCCTTTTCAAAAGGAACGGAGTATAAAAGAAATGAACTTTTAGGATCCGAACGGCCTACACCAAAAGTATAATTGTTACAGAAATATCATTTCGATGCCTCTGTATATGCTAGACATTTATGGTCCTCCGAAAAGTATGACGATTATCGAGGTCAATGACTAGACATGAAACAAATAACGATTACATAAATTCTACCTGTGGTTTAAAACTTTGTCTAAACAAAATTTCAAATCTGTGATTTACAAAATAAATTATTAAAAGGTAGGGAGCTTTTAAAAATGTTCACAATGTTACCAAAACATTATTCAAACAAGAGTATTCCCATAAGATGATTAAAATAATCATGAAATTTTCAAAGCTATATTTTATTTGATATTAAACCGAAATATGGTGCTAAAACATTGAAGGAAAATGGGCTACTTCAAGGAACTTTCGAAAAACATTCAAAACGATCTAATCAAATGTACTTAACAAGGAATCCACTGTTATATTGACAAAAATCAACAATGCCTCCTTTTTCGCTTGCATTGTCAATGAAACCACAGATATACCAGACAAAATCTCAGTGTACAATCATTGTTAGGTTTGTAGATACTTTAGAGTAGTGGTTCTCAACCTTTTTAAGTCCGAAGGTTCACTTTGAAGGATATTAAACATCACGGAATTTATAATTAAATTAGTACAAACTAATACAAAAAGTTAAAATTACTCAAATTAAGAAATAGTAAACTTTTATTAAAACGCTACTACTTTTACGTGATTTACTTGCAACCTACCAAAAGCCTCCTCAGTGAGCACCAGTGGATCGGGACTCATAGGTTGAGAGACGTTGCTTTAGATCATATTCAAGAATATTTCCTACGCTTTCATAACGTACACGACTTCAATTTTTCCTTAGCTACAGAGCTAAGAAAACTAACTAATAGAAGTGTTAAAATAGTGAAGTCATGTTGAGTTGTTAGCATTTTATAGTGCTAATACTGTGCTATCCCCCCCCCCTCTGTCCTCCCCAGAATATGAATCCATTAGTCGCCACTGACGTCAGAACAAAACATAAGACATGGGTCCGCAATATCAACTTCATCTAATGTGAAGATATTCACGAAGGGAGGGAGTTACAGCGCAGGCGTTTCGTGACTTCGGTTTATACAGTTGTCATGGAAATGGCCAGCTTCCCTCACAGGTGCCTTTGACTCCCAATATTGACTTCGGGTGGTATTTGAATAAGCCTCAGTGAGGAAAAGCTTAGTAGTATTTGGTAGAAGGAATCCACAACCAGTCACAACACCCTTTAAAACCCATATACAGTTATTATACATAAAATATATAATAATATTACATTTAACTTTAGAGACAGAAAAGAGAGGGAAAATACAAACATATGCTTTACGTAAACGGAATAAAGTTATAAGAATTACATTTACGCACTTCGACATGTAATTAAAACACTAACGGTTCAGAGATTGGGTTATGAATGCTTGCTAATCGCAGATTGATTTTTCCAGTATATGTTTGTTTATAACAATGACACGGTTTTAGATATGAAATACCTACCGGATGAACGCTTTCTTCTTACATCTTCACTGCCACGTCTGCCGTCACCCCGGTCACTGAAGAGAGAGCCACCTATGCAACAACGAAACACACAAACATGCCAAAGAAACGTGCAAACCCGAAACACATTCACATTTCATAGATGAAATTTACACCATCGTTGTATATATAAAAAGTTTTGTTTCCTTATACAACAGTAAAATTAAAATTTTAATACCTTATTTTAAAAAAAAAATGGTTTATAGGTCTTTGGGTGTTTGCATTAAAAATGAACAGCCATTGAACGTGTTAGCAATTTCATCTATCACACCACAATAGACAAATAGGTATAACGATAGCCATATTTATTTCATTTTCTGTGCTATCTACATTTTCACAATGTTTAAGAAACACAAATCCTTATTTACCGATATAATATATTCTAATTAATAAACGTAAACATCAAGAATATATGTTTACATTTTTCTTTTCTTATGCGTTCTTTTCATTTCATAATGAAATAAAATCTCAAAGAAATTTAAAAACAAAATAATTATCACAAGTAATATCACGAGAGGGTCTGAGATTACCGGAGCAAAGCTCAGACCCTCGATTGATATTTATTAGGATTATTTCACAATTAAAATAAGAATTTAAATATAATTTCTTTAAACCTGGCTTACAAAATTGTAATAATTGTATATTTGTACTTAAACATTTCAAGCAATCTTGCGACAGAATGCCGATTGTCAGTAATGCCAACAGTGAAGAGCAAAATACGGTTTAGAACTATTTCATGAATAGAATAAGAATAAAAGTGATACATATATATCTGAAATTGGTGCACAGACTATTAACCCTTGCTTAAATTTTATACTTATGAATATTTATTCTATTTAGAAACCCTGATACTGAAATGAACAAAAGTCGACTATTACAATCGCTACCGTAAACAAAACAAAACAAAAAAAAAAGTAACATACAGGGTCTATTTTTCTTTGTATTCTGTGGTTTGGAATTCCTAATGATAAGATCAATTTGCACATTTGATGCATCACCAAAACGCTTTGAAGAACCCTCCATTTTACATTATGATTGTCGATTGTCCATGTTTTTGTTCCTATCAATAGCTCTCCACCGTCTCTAGCAAAAGTGATCAGTGATGCGTATTCAGGAATTATATAGTGGAGGTATAGAGCTGGCTACACTAACCACTAAGATAAATGCACGTCGCGTGATAAAACGAATTTGATAATTTTTTCCCGAGAATTTTATTCGGTAATCCGGCTGTGATTGGTCAAAATTCAAAATTTTGTTTCGTTTCATTGGTAAATTTTAAGATGACGTCACATAAGTGAAATAGTCACCAATATGTGATTGTAATGTAAAAATGCACTGCAAGGTAATGCAATAAATTTGGCCATTCGTTTTACTTTCACAAATATTCTTAGATATTCCCTATAAGCACAAAATCTTAGTCATAATGAAGAAAAGTACAATACGACACTTTTGTGGAAAGGATATACAAGATTGTAAAGTAGATGCGTGAACGCCAAGCTGGGAAATTTAAGGTATAATTCTGTGTCACTGTGAAGTCACAACAAAATATATGTACCAAAATCAACCTTACATTTAAATGCAAAATGTTTCTCAGAGTAACGCGTTTAAATACGAAAAATTAATCTTAAATTGTTTAGCAAGTGCCTTTAATAGCATTGCAATGTATATTAACCTTAAGCTCTTGAACAATGCAGAGGTTGAATATTCTACGATTAAATGTACTTATGCCATGTTACTTCCTTCATTATGATAAGATTTTTCCCTTGTTAAGCTCAGAGGGCATAGTCATGCATGATGCAAATTCATGCGGCAAAATAACAGGCGTCTAAACAAGCAAACACCTAACCATAAGAAGAATAAATTAAATGTTAGATAATGTATAAAAATGCTTTGTTATTGTAAGTAAAAAGTACATTTTCCTTGTAAAAACATTGTAAAATAATGTATTTTAAACAATTATCCAGTATGTCTAATTTTAATCCTTAGATACACATAGTGTGCAGAAAAAAACATATAAAAAGAATTTGCGAGTAGAAAGGAGCCTTGAAACTAAGTATTTTGAGAGTGGGAATGAATGGTCTCAGAGCTTCAATACTGATATACATACATCTTTAAGGAACAACATCTTAGCTACGTTGCGATGTAACGTATGTTCATGGTCAGTTAAATATACACCACTGTCATTGACGAAGGCGAAGTTTTATGAATGGCTGCTGTACTTGATTAGTGAGTCAATATTACAGACAGAATCAATTATTTAGTTAAGGTAAGGTACTTCAGCAACGCCTGCAATAGCACAACGAAGCGTTCAAGTTTATTTGTTCCAGTGGCGGCACTATAGTGGTTAGCCTTACACCTACTAAGGGCCGGGTTCAATCCCAGTGAGTATAAAAGGGGGTTATTGCGAATGAAGCGGTGCCTAGACAGAATTTTTCCAGATTTTCCTCAATCCTCATAAATGCAAACGCCGGGGAGGTACCCTAAACTTAGGCCTGGAATGCTGCCTTCCTTTAAATAAAATCCTTTCACACTTTACCATTTCATTTCATGTATCATCAGTGTCCACCATCTGTGGTGCCTAAGTAAACAAAACGGTCGTTAAACACGTGCCAAAAAGCATCATCCCATCTCCATCTTCACCTTCATCATTCAGTGTAA
The DNA here is from genome assembly GCA_030762175.1 of Metallyticus violacea. Classification (NCBI taxonomy): domain Eukaryota; kingdom Metazoa; phylum Arthropoda; class Insecta; order Mantodea; family Metallyticidae; genus Metallyticus; species Metallyticus violacea. The sequence continues at coordinate 18,323,081 of CM060841.1, forward strand.
TGTGCGAGTAATCCCCGATTCTGTGTGTACGCGTTACAAATGTACTCTGCGATGTGTGTGCAAAACTCGAACAACAAGCGAGTCAGAATTAGAACTCACTAACTCACTCACCATTTGTTCATGTTCTTTAGGTCCCTTTTATTCGTATATTCTTTGTATGTAAAAGTTTACGTATCCTGTATCATTTTTGCTTGATGTACTTGGGAAAAACATGAAAGTAAATAGTTTTCCGCAAAAAGTTGTATTTTTTTTTTCTTTCTAAAACTGCACATAGTTTTTAAGCATTTGTCTTAATAACGCGTCTTATTATTATACCGAACATTCCTTTTCTTTTATTATATAATGTGTACACAAAACCATACGCCGCAATTGAAAACACAGCGCCTTTACATAGAAGCTGCGGGGTAAGAAAAACCTACAGATTAAAACCAAAGTATTTTTTAGCGATATGCGATATTTTAGCTATCATGTGTACAAATGGCCTTCAGCTTGCGGTACTTTTAAAGTTTTATGTTTTATTATGCAAAACCTTGTCATGAAAAGTGCACGATCTCTCAGAATATCGTAAACTCTCCTACAACCTTTGTACAGTCACAAAAGCTGATAGTGGTAAAAGATAACGGTTCTCCCACAGGTTTTTGTGATTCAGAAGGCCGTGTCACGTTAGGTGCTACTTGAGGGCACATGATTCATGAACTTTTATTATGGTGTCACAGTTTGGCCGCACCTAACATTAGATTGTTTTCACTTAATACGTATATTAGCTTTAAGAGGTTAGAATCTCCCAAATATATGTGAATTTTTTGAGCAAATAGGTGCTTCTTTTCGACATAGAACTATTAAGGTTACACATAGTCCCTTCATTGTTTCCACATATTATTTCGCTCTCTGGTGGAAAGACTTTTATTAAAAATCCTGGCGATTTACACACTTACCAGCGTATTTATCAGGTATAAATTATCACGCTGAATTCCTGCATGAGAGTTCGTGCCATCAAATTCCCTCATTGGGGTTTACACATTCACTGAAACATTTTTCTGGGCACTTAAAAAATGAAAGAAAAAAAAACCAAAAGTTTCATTTGTCACACATTCATGGCATGTTTTGTATGTGCCTCTAAATAGGGTGTTTATATGTGCCAGATTTTTATGTTGTTCGTTTCTTCAATATTTTGTAAATTCCCGTGTTTAAGCAGTATAAAGATCTACAGAAACAATATGGAGATACAGAAGTTTTTAATAACAGCTTATGCATGAGAGCGTAAGGAAGGGGCACCTGAATTAGGATATCGCTCCATAGTACAAGTTGAATTATTTTTAATTTTCACAAAAACTCTTTTCTAGGCAACTTTTGTGAGGTTACAATTTATAGGAAGGTAGGCGTTTCGCTAAGCTTTAGTCCAATTTATTGTTACTTCACAGCAACTTTTGCCATTTTCTGCGTTGCAGACATGTCAGGAGAAAGAGGACAGTGTTCAAAGTATTCAAGAAATAATCTGCAACATGCTTTATATCATTTGCAAAGCATAATAGTGACATAAAATGTCTTTAAACTGTACATTCTCAAAGTTAGCATGTTTCTGAGATGAAAAAGGATAAACTATTGTACTAAATAGCATTGTGGAATAAATATTAGTTCCCGGAATCTTGGAAATTCAAAATGAACAGCAGTAGGTGTTCCCAAATAGGTTTTACATTTAATAATCGAAAACGGCCCTAAAAATCCTTTAAGGGACACTGAAGTGAAATTTGGAATTTTTGAATGGTTAAACCTAGAGATTTTAGAGTACACGCTCCAGATTTTTAGTGTTAGTTGTACAAACATTTGGCTTGATTTATACATTTTTTTACACTTGTTTTAATTTTTTTACCTATCTCCTCCCATAAAAGTTGAAAAGTTCTGTAAACCTTGTTCATGTATTCTAAATATTGTCTTACATTAAAGTTAGCATGGTTTTTTAAATATAATTGTTGGTAACTTTTAAAAAAATACCTTTATTTTTACAGAAAATGCATAATAACTTTCATGAAGCAAAGCCTAGAGAAGTCGGAAAAAGTTTTGTATGCACATAAAAATTGTGGAAGATGACAGGTTTCAAGTGCAGACATATTTATTAAAAGTTTAACGTGAGAAAAATGTATTTGAAGTTTTGGAAGCCTAAAGGTAAAAGGCCAAGAAAAGGAGAATTAAAGACTGCTAAAGCAAATATTTTAAAGGGCATAGACGTATGAAAATTATCCAAGTCGTTCTATAGGGTTTAAAGTTTTTGAGCAAAACTGGCATTCTCTCTCCTTAGCTCGTAGAAAGCTGAAAGGAGAGGATGCGGCAGCAGCACCAGAGGCCTAGCGTGTTTGAAATCATCCTATTATCACGATGATGATGACGATGAGTAGCAAAATTAAAAGAATGCACTATGGTTGGTGCCCAAACCACGATAAGAATCGGTTTTGCTCTCTCTTGTTGATTTGTTTATTTACGGACGCTCTTTAACATCTCAGGTCATCACCGCCCCATTCAATGCAGGGCGTGAAACGGCCGACAAATTTTGCTCAGAGGTCTCTTCTTTCAGGCTTGAGGTTCTTTTTCGTGCCGAAAATGTACGACACGGGACCCACGGCTTTACTTCCCTTCCGAAGGAAGCCATACTTAGGATTTTTATGCCCGAACATCAATCCTGTTAATCGTAAATCGTTTCGACTGTTTAAAAAGTGGAGAAATAAGATTAAAATTATATCAGGAGGTCTATCCGCAATAACAATTCATCTTTAAAATTATTTAACTGCTTTACCATTATTTAATCCGTAATTGCCAAGCAGATAAACTTTATAACCTTAATGCTGGGATATATATATTAGTTTTGTATCTTGCCAAATTATATAAGAACGGTGTCAAAATACTCTTATTACAATGTACTTTCAAGGTATAACATCCATGCTTGCCTTCTAAACCCAAGATCGCGGGTTCGAACCCGGCCAGGATCGATGGCTTTTTTTCGGGCGTAAAAATCCTAAGTATGGCTTCCTTCGCAAGAGAAGTAAAGCCGTGGGTCCCGTTACGGCACGAAAAAGAACCTCAAGCCTGAAAGAAGAGGCCTCTGAGCAAAATTTGACGGTCGTTTCACGCCCTAAAATGAATGGGACGCTGATGACCTGAGATGTTAAAGAGCGTCCGTAAATAAATGAATAAAAAAGGAAGGGTATAACATCCTACTCAAATTGTTATGATATTCGGATACGTGCATTACTCACAAGTGTCGATGTTATTTTTAATGTGTAATTCGTCTAAAATTAATTAATAGAGAAACTATTATCAAATAAGCGGTATTTATAAATTTCATTCGCTATTAAATGTCAAAATTCTTGTGTCGGAAGGCCTTAAACTCCTGTCTTTTACTTTTTATAAATTGGATAGAAACTAACTGTAACGTAAACAGTGTTTTGTTATTAATGTGCTAATAAATGGGAGATATGTTTTGAGTTAAAATATTAATGTTCATGCTGGTTAAGATATTAGTGCTGCACAATAGTGCTAAATTATAAACTATAGCCACTGATATGATGTTCACTGTCCACTTCAGGGTACTTAATAGTTTTTTTCTTCTTTTTTCTTCCCACCCCCACTCACTGTTGCTGTCAATACAGAACTTGTTACAGTTGTTCGACTGAAGGCTTCTGACATATTCATTGGAAACGTGAGGCCAATGATAGACTATCGAAAATGAGAGGCAGCCATAGAATAACAAGTGTTACTTCTTTTTATTTACTTTTCCTTTGGGGGGGGGTCAAGAAGTTTTACATTTCTTGAACAAATAATTTGTTATCTTGACAATGTTCGTTGATCACTTTCCTACGTGAACATCACAAGTGCCCAAGTTCTTGTGTTAAAGGGTTAACCTAACACACAAAATATTAAATATTTCTCTTTTTACATTTTAATGCATGCTTTTTTTATTATAAGATAAAATCGAATATATTTATTTCCTTTAAAGTTTTCATTCAATACATAAAACCTTCAAGGCTTCTAAAAAATGGACATAATTGTTTAGAGATATATTTTTACAGTGTTGTGTTCCAAATGGTACTCCTCGAGGCTTAAAAAATAATCAAACAAACAAAAAACGAAAAAATGTTTTGTTCATTTCCTTTTCCTTTTCCTTTTTTTTTTTTTTTTTTTCTTGTTAAATTTTATAGTGAAATTTTTGAACAGACGATTCATTTACGTCGATGGCATTACATGAAATAAACACCTTTACACTTTACACTGTTTTTTTTTTTAATAGTGTTTAACGCCCGTTTTTACTACTGAGGCACCACAGGCGGTGGACACTGATGATACATGAAATGAAATGATATATTGGGAAAGAATTTTTTTTTTAAAGGAAGGAAGCGTTCCAGGCCTAAGTTTAGGTACCTCCCCGGCATTTGCCAGTTATGAAGACTGAGGAAAACCTGGAAAAAACCCCAGTCAGGGAGGATGGTCCTGGCGGGATTCGAACCGCAGACCTCCCGCTCACGAGTCCATGCCTTAACGACCTCGGCCACCCGTGGCGGTTTACTTTACACTGTAAAGTGTAAAGTAGTTGCAAGCAAGTTCCACACGTTTCTGGCAACTGCTTATGAAACGACAGTGACTGAATGGCGTGAGAGTTAAGGACAACGTAGCAGTGTCGTGAACTTTGCCCTCCCCGACGCTTATGACCCGGCTGGCTTTCAGCTTTGGCTTACTTGGCTGATGCACTTCTCCGCCGCCGGGTCGATAACAGATAATTGGATAGATCTATAAAAGTATTATTTAAAGAGTACTGTTGAACACTTAAAATATTGCTTTTCAGGAAAATATTATGATGGGATAAAGAATAAAAATATTTAATAATTTTGATATATGAAAACATTTTACGGCTAATAAATAATTATTAATAATAATAATAATAATAATAATAATAATAATATGAGTCATTCAGAGCAAAAGTTTATTATAAGTAGACTGAATATCTGCAATGTTTATTATAAATTTATTTTACAAATGAATAGATATAAAACAATGGTTCAAAGAAAATTTATATAAAGGAGCTTATTTAATATGAATGCAATATCAGAATGCACCTTTTATTTATTTATTTATTTATTTATTTATTTATTTATGGACGCTCTTTAACATCTCAGGTCATCAGCGTCCCATTCAATCCAGGGAGTGAAACGGCCGACAAAGTTTACGCAGAGGCTTCTTTTTTCAGGCTTGAGGTTCTTTATCATGCCTTAAATCTACAACACGGGACCCACGGCTTAATTTCCCTTCCGAAGGCAATACAAGGTTACATCCGGTGTTAAGTACTTCCGTTAACTGCACAATTTGTGACATTTACCCAATTCCAGAAGGTCCTTAATTTCAATATATTTTACCTTATATTTTGTTAAACTCATGTTGCACTCCATGATACCACATGTGGTATTTGTGAAAGAGTGTTAAAAGCCTTGACAAGTAAGAAAACGACACATGTTCGCGGTTTATGTAGCACAAGTAAAACATCCAATGTTAGAAGAAAACATAAAAACGATGTTAAGGTTGTCATTAGTCATCTGGCACCATTGTGAGTCTGAACACGTTAGTCAGTGCTTTCACTTACTGGAGGATTTGCGATCCACAGCAGTGCTCGATTCCATGACTCCTTCGTCCTCTATAGACGACGCCGGGACATGCACCAAACACACATAAGTACATTGCAAACAAAACTTAACATAAAGAATTACACAAAATAAAAGATGTAAAGGTAGGTTTACAATGGTTTATCATAAATATGACAATCCAATAAGATCAAATCTGCTAAACTTTTAAATATTACCATTCACGTCATTTTCAGTTTACTCTACATACTTTTTAAAACAATACAATGTCTTATTAGTAAATCACTTCAAAAATGAATTTCTCAAATACGACTTTCATACGAAAACGTTGACATTTCTGCCTTTAAGTGCCTTAAAAATAAACTGTAGTTTTTTTTAGAATTGCTATTGGATAAACAGTGAGGTTATTTGAGTTAAAAGCCGGTAGAGCGCGGCTACGACTGGTAAAGGCCAATTGCTACGCATGTGCAGGTAGCAGCTTGTAGTTACGTTTGAGAGAGAGTGGTTATGTGTTACTCCGTGCTTTCATTGTGAGTAATGTGAGCTAATTGCTCTTTGTCAGTTATGCCAAAATGGATTCATGCAGAGAAATGATAAAACGATTCGCAAGGAACACAGAAACTGTTCGCCAGCTTGATAAACGGCTACGAGAGACAAAATCTCTCGATGACAAGAAACGTCTTTCGAATCGCCGTGTTCTTATAGAAGAAAAGTCAATTGAAATAAAGGAATTTCCTACGCAGATGTGAACAATATACTGTGACTGAGGGACATCATTTTCAACATCTCTTATGAGGTTAGTGTTTATTATTATCAGCTATAAATATAGTATTATTTTATGCTTTCAGTAAAATACAGAGGGTGCCAAAAAAGATATACACACTTTCACAGTAGATATCTATTTAATGTATTTCAAAGTTGGAACGAAAAAAAAAACAGTAATTTGTAGTATGGTATATCGTAAAAAATGTGACACATACATTATGATAGTGTTGCTACGTGACAGGCAAACCCAAACGAACAAATGAAACCAAGATTATCGTAAATCAACAATGCACAAAGGAAGCCAACCAAGATTATCATTTGAACAGCGGAAAGCAATTTTGAAGTGGTATTGGAAAACCGAGAATGTTGTTGAAGTTCAAAGGCAATGGAGACGTGTGTACAGAACAGAACTGCCACGCGAGTAACAATTGCACGCATTCGAGGCAAATTTGTGACTCATGGTACCGTATGCCATGTTCACAAGGGCAGATCTGAGAGACAGCAATAAACCCCGCGCGCTGGATCCTAGCCATTGGATAAGATGAAGAGATCCGATTGAGTTTCCACCGCGTTCTCTGGAATCTAACTCCATTGACTTCCACCTATGGGAAACTTTTAAGGATGTTGTATACCGTAGAAAACCAGGTACACTGACAGCACTTCGGGAAGAAATTGAAACGCCATATGCTGCAATCGCTGAGGACATTTTCGCAAACGTTACTCAATCTGTAGTTCAACATACTCAGAAGTATATCGACGCCGATGGTGGGCATTTTGAGCAACTGTTGTAACTGTAAAAGTCTAAGATGATTAGTGCTCATCATTTTCTGTTTGTGTGAATTCAGTTTTGTTATGTTAACAGTTTTTCTTTGCTTGAAGTGTGTATACGTTTTTGGCACCTCTGTATAAATAATAAAATAAAAATACGAACTTTACGAGTCGTACTCTTTGTCTATTTTTCCTCCATTTCTCCAATAAGCAACCGCGTAACTCAAATTAGCTCACTGTAGAAGATAGTATACTTATTGTCCAGAAATTGCAATTATCCTGTTTCTTTCAATGTAAATTTCCTTCTCTTTCATCACTCCCACTACCCTGGAGAAAACATATTTCTTATAGGAGCCTATATTTAATACTAATATTACCATCTTTCTAAATCAAGTTTAACTTTGTATTATTTTCAGTCTTTCTGAAAGGAGAGGGTTTTCAGCCTGGAAAAGAAGAAGGAAAAAATAAAAGTTTCACCACAGGCTTCAGGCTGTACGTCGCGAAAACATCAAGGTTTTAGTGTGTCGTATAAAATGGTTAGGCGAACTTTTTATATGACACACCATTGACGTGATGTGATCTCTACTCGTGTCTATAACTGCATTGTAAACCCACCGTAATACAAAAAAAAAAAAAAAAAAAAAAACCCATATAATATAAAAACGTAAAATAAAAAACACACACACAAATATTCAATGAAACTTTTTCCTACTTTAAAACTTCTATGAAGTTCTGCTAACTAATGTGTACGTTAAAAGAGACAGCTAACAGGCTAGCAGTAAAATGGGGCATGCTATATAGCTTCAACTTGTTAGATCACTTCATCACACATATTCTCATGTTATAGACAGTGTCCTAGTACATTTCACCAGCACCTTTCCCTTGTCTAGGTAGTTGTGCTTATGCAGACTTTTAGAAAGTTCTAAACCACTTTCCCCCAGTCTTTGGATTCACTATCGATAAAAGCACAAGCCCCCACCAATTCTCTTCCTTAAAGCAAACCCATTTGGGCTTAAGACGTACCAAGAATATCTAAAATGTAAAGTTTAGAGGTTACGGTCCTCTCCTAGCAACTAGAGAGGAAACACGCCAGGGAGCTAGTAATGGACTGCATTAATGCAATAAAGAAGAAACCATGAACTTTGCTTAAAATTTCTTTATAAGTTAGTCAACTGCGCCCTGCTTTATTAACATTCCTTTCAGATTTTCTGACTCACTCCCTACTTCCCTCTAAGCAGGGGTGTTTTCTTTGATGTTTTACATCAGAGTTATTTTATGTTTGGAAATTTAAAACATTTAGGAAAACATTCCAGGCTGTTGGATATTTTGTAAATATTTTACATATAACAAACAGACAGTTGCGAGTAACAAGCACTTACATAATTCCATGCTATCTTACATAATGCTGCAATTCACTGTTTACCTGTCAGTTTCTTCTTGGGCGGATCCTCGCTCAGCTTTCTTGTTACAAATGCAGCGGTACTGGACGTTCCGTCTACATAAAGCAAACACGCAAAAAACCATGCAAAATTAATGCCAAAAGCTCAAACATAAATCATGTAAAAACTTCTAATTAATACTAATAAAAAACAAACAAATAAGAGTGTAAAAGCAAATTTGTGCTATTTTAGTGAGAGAAGCCTTGAACCATCAAATGCTACAAAAGTTTTACATGCGATTACATATGAATTGCAGCATTCTTACTTTATACAGTGAAATTCTCTTAAAATTGATGATTAATGGGAATTCAGCAAAACTGTTAAATGGTCAAGACTTTGGTACTTGTGAAATGAGCTTTTACTATGTAAAAAATAGACAGCTGATATTCAATTCAATAGTACAGATTTCAACAACATATACCTACGCTTCATAATAAGATTTGGGGAAGTGTTTTAATGACATCTGCAATGTTCTTACTACTACTAGAGTGTTGGCTACGGAAATCCACAAAGGACACTCATAATACTGGAAATATATAGAAAATAGCAAATCTTAAGAAGGAGAGCATATTGTCATACACATTTTTGTGGTTCCGTTTTCACTTTTTTCTTTTTACTACATTTAACGTTTCAATTAATGTTGTTAAATTCATTATCACGTATATTAATTATGAAAAAATGGGATAATTCCATAAATAATTAACAAAGAAAGATGTTCAAAATAATCAAAATGAAACACTTAAATCAGGTACACAAACTGATATTTCAAACAGCTACGGATCATAGTGAATATATATACACACACACGGGGTCCCAGAATAATTTCCAATATAGGCATCCCACAAAGAAGTTACACTTAATGTAGATACCTAAATAGAGAAGGGAACAAGTCTATATCAATAACTTTTAATATTAGTTTTAGTCAAAGGAGAGTTTGTCCAATCCTAAAACCCTTGCAAGATGCAATTAATGTGGCATGCCTGCCATTAAAGTACAAAGGTTGGTCCATAAGTTACGGACCTCGTAGATAACGATTATCGCCTTCACAAAACCCTTATCTGGTGTCATACCTTATCTGTTAAGTAAATAATTGCAGTTGTAACTTCCGATCCGCTGTGTTCAGTTGTTCAGATATAGTTGCATAAAGAAGGTTACGTGTACAAGACTGTTACATGTTCAAAGAGGAAGATCGAGCTGTTATTAAGTTCTTCACAAAAGAAGGACTTACTCTAAATGAAATTAAACAGCGATTGGACGGTGTATATGGGAAAGCATCCTCCTCATATTCTAGAGATAAACATTTTCAAATGGGTCGAGAAAGCATTGAAGACGAAGAGCATGCAGGTCGGCCCTTGGAGGTGCTCACTCCTGAAAACATCGCTCTTGTGGAAGGAGGAATTATGGAAGACCGGCGGCTCAAAGTTACAGAAATAGCAGCAAGGTTGGGTATTTCTAAAACAACAGTCCTTCGAAATATTCATGAACATTTAAACATCAATAAGGTTAGTGAAAGATGGGTACCCAGACTTCTTTCCTTCAGTCCAAAAGCAGCAACGAGTCATCTGTTGTCAGGCATTTTTGGAGCTCTGCCGTGGCAACGAGAGGAAGTTCTGCAATCCATCTCTACTATGATCCCTCGTTCAAAAGAGATCCAATGGATTGGCATAAACCTGGTAAACCAGGGCCTCTAAAGCCCAAGTCCCTCAGTCAACCAAGAGGAGCATGGCCACACTCTTTTGGGACTGTGAAAGAATACTCTTCATTGACTTTAAGGAGAGGAACCCCACAGTAAATTGAGAGTACTATGCTGGCCTAATGCACAGACTACGTGCTTCCATCAAAGAGAAAAGGCGAGGGAAGCTGAGTGGTGGTGTGCGCCTTCTTTACGACAAAGCACCTGTGCACACAGCTCTTGTTACAAAGGACTCTGTGAAGAAATGTGGCTTCAAGGAGATCGATCATCCTCCCTACAGTCCATATCTATCCCCCAGTGACTATTTCCTCTTCTGAAAATTAAAAAAGGACCTTCAAACAAGAAAATTTAAGTGTGACGAAGAAGTATTGGATACTGTTTATGCCCATTTTGCAGATAAGACTTCTGACTATTTGAGGGGGGGGAGGATTGAAATGTTAATTCAAAGATGTGCAAGTGTATTGCAATAATGGGCAATTATTTGAAAAGTGAAATATAGTTTTTGTCTTTATCTAGAAAATGGTTAGGCGCGAAACCTATGGACCTACCCCCGTACGTATACACAGTAAAGTAGTCAGGAAAAAAAAATCTTCGTAAATTGTTATAACAATCATAAACTAAGACAAGAAGAAATGCATAACCGGCCCAAACCATATGCTTTATTGTGTTTGGTGTGTCTGTTTTAGTTATCTACAACCCAAGCGCTCTAGTTAATGATTTATATTTACATATGTACACCAGTATACTGCAAAGATGCTTGACTACTGCCTTTGAAAATATAGCTGTTCGAATATCGGCGCTACTGTGGCAATTTCAGCGTCTCATTTATTTCTAAACCTGTAGTTCTTATCTTTAAGCTATATTGTTCTATACTTTTATTTTATTCTGTATCCTAAAATTCGCATTGCATACATTTTCAAATCTCCTAAAACTGCTTTAAAATGTGCTACATAATATTTAATGATTCACACATTTATAGCAGTTTTACTAAATGTATAAATCTACAGAACAGAACGAACCCTTAGCATGACAAAGAAACCACTGGGCAAAATTTCAGTGTGAATGAATTAACTCGAAACCGTCAGGACTGATAAAATTAAACCCTCTTAAGCCAATCTCCTTTTTTTCTTCTTCTTTTTTTATAAACTTGTAAGACACTACATTCGGTAACTAATAGCAAATTAAAATATCTGCTTAACACAAACATATTATTTTAAAACTAGGCCTTAACTCGATTCATGTTTATAACCAAGTACTTGGGTGTCTTTACGACATTTTGGCAACGATGGCGCCGAACCCACAAATAAAAAGGAAATATAAGCGAAAGCATGTAGAGCTTTTGCCAAGAATACTTGAACGTGTTATAAAACACAGCGAAAATAATTAATACCTTGAAGTTTGTTGTAATAATGAAATGCTACAACGAAATTCTACACGAGGTCATGCTTGCTCTTCACGATCCTTTACAACGTGCATCATGACATAAACGTACACATGACGTAATGATGTTTACAACATGAAGAGGTTTCACACCGTGACGGTTCTAACCAAGGTAAAGTAACGTACCGCATCATCAATAACGCACTGCCATTTCAACTCAAGAGAAGAAGATGCGAGAGCTCTTCCAGTTCCATGACCTTTACTATAGAAATCCATGGGCACTGTTCCAGCAGAAAAACACACGGCTGAAATGACACTCTCCCCATCTCTTTCGTTTTCTATGCTCCTTTCCCTTTATGTCAAAAGTCACCTTTTTCTCTAGAATGTTTCAAAAGCTCCACATTAGTCGCCGACTTCCAAGTGCGAGAGTATTCAAGTAATATTTAGTTTTTTATGCCAATTTTATATACCGAGAGTGCCAAAAACCTATAAACACTCTAACAGTAGACATCTATTAAATATATTTCAAAGTTGGACCGAAAAACAACAGAAATGTGTAGTATGATGTTCTGTAAGCAGATGTGACTCACATTACGTCATGCTAGCGTTGCTACAACAAAATAGAGCCAAAATTATCGTTTGAACAGCGGAAAGCAAATTTAAAGTGGTGTTGGAAAACCGAGAATGTTGTTGAAGTTCAAAGGCAATGGAGACGTGTGTTCAGAACAGAACCGCCAACACGAGTAACAATTGCATGCATTCGAGACAAATTTGAGACTCGTGGTACCGTATGCGATGTTCACAAGGGCAGGTCTGGGAGACCTCGCACCTTGATGACAATTTTCCAAGGCATTGGATAGGACGAAGAGGTCCGATTGAGTTTCCACCGCGTTCTCCGGATCTAACTCCGTTGCACTTCTACCTATGGGAAACTATTAAGCGTGTTGTATACCGTAGAAAATCAGCTACACTGTCAGCACTTCGGGAAGAAATTGAAACGACATGTGCTGCAATCGCTGAGAACACTTTCGCAAACGTTGCTCAATCAGTAGTTCAACGTATTCAGAAGTGTATCGACGTCGATGGTGGGCATTTTGAGCAACTGTTGTAACTGTAAAAGTCTAAGATGATTAGTGCTGATCATTTTCTGTTTGTGTGAATTCAGTTTGTTGAGTTAACACATTTTTTTTTCCTTTGCTTGAAGTGTGAATATGTTGTTGTTGTTGTTTTTTTTTTTCCTCCCCTGGGTACTTTAGATCAGCTGTAATATTCGCCTCACAATGCACAGGCTATGGTAACTGTTCAGAGGCAGGTGTACAAGCAAATGTGCCACTAATGATTATATTCCAAAGAAGCTACGAACAAAACCATCCAAAATGTACAGATGAATATTGAAATACTTGACGCTATGAACACTCTTCTGAGATCACTTAAGGTACCAGGAACTGTAAATCCAGCAAATAATGCAACAGTATACATTTTGCAATGTATCTCAGAAATTTATGAAACTATCAACATGAAAATTTTATGAGATAATAACTAAAGACTCTCTGTAAATTTTATTTTTATTCTCTAATGCATATAGTTTTTTAAACAAAAACAAATCTTTATTTCCCGATAAGTTAAGATGTTGACGTAAATGTGCATTTTTCTAAGGATTGGCTGGACTAATCTTGTTGAAAATTTGCACACACATAATGTATGCAAAGGTGAACGTGAAGTCCTTAGTGCTAATCAATTGACTTATTCGGCGGGCACTGTTGCAGTAATGTATATTCTTTTGGCTCATAAAAGGCAAGACTTCTGAATATTTTAGGGGGGAGGAGGATTGAAATGCTAATTGAAAGATGTGAGAAGTGTATTGCAATAAAGGGCAACTATGTTGAAAAGTGAAATATAGTCAATGTCTTTATCATACCTAGAAAATGGTTAGGCCGGAAACTTATGGACCTACCCTCGTATTTACATGCAGTTTAACTATAATTTATCTCTGTTATTTCTGTATTTTATATCAGAATAGAAGGTTCTGTTTCTCCAATTTCTGCCAGGATAAGTAAATAAATAAATAGCCATATCGTGAACGATAATGTAAGTTCTTAATTTTAATATTTCAAAAGCCTCAATTATGTGCTACATAGAAATAAGGCAATACCGTGTTTGTGTCAGCCTTCAATGTTGACTAATTTGTATTACAGAAGTAGAAACAAAACGAACGATTCGAATTAATACCCCCCCCCCCCCCGTGCAGAAATACCAACCGGCAAAAAAAATGTAGGCTAATGTCCAATGAAGCACTCGTAACAGATACGGATTGCTCCTCACAACAATCTCCAACTCCTTCAAACAAGATCCACACATGGTCTTAAAAGAATTGAGAACAAATAATCGTGACCTAAGTAAATATTCCCAACCGAAGCATTAATCAAGCAACTATTATTAAATGTAATGTTGACGCAAACAAGATTGTTATTGACTATTTCTTCATAATTGATTAGATAAAAGTAATTCTTTCACATAACTATATATATATATATCGACTGTGAGGGCTTTTTTTTAATAGTGTTTAACGCCTGTTTTTACTACTGAGACATCACAGGCAGTGAACACTGGTGATACATGAAATGAAATGATAAATTGGTTAAGTATATTTTTTAAGGAAGGACACGCTTCAGGCCTCAATTTAGGGTACCTCCCCGGCATTTGCCAGTTATGAGGACTAAGGAAAACCTGGAAAAAACCTCAATCAGGAAGGACGGTCCTAGCGGGATTCGAACCCCAGACCTCCCGCTCACGAGTCCGCGCCTTAACAATCTCGGCCACCCATGGCGGTAGACTGTAAGGTGAACACGTATTAAATAATATTACAGTTTTAAATTCAGGAACCTCTAGAGACATATACAAACCAAAAGCACCCAATTAGTCAAACGAGCAACATCGCCCACAGAAAAAGAGCAGGGGGGGGGACACTCGCCGACCTTCCAGCAGACATCATCATTGTCACAACAAACCATTTGTACAGCCACCGGTCTTGACCTTCCCCGTAAATGGAGAGATCTGGATTGGCCGTGTAGGTCAGCCCGCTTGAGAGGTAAAAAACTTGATGCTAGATCAACTGCTAGTTCTAATACTTCACTGACTGCCAATAGACTCTGCATAAGAAACAACGCAGTAATTGCACAAATCCTTTTTGGTTTCTAGTGAGTGAACCTCACTTTCAGGAGAAATGTTGCAATAAAAGTGAATCTTGAGAGAGAAAAACAGGAAATGAAATTCCCTATGACCATTTTCACATTTATGCCTAATATCGTTCCGTTATACAAAAAGGCAAAAAGTGCATTAACAACTTTATCGGATCAAAGGGCACAGTCATTAAATACAATTTGTTTTGAACAATCTTGACTATAGCCAAACATTTCCCTGTCACGCGAGCAGCGGTAAGAAAGAAACTTGTTATTGCAAACACTGTTTATTTAGTTAATTGCTGGTTCTTTCAATCTGTATCTTAATATATATTTGTCGCAGAGCTTAAACCATAAAGCATTTTTAGCCATTTGAAATTAAATGTGTATTTTTTTTAATTACATTACCTGATTACAGAGAAATGTGTTAATTATTTCCTGGATGGGCGCTGCGAAATATATTTGGTTGAAAAGAGGAAAACAAAATCAAAGGGTGGCAAAGAATATGAGTAATTATTTTGGTTGCTATTTCATTTGAATAAAGCTGATCTAAATACGTCACTGTTTGATATAAGTCCATGCTCAAATATAGCAATCAATGGTACACATTCGGCTTAACGCTTTCGCTGGAAAGGACTAAGGGAGGGGGGGGCGTGCAATGAAGAATACTGTGTATCTGCATTAACCATTAACCCACTTGCGGTTCAAGGCACTGGCCTGCTGCCTCCTATTTAGTTCATATTTTCTCAAAAACAGGAGTAACGCAAATAATATAGCTACTTAGTCACAAACTTTCTTCAAGTATTTTTAACACAGCGATTCTGAAACATTACTAAGTTTTCTGCTACAAAGTGAAATATGCACCTCACATCTTAACTAAATTGTCTTTGATATCCTCGATGTTTTAATTAGAATCAATATTACAAAAATGTAAGAAAGGAAGAACTCGTTTTTAAAAATTACAACAAATAAAATGGTTCATATTGAACTACCGAGGGTGCCGAAAAAATATAAACACACTTTCACAGTTAAAATATATTTAATATACTTAAAAGTTGAACCGAAAATCAACAGTAACGTGTACTATGATGTTCTGTAAACAGACGTGACTCACATACATTATGATAGTGTTGCTACGTGACAGGTAAATCAACAATGAACAAATGAAGCCAAGATTATCGCATGATGTTCTGTAAACAGATGTGACTCACATACATTATGATAGCGTTGCTACGTGACAGGTAAATCAACAATGAACAAATGAAGCCAAGATTATCGCATGATGTTCTGTAAACAGACGTGACTCGCATTAGGTTATGCTAGCGTTGCTACAACAAAATGGAGTCAAGATTATCGTTTGAACAGCGCAAAGCAATTTTGAAGTGATATTGGAAAACCGAGAATGTTGTTGAAGTTCAAAAGCAATGGAGACGTGTGTACAGAACAGAACGCCAACACGAGTAACAATTGCACGCATTCGAGATAAATTTGAGACTCGTGGTACCGTATGCGATGTTCACAAGGGCAGATCTGGGAGACCTCGCCCAACAAGTCCGGCGTCCTCGGCTATGGTTTTGTAACGTTTTGAACACTCATCGTAGAAATTTACAATGCGATGTGCACGTGAGACTGGGATTAGCAGAACCAGCGTACGTCGTATTATTAAAACAGCAAAGTTGAAAGTTTTCATCCCAAGACTTTTGAATAAGTAACTGTAAAAGTCTGAGGTGTGCTCAATGGGTTTCTGTTTTGTTATGTTAACACAGTTTTTTTCTTTACTTGAAGTGTGTATACATTTTTTTTTTTTTTTTTTTTTTTTTGGCACCCTCGGTATTTCAACTGCTCTACTCTTGAATTGCAGACAAATCCTCTGACAAATCAACTTTGCTGCCTGTTTCTGTTAAACATACTCTCGCCCAATAAACAGTTATAAAAAGGTAATATATATTCCTTTTCTGGGAAACGTTATTGGTTAATAGCAATCACTCAGAAGATATTTGGGTATTTCTTAATATAATTAATGATGAATTGGAGGTTCTTAGTTGGTACAATACAGAAATAAAAAACATACAAAACACCTTGCTACATTCTTTGCGAGTTTATTTAGCTCATTTGTCTAATTACTAGAACACAGTTAGAGCCAATATCGTATTATTTTGCTATATTCCGGCAACTCAGAACCTACAAGGGTCTTAAGAGCTTCTCACATAGGACATTTTTATCAGTACCTTTAAACGGAAGCAGGTTTTTACGCAGCGTGTTCCTAAAATCAATGTTCAAATTAGTGGTAACAATAGAAGACAGCAAAAGAAAAAAAAAAGGATAAATGGCAAAAGATATAAAGTTGATTTAACAATAAATTTATTTAGGATAACATGGAAATGATTTTTTAGAAGTTGCAAATAAAATGATTACATTTCAATTTTTAATTTTAATCTTTTCGCAACTGCATGCATTCAATTGTTGATCCACATATAAAAATTAAGTTGCAGCGAGGACGGGAGAATGAGCAGATCGCAATGGGTCCACCGAATGCACGGTTCTAATGTTGACAAACTGCAATGGAGAAGCAAGGGTGTTGATACAACATGCAAAGCAGGACGTCGAAACATCGTGGCCGATAAGCCCTTTAAGTATATTGATAGTTTTGATTGTCATAATCAATTAATGACAACTACAACCTTTTTATCCTCAAACACATCTCCAATTTATAACTTTTCTTTATTCAAAGGTTGATTACTTACTTAATAAAATATTTTTTTTTATCTTCTACCATCTTTGGAAGTTCTAGTACTGAATACAGGAAACCCGGTATATTGAACGAGTTTTAAATGCAACAACTTCCATTTGTGAAATATCTCGGTGAGTTATTAGATAGTAAATTATCTTTCTTTCAGAGCCATACCATTCTTGATCTAATGAAATTTTGGGGGATGAAGCGGCCGACGATGTCTGAGCAGGTTTCGGCATTCTGTGACATTTATTTAACCAGATGCTCTGTGTCATCTTTTCATACAATATTGACAGTTAAATCATGATTATCCTTGACCGTAACGATATTGACTTGGAATGATCCCTTCAGCATCTGTTCCTAACTGGGAATCAGTGAGTACCTATAACGCAATAGCACAACCTCCTGATACAGTCACGGGTGGCGAAGTCGTTAGCGCGCGGACTTGTGAGCGGGAGGTCCGGGGTTCGATATCGCCAAGAGAGATTTTTTTTTTTTTTCAGATTTTCCTCAGTCCTCATAAATGGCAAATACCCAGGAGGTACTTACGTCTGGAACATTTCCTTCCTTAAAAAATCCTTTCCCAATATACGAGGATAGATCCATAAGTTTCCGGCCTCACCGATAAGGATTATCGTCTTCACAAAATCTTTATCTGGTGTCATACCTTATCTGTTAAGTAAATAATTGCAGTGTAATTTCCGCTCTGCTGTGTACACTTGTTCAGATATAGTTGCATAAAGAATGCTGTGTGTAGAAGATTGTGACATGTTCAAAATGGAGTTTCGAGCTGTTATTAAGTTCTTCACAAAAGAATAACTTATTCCAAATGAAATTAAACAGCGATTGGACAGTGTATATGGGGAGCCCTCCCCCTCATATTCCACCGTAAAAGAATGAGCCAAACTTTTTGAATGGGTCGAGAAAGCATTGAAGACGAAGAGCGTGCAGGCCGGTCCTTGGAGGTGCTCAATGCTAAAAACATCGCTCTTGTAGAAGGAGAAATTATGCAATGCCGGCGGCTCAAAGTTACAGAAATAGCAGCAAGATTGGGTCTTTCTAAAACAACAATCCTTAGAATTATTCTCACCATTTAAACATGAATAAGGTTAGTGCAAGATGGGTGCCTAGACTTCCTTCCTCAGTCCAAAAGCAGCAACGAGTCATCTGTTGTTAGGCATTTTTGGAGCTCTGCCGTGGCAACGAGAGAAAAGTTTCTCAAACCATTGTTACAAGAGATGAAACTATGGTCCTCTAATGTGATCCCTTGTCCAATAGAGAATAAATGGAGTGGCAGGCGTAAACCTGGTGAGGCACTGCCTCAAAAAACCAAGGTTACTCAGTCAACCAAGAAGATCATCTTTTGGGACTGTGAAGGAATACTCTTCATTGACTTCAAGGAGAGGAATCCCACAGTAAATGGGAGTACTATGCTGGTCTACTGCACAGACTACATGTTTCCATCAAAGAGAAAATGGTAGGAAAGCTGAGTGGTGGTGTGCGCCTGTGCTCACAGCTCTTGTTGCAAAGGAAGCTGTGAAGATATGTGGCTTCAAGGAGATTGCCCGTTCACCCTACAGCCCAGATCTAGCTCCCAGTGACTATTTCCTCTTCTGAAAACTCAAGAAGGACCTTCGAGGAAGGAAATTTAAGTGTGACGAAGAAGTGATGGATGTTGTTTATGGGATTGAAATGTTAATTCAAGGATATGAGAAGTGTATTGCAATGAAGGGTAATTATATTGAAAAGTGAAATATAGTTTCTGCCTTTATCATACCTAGAAAATGGTTAAGTCGGAAACTTATGAACCTTCCTTCATATCATTTCATGTCAGGTATCACCAGTGTCTGCCGCTTGTGGTGCTTCAGTAGTAAAAACGGGCGTTAAACACCATTAAAAACGAAGTTCTTTGGTAAGGTCACTAATCTTATTATGATGTAAACTGGGAATTCTTTCAAAATAAGTCGCGAAAAATATTTAAAAGGTCACGAGACTAAATTGACGACTGGTGCTGAGACACTGATGCCAACTCCAGTTGTTAAGTTAACATTGTTCGTTTTTTGTTTTTGTTTTTTTTTTTGTTTTTGTTTTTTTTTTTTTGTTTTTTTTTTTTTTGCATTAGATTCTGGACTTTTAATTATTTTAATAACAAGAATGATAAAAAATATTTATTAGCCAAGCGAAATAAAAAAGCATTACGGTTGTTCGAAAAGAATAAACCTTATACTGGTTCTGCAAGTCATCTCCAATACATCAAAGGTAAACGAGTATCTAAATAAAATCGCCAAGACCATAACCTCAAAAGAGCAAGAACAATGAGTCATCTGCATGTTACCGCACCCCTGTGCAGAGCAGAAAAATTAGGAAAAGGTTGGGCAATTCCTCGAAGAAGGAAGTTAAACCAGGAGGTAGGGAGAGGTTAAGAGAACTGGTTCTTTCCATCTTATTATCAAGCTCCCTCTCCTCGACATGCCCGTTTAAAGTCTGATTACAGGTTTCAACCATCCATATGTTGAGGTACAACATTGCCTGGCCTTCCTCCAACAGAAACTGCGTGTATGTCTTCCGCCGCACCCATCCGCCTCAGTCTTTTTGTTATGGAAGATGGCATGTCCTGTAAGTGCAAATAAACCATTCCATCATTACTTCAAACACCGTGGTCTTATTAGGAATCAAGAGCTCAGTCCTTATTTTGTTTCGTGGGGGGCGGATATGTAAAGAGAAAAGTGCCATAGCCAAACTGTAACACTGAGGATTCTATTCAGCTAAATTTATAACTTAACAAAGCTTCTTGGGCCAATTAGCGAAATTCACCATCATGGGGTTAGGTAAGACACATGGTGAGCACGTTTCAAAAGAAATGGGCAAGAAAATATTGCTCATCATGTTGATCAACATTTTTATTCCTTTCTATTTTACTGACATCTCTTCACTGAATTAATGTTCTGTTTATCCTGATTATTATTCATATCTTTAGAACAGCTGATTGCAGTAAAATGAATCCTATTAACGCTATATACCTTAACGAGAGAACCCGAAATTCTTCAATTAAGCTATGTCACCACATGCCAATAGCTTACACATTCGATACTCAAGTTTGTTTTTGTACAAAATCGTCCTAATAGGAAATAAGCCAAAACAAGGGACTAGTAGTACCTTCAAGTTCATTATCTACACGTTCCAGACGTATAGAACTTTTCAAAAGTAAGAGGTAACTTTAATTGTTCATATGAGATGCTTTGCAACAACGAGTTTTATTAATTCCTATTGGTTAAACTTACCTATGCCAACTGGTAACGGACTTTTTCAATGATATTAGCAATGTGGATGGAGTTTTTCAGCAGCCTTTAAGCAATTTCTTCCCAAAATGTTGCTAAAGCTAGCCCATACCATTGAAGATCACTAGGTCTCTATTCCACAAAAGTATGGTCTAATACATACAGGTGTATTAATAAAATTCTTGTAAAATATCATATTGCAACTTTCTGTTCCGCCAAAGAAGTGCAAAATTTGTAAAGTATTAGTAAAAGATTACAAGTGAATCATATAAAAGCAAGGCGCAGAAAGAGCTGTTTGTCATACGTTGCTACACCTTGAATTAGGTTATTTCCACTCTTTAGGGAGTTTTAATGTACAGAGAGATTTAACGTCATTCCTGCTAAATGGATTTTGTATTTTTTCTCAGACATAATGATAATTTAAATACTTTATTTTGCATTAATCGGCATTCAAGAGTAAAAATCCACTTTGAGACGACGGTCCCTTACAGCTACATTTAGAGGCTTCAATTTCAGTCGTCGAGAGATGAGAGATGGCAGAAGAATGGAGCATCTCTATTGCTGTCGTTCATTTATTTTATTAGTCCATATGTATTTCTTTATACTGCGTTTTCATTATAAGCAAACAAACTGGAAAAATGTGTCAAAAGGAATTATTTTAAAAGAGAGTGAGGAATGAAATGAAATTATTTTCATGGCAAGTAGCAAGTACCTTAAAATACATTAACTAAGATGCTGGGTTAAATATGCAATTGAAACAAAACACGTAACTATCAATCATAAGCTGTGCTTTATTTGCACTCTCCTAACTTCATCATCGTACAAGAAAACGTATTTATTCCTTCATTATACATATTCCTACTCATCATTATGATCACTTTCGCTAATACTTAGCACATTTGCGTCAACTGGCTCCTAAAACCATTAAAAAGATAATACAATTTGTGCTAGTGTTTGAAGTTCCTACACTTGTAGAGAAATTTATACAAATTATCAGTACCCGACTAATACTAATACTTCTGTGGAAGAGAACAACGAAAAATCATTTGTACACTTGTAAGTATGGAGTAGTAAAGTACAAGTGTAGCAGAAAGCTTTGTGGAACAGAATTTTACTAATAACTACAAGTTACAAGTCCATTCACTTGTAACGTATTAGACCATACTTTCGTGGAACACAGACCAGAAACCCAGACATTAATATAGCAGTTTATTGGTTGTGGGGCTATTTGAGGGAAAGGGTGCTCCTGAGCAAAACTGCGACAATTGATGAATTGAAGGACTAGATCCTACACGCTGTGGCAGCTATTTAAGAATAGGAACACAGTATTTTATGCAACACTGAACACAAGCTGTTACTTGTACAAGAACCAAATGATAGACACATATAATATCTAGGATGAACGTATGACAATGGTGGTGACGCAAACATTGTTTATTAACTGAAGAACATTTGCGAAATTAAAGTTACTCATTGGATTTTTTCGGGCGTAAAAATCCTATGTATGCCTTTCTTCGGAAGGGAAGTAAAGCCGTGAGTCCCGTGTCGTACATTTACGGCACGATAAAGAACCTCAAGCCTGAAAAAAGAGACCTCAAGCAAAATTTACCGGCCGTTTCACGTCCTGAATAGAAGGGGGCGCTGAATACCTGAGATGTTATAGAGCATCCGTAAATGAAGCAAATGAACAAAAATTACTCCTACTTTTGAAAAATGCTTTACTTTAGCGTTAAACTGCGCCTACATGGAAGTTAATGTTTCGTGTAAAGTGCAACATTTTACATGAAATAGCTGGAAATAACTTCAAGTAGAAATACAATTAATATGCAACACTACAATGAGGAACACATGACCGAAAATACTGATGCAATCTACATGGTAGAACGGTACTTCAGGAAGAGCTAATTACGTATTACATTAACGCAGTCTAAACCTCTTGTGGCAGAACCGAGTGCTTACGTCGCTCCTTTACGACCACACAAGGCTTGTTAATGACACTTGTATCGATCTGCGTTTACATGGAACTGAGAGGTTTCTTCGGAAGTTAAGCCGCACGTCCCTTCTCAGCGTCTTACGGTAAGAGCTTCTGTTGATATGAGAACTCGCCCTTATGTTTGCTATAGCCAAACAAGGCAATGAAGGTGGCATGAACTCGGGAAATATTTGATGATGTGTTGAGGGTCTCTCCCATGCACTTGTTAGCATCAGCTGGGCAGAGCGAATAAAAGCGAATTTTCTAAATGTAGTCGATTTAAGTTTGTATATTGAATTCATATATGGAGACATTCTTAAGTTCACTGAGTTTAAGGGCGAGATAAACAACTCGCCGAAATAATATCCATTAGTAATGAGTTCTCGTATTCTCGCCAACACCAAATATTAAAACTATCAGGGGAGGTCCATAAGTTTCCAGTCTAACCATTTTGTAAGGTGTGATAAAGATAAAAAATGTCACTTTTCAATATAGTTACCCTTCATTGCAATACACTTCTCACATCTTTGAATTAACATTTCAACTCCCTAAAAATAGTCAGAAATATTGTCTGCAAAATAGACATAAACAGCATCCACCATTTATTCGTCACACTTAAATTTCCTTCCCCGAAGGTCCTTCTTGAGTTTTGAGAAGAGGAAATAGTCACTGGAAGCCATATCTGGGCTGTACGGTGGATGGTCGATCTCTTGAAGCCACATTTCTTCACAGCTTCCTTTGCAACAAGAGCTGTGTGCACAGGCGCGTTGTCATGAAGAAGGCGCACAACACCACTCAGATTTCCTCGCCTTTTCTCTTTGATGGAAGCACGTAGTCTGTGCAGTACGCCAGCATAGTACTCCCCATTTACTGTGGTGTTTCTCTCCTTGAAGTCAATGAGGAGTATTCCTTCACAGTGCCAAAAGATTGTGGCCATGATCTTTTTGGTTGATTGAGTGGCCCCTGGCCTTTAGAGGCGGTGCTTCGCCAGGTTTATGCCACTCCATCGATTGTCTTTTGGACAAGGGATCATAGTAGAGGACCATTGTTAAATCTCCTGTAACAATGGTTTGCAGAACTTCTCTCTCTTGCCACGGCAGAGCTTCAAAAATGCTTCACAACAGATAATTCGTTTTTGCTTTTGAACTGAGGAAAGAAGTCTAGGCACCCATCTTGTACTAACCTTATTCATATTTAAATGCTGATGAACAATTCGAAGGACTGTTGTTTTATAAAGGCTCAATCTTGCTGCTATTTCTGTAACTTTGAATAATTTTTCCTTCCACAAGAGCGATGTTTTCAGGAGGGAGCACCTCCAAGGGTCGACTTGCACGCTCTTCGTCTTCAATGCCTTTTCGATCCATTCGATAAAGTTTGGCCCATTCTTTTACGATAGAATATGAGGGAGATGTTTCCCCATATACACCGTCCAATCGCTGTTTAATTTCATTTGGAGCAATTCTTTCTTCTGTGAAGAACTTAATAACAGCTGGATACTCCATTTTGAATAGGTCACAATCTTCTACACATAGCCTTCTTTATTCAACTATATCTGAACAATGAACACAGCGGAGCGGAAGTTACAGCTGCAATTATTTACTTAACAAATAAAGTATGACACCAGATAAGGGTTTTGTAAAGGCGATAATCCTTATCGGCGAGGCCGGAAATATATGGACCTACCCTCATACATGAGTGCAGTACACACAAAATAGCTAACACTGATTTGTCGGAGTTAAACTAGAATACTTGACGAAGGGCAAAAGCTTGAAGTATAGTATTTTAATGTTTACTCCGACAAACAAGCGTTAACTTGATGTATGCCTAATGTACTTTCCACGAGGTAAGTTCATTGTTCTGTTGGTTAACATATAAATATAAACCGGAAAAAAATAAAATAATCTTTATTTGAGAAATGTTACACCACACTTTTAAAAGAGAAGCCGAACTATATTTTAAAATGCTCTAAGACATTCTATATTTTAATTAAGCACTAGGGCATTGAGAAAATACTTGAGTTATGAGTTTTTCGATTTAAATCCACTAAAAATTCTTTTTCAAAATGGTTATTTGTGGCTCACACCCCATTTGTGTGCCATTATAAATACCATTTTCTTAACTATAAAAGTTTAATGAATCTTAAGTACACTATAATGAAATAAAAATAAAAGGTTCGTTCCCAACATACAGAGTGTCCCATTTATCTTGCTTACCCTAAATAACTTCTGATGTTTCAAACGTTTGTTCGAAACAATTTTTGAACTGACGCATCCGATAAAAGGATAAATGGGACTTACCTGAACCCGCAACTGTGTTTTTAAACCAAAATTATTTCATTATGAAAAAAAAAACGATACAAATAGCAAATTCCAATTACACTTCCATTAATCACTAGGATTTTTATATTTTTATACAATGCTATATTAGTTTTCTGTACTTTATAATTTTGTTTTGTAAATACCTGATCCTACTATATAACTCCTCTGATAATCAAACTGCTAATTTATCATATTGCAGTTAGCTAGCAAGAAATAAATATATTAAAGCCAACATTTTTAAATATAGCCGTTTACATACACATTCACATGCGTTTACACTTTCATGTTCTCACATTATCATATTTCTGCAATGCTTAAAACACAGGCTTCACAAACGGAGCTCACTTCACAAATAATCCGGTCCTATTCATTACTTTCTCATTCATGTAACGGTAGTTAAGTTCAAGATGAAAGTCTTACATCGCCAGATGAAGTAAGATCTTATTAATGGCGTTCAAATTTCGTCTGAAAAGTCATGCTATTGTTTCTCCTGACTTACAAAGGTGGCTTATGTGCCATATATTTTAGTTAGTTGAACGAACATAATTAAAGCAACAAAAATACACATTCAAAGCAAAAACACTCATTCAAAAATTTTATTTGTGCGCAAATGGAATTCCAAATAATGTTATTCAGCCTTTCCCGAGTACTATTACAGTTCTTGACAACCTCTGAGAAACTGTCCCTTGATGTTATTATTAATTTTGTTGTGCAACTAAAATGTCTGAAATAAATTTTCAGAATTGCTTTTCCTTTCCTCAGATCAGAAAACAACTGATTAAGGAACGCAGAAATTCAGAAAATCAATATCTGATTACTGAATTATCATGTGATAGTTCCAAAAAAACTTGCTTTCAATAGTAAGTAAGCCAAAATATAAAGATAACGTGTTTGGAACACTACATGTGAAATAAAGTTCAAGAGCCGCTTATTCAGTTCTAAACGCGTCAATGATATCAAAATTGCTCCACTTTTCGGTCGTAATTTTACTTCCAAGCTTTTTTTTTTTTTTATTTGAAAAAAAATTGCACAATTTTGCCTCATATTGAATTTTCCTAAATTCAATATTAAACGTCTCTGAATAATAGGAGGAGGCAAATAAAAGCTTTGTGTTAAATACCCATAGAATTAGCGTTGAGTGAGTGCTGAGCCTATGAAGAATAAGAAATGGAAAATGCTTTAGATGTTATTGAGAATAAAACGATTACTTTTTGATCTTTAATCGTAATCTTTTATAGGATCTGTTCAAAAGTGCGACCTTTTGCTTCAACCATGTTACTAAAACCGGGCATTGTGCGTAAAATGATGAGCTCATCTAGTACTCCCGCAAAAAGGAAAAAAGGACGAGCATTGCTCACCAAATGTGCGGTTCAAATGTTAAACTGCAATGAAGAAGTGAAAAGGTGCACCGTCATGTTGATGCCACATTCCTGGAGCAATACTAGCCACGTGTCTTGCAGAAACTGCAAGTAAATGATAGCACGGAAATATGGTGTGTATAATAGATTGCGCATATGGATGATTTTCATAAAAATAAATTAATGCACACAGTTATCTTTTTATCCTCCATCACATCAACAATTTCTAATTTTCCTCGAAGATTGACTACTCACTGAATATTAGTTTCAAACTTGGGGTCAGTTAATAAAAATCTGTTCTCTCTCCCTCACCCCCCTCTCTCTCTCTCTCTCTCTCTTCTATTACCCCTAAAAGTTTGCACATTGAATTTAGGGACACTTGGTATAAGAAATATATATTTTTAAAATAGTTTTATGCTGTTTTGGTCATTTTTTCTCAAAAGTACAAAAATTAGTGACCCAGAAACCAAAATAGCCACAGCCATAAATATTTTGAAAAAAAAATAAGTGTTCACACACCTACACACGGGTAAAATTAGCCAGTACACATGCAAAACAATAAATAATATGCAAAAAAGTGTATAAAACTACTCTTGCAGTTTCTTTAAATAAAAACTTACATGACGATATATCCTTTAATATTGATAGTATAAAACATTTAGTTTTAGCTCAATAACCCAATATGAGTTCGTTTGCTGCACAAAGCTACAGTGCTATAGTCTTCTAATAGTAAACCTGAATGTCTTATTTCCTGGTATACAAGAACAAAGGCACAGAATTGGTGTTGAAAAGTCCCGATTAATTAAAAACGAAATCTTCCTTTAAAGGAAAAATTATCGTAGAGTAAAAGGATAAAGAAATAAGACAAAAAGGGGGGGGGGAAAGAAACTGGATTTTGCTGTTTCACAGGAGAAAAAAAACAGCTACAAGTAGATGCCATACAAAAAGTAAACGAAGTGGACATTGGAGAAGAATGAGAAAATGCCAACTCTCTAAATAAATATTTGAATGTACTCTAAGAGACCTGAGTGCGCGAACAGCCTTGGCTTGCTGAAAAGAGTGAATCGGATACAATCGATAACGGGATGGAAGAAAAAACGTGTGAAACAAAAGGGAAGAACAGCAGAACTTTCACCGGCTGAAGAAGATAATTCAGAACTTTGCTTTAGAGCCTACTAAATTCTACGTAGACATATTTATTTAGCATTAATCCTGGAATTGCTCTGTTTCTCGTGCATTTAGTGCTTGCAGTTCCTGGCTTACATAACAGGTGTCCGAATTCCCTTTGAAAAATGCTTTTTTTTACCATCTAACAGAAATGTCTGCAGTTTGAAAAGAATAAACAAAAGGCAAATCACTTTATAAAACTAAAAGTATAGGTAGTGCATATAAAACACAGCGTAAATATGTTACAAATTTTGTACATTAATGGTCACGAGATAAAAATAAGAAATGCTTCACAATAATGTGATTTTAATAAGTGCTTTTAAACTTTTTTTACGATTGATACAGTTATTCCAGGCGATAAAGGAAATGGCATTAATGTTGGCGGAAATGATCACGGAATTTACCTGTGCCTATGTTAACTGGGAGTTCTTTGCAGGAGGAGAGAAAACTTTGTAGGAAACCCTTCATTTTCATCCCTATCAGACCTGGTAGTTGATAAATATTCCAGCATCCGAGTCACTTTAGCGAAGAAATTGATTAATTAAACAAAAGTTAAAATTTTGTTAATTTTTCATTTTCGAGAAGTGCGTACAGTTTTTAAATGTACATATTTAGCATTTAAGTTACTTTAGTTATTGCAAATTTACCACTTTACTAAAAAATAAATACTACTTTTTTCTTTCACGTTAGCTCTGCAAAGCTAGTCTTCCTTGCTGTAAAGTGCTGCAAATTTCATGGAAATGTCTAGTTGAAATTGTTCCTTATGCACATTTTCGATGATACATTCGCACATTTTGAATATTAAATATTTACAATCTATTTATTTATAACATTCGTATTAAAATAGTAAATTTATAAATACTGTAGTGTATTAGGTTTAATTCCCCTGAAAAGTGTCTTTTTACTATGCTGGCATATACTACCGAAAGGGAAGTTTAGCTGCTTAACTGTTTTTCTTTCACACGTTAAAACTGGGATTATTGCTAGAATACGATTCTTTATGAGACGTAATATTGTTCGCAAATTAGCAGCAGTGTAAATTTTTCATACTGCTAAAAATGAATACTCTTTCTTATATAAAAATACATTTTTTTAATACTCAGGTACTTTACTGTGGGATCACAGGCGATGGACGCTAATGATAGGTGAGTTGAAATTATAATTTGGGAAGGAAAAGATCCAGCTCTAAGTTTAGGATACTTTCTCGGAATTTGCCATTGATGAGAACTAAGGAAATTTTGGAAGAAACCTCAGACAAGAAGAACAGTTCCTGCGGGATGGAACAAAATACGGTCTACCAGGCTGGATTGGCAGACATTAAACTATGAATTATAACACAAAATTAAACCATTAATTTGCCTAAGCATGTATATAAACTATACAGAATTCTAAAATGTACTTTTCGTAATTATTAAACTTTCTAACATTTTAAATTCTCGAACTAATATACAGAATGCAATGCCACGGTAAACCTGGTTGCTCGGCGCCATAGTTTTGGGGTTTGGATCGGCATTGGACATTAACGTTAACTACCGTTTGGTGTGAGATCTTTCAAACCTCCAATATAAGCAAAACTATTGTTAAAAGAGCTGACCATTTTAAAACAGACATAAAATACGAGCGACCAAGCTTCAGCTATACAAGTTTAATTCATTTTCGGAGAAATACGCAAAACACGCTTTACTATAGAGTAGCGATTTTCAAACGTGACTAGTGAGCCCCGGGGCTCAAGAAAGAAAACGAAACCTTATACAAACTTACTGCAGTATTTATAGAATTAAGAAAATTAAAATCAAATGGTAGGTGATTTTTGTTCGGGAGGGAACGAACTGCGTAGGCTCAGACAGGCAAAGGGGGACCAGATCCCCCCCCCCCGATTATCAAAAAATGCCACGAAAATATAGAGGCAAACTATGGATAACAATCGAATCTTGTGAAAAAAGCATTATCTGCGCTCATGTATTTAAAAACAAGGCAAATATTGATAAAAATGAATTTATTTGTTACCTATATATATTTGAAAGATTGACATCAAGGTACGCACGTACATCTCGCTTGCTGTGCGAGGTCTCCCAGATCTGCCCTTGTGAACATCGCATATGGTACCACGAGTCTCAAATTTGTCTCGAATGCGTGCAATTGTTACTCGCGTTGATGGTTCTGTTCGGTACATAGGTCTCCATTGTCTTTGAACATTTTCGGTTTTGCAATACCACTTGCTTTCCGCAGTTCAAACGATAATCTCGGCTCCATTTTGTTGTAGCAACGCTAGCATAGCGTTATGTGAGTCACATATATTTACAGGACATCATACGATAATCTTGGCTTCATTTGTTCATTGTTGATTTACTTGTCACGTAGCAACGCTATCATATTGTAAGTCACATCTGTTTACAGAACATCATACCACACATTACTGTTGTTTCTCGGTTGAACTTTGAAATATATTAAATAGATATCTACTGTGAAAGTGTGTATACATTTTTGGCAGCCTCGATATATATACACAATTTTTTTTTTCAAAACCAGTAATGAACAACTTTAATGTGACTTCAACCTTTGAGTTGCATGTTAGGGGTCGACTACAGTGAGAGATCTTTGAAGGGGGTTCGCTCTAGAGTAAGGCTTGACTTCCACTCTGGAATGCTGGCGCCAGCATGCTTTGCTAAACACGCGAAATGCGAACACATATGCACTAAGTTCCGGATAGTACACAAGATTGTCGTCTTTTAATTCAGCCGTGTTCTTAGTGCACTACGGGCAAATCTCAAAGTAGACCAAATATTTGAAAAATGATTATTTAGCAAGAGCTGGATGCTCAAGAGTTTATTGCTGTAGCTGGGAGTCCGTACTTGTAGATTTTAGTTGCAATAAATTTCAGAACCATTTAGTCAGTGATGAATTAATTTAATTTATCGCTTTATTCATATACAATAATGCCTTACGATTGGTTATTACATGGAAAGGTTGAAAAGAAGCAGTTTAATCCCATCATGTTCCATCTAGGACTCATTCTCCATATATTGTGCCATGCAACAGGATATAAAAGTATTCCAAAAAATACTATCTACTAAAAATACTCGTGAAGAGTATTATTGGAAAGTAAATATGTTAATACAACTGAAATAGTCCTGAAAAGAAAAATAAAGTGGGTTTGTAATACGTTTAAAGTACCATAAAACAGTAAAGAAGTACACACTTTTCCTGGATTTCTTTATCCATATCTATCATTCTTTGGAATTCCAAATGGAATGCTTATCTCACAACACAACGATTCGGGTTTGGGATTTTTTCTGTAGTGATGGTTTGGTCTTTTACATTCAAACATTAAAACAAAATCGATACACAGTACTGATGGCGTGTGATCTTTTATTTACTCCAAGACTATAGCCATTTCATTTACAATGAATTACTGAACGTTCAAGCTGTAGAAACATGGCATTGTTGTGACAGTAGCAACCGAAACCCGGAGCTCCTTAATATTATGTCCATATTGTAATTATTATTATTGTTAAGTAAATATCTAAGCAGACAGGAATATTTTGTGCATACCGGAGCAAGGTGGAAGTATATATTTATTTTTCAAATTCTACTATTATGATGACTTGAAACATCTGTAGAGAAAGACAGAGCTATTTTGTTGCGTTTAAGTGTTGTATTGTATGTTTAAGAAAAGGATTGCCGGCGGCTGACCTGAGGCAGGTAGGTAGAGAAAGAGACAGCGATAGGTTAAGAATTGTTGCTTTTCATCTGTGTGAATACTTTAGAGCGAACATTGCCCGCATATTGTAAAAGGGTCATTTCCACTTTCAGGGTAACAACTAGTTAATTGTTTATCTAACGGAAAAAGAGAGACAAAGGGAGGTGTGTCATACGTAGGAAATATAGGTTTCTGAGAATGTGTCGAAGATGACAGGTATAAAATAGTAGCCAAGAGGTGAATGATCCGCTCCAGGCTACCTTTATCAGCTATGTTATACTGTGCCAGTTGCTGCCTTCTGTTTGAGCTGTAAATACTGGAGTTTGTTCATTGTGAATCTCAAAAGTGAAAGTTTATTCAAGACATCTGTGTTGTGTGTGAATTATATTAGATTATTCTTATTAGTCCACTGAACTGCCTACCGAGAAATTCAACCTTGAACAAAGAAGGTTTGTGTATAATACAAACGTAAAAATCGATTCATGAGACAGGTGTGTAGACCATTTCAGGAGAAAGTTCCTAGTACTTCAGTTCTAGGTACGAAAGTGTTAGATGTCTGGTTAATAAGTTTAGGACAAAGGAATCGCTAAACGCTAAACCTAAGAAGCGAAAAAGAAATGTTCTAATGCAGAAAAAACTTTTTTTTTTTTTTATGAATCATTTCCAACGCTGTCCAAAGAAGTCTGTAGGACGTGTTGTACAGCAAGTGAGTGTTTCAAAAACCTCTGCTCATAGAGCTGCCAAACTTTTAAAACTGAAACCCTACAGAGTGACTATAGTTCATGAATTACAACCTTATGACGATAAAAAACCAGGAAATTTCTATTTAAATATCGTTGACGGTACCATTGACCCACGTTTAATAATTTTCTCAGATAAGCCATAGTGTCATTTAAATAGCAATAATTTCCACACCATAGACGAACTTAAGGATAATATAATAAACATTACGCAAGAAGAACTTGTGGTTGTAAATGGAAATTTCATTTGAAGATGCCAGGGATGTCTGACTGCATCACTTTCCACACCACTTATAGCAAATAATCATTATAGGGCATACTACCATCACTCAGTAAGTAACGTGGGAGCTTTAGAACAGTGCGCGGAGCACGAGATCTGCGACTCGGCAATATAAGGAACGCCTATACATGTAACTAAAAAGCAAAACACCATCTTTAACTACTAGAGCTGCCCACAGATTGTTTTGGTGAAGATTTTCTATAAATAAGATGAATTCGAGGAACACGTCATGATATTTCGCGACACACAGTAGGACGTCACACTTGCACTATAAGCCAATTGTTCAGAAATGGATTCATTTGGTGCCCGATGCATGGTTGCAGGTATCAATAGCACACCTTCAAGAGAATTTCAAGTTGACGAATAATTATTTTGGCGTAAATGGCTTTGAATTGTATATTAACATCCTCTTCTCTTATTCAAAACTTTCTAACAAACGGAGACGTTAGAAACATTAGAAAAATTTATTAGGTTTGCTTGGAGAGCATTAAAACTCCACGCCATAAAATATTTCTATTCCAAATCAACAAGCATTCAAAATTAAAATAGTTCTTTCTCTTCTAAATGTTACGTTTTACTAGAAGTCGTTCTTAGAACGTTTATTGCAGTCATAACTGTTAGGCTTATCGCTGGAAGAAAAATTATGAGTCGTTTAATTTAACGCTCCCCCTAAAGTGGCTATCAGAAGACAAAAGAAAAATGGAAATCGTGCTATTTGGATATTTTAGTTTACACAGGGTAATTTAAATAATGTTAAGCAGTTTCTTATCAGACAACTCAATCCCATGGAGGTAGCCTCCGTTTTACACAGAAAATGAGTTGTTTCTCACAGACACCTGGTGCCTAACCTTTCTTCGTAATGTAACTCAGCAATGGTTACAAGGAGTTACTGGTGAATTTTGTATTAAATCTCAACTGTGTGCACCTACCATCATGCTATAATAATGTCGAAGTAAATCCAAAGACGACACTTTGATTAGAACAGTCAAAAGCTAAGGAGCCTACAAGCACAGACATATTTTAAATGGAGTTTGAAGATCCTTAATCCATGAATCCTTAAGATATTACATAAAATTAATTTATTTGACTTTTGATCTTTTTATTACGAAATGTTAAGAGGTTATTAAAATGCAAGAAAGAAAGAAAAGCAATTTAGATCAAAAGATGAGATTTTCCTCTTTCTTGCAAAAGCATAGAAACAATAAACACATTACCTATAATACTTTATATATATATCAGTCAATAAACTTAAGTTCAAAATTCATAAAATATTATATAATTTTAAAAACATTAAAATATTCAATAATTTAAAATACATATAAGAAACAATAATAAAATTCCAGTACACTTAAATAAAATTGCAAATAACATAATTTTAAATACCTCTCCCACATTGAGGTTACTTGAGGTGTTATACCCCAATTTTCAAGGAATATTGTGATATTACATTTTTCTAAATAGATTTACCTTTTATTTTTCTTTCCTTTTCATTCTATTTACACTGTATCCTCATTTTATGAAACTGCACTAAAATGATGGCATCATTCAGAAATTGACAAGGTTAACATCGTCTATAAGCCTTATGAATTCACTGTATCAAGCTTATAAAGTGCTGCCTAGCAGTAGAGTATTTTAAATGTTCATTAAAGAAAAAAATAATTATACTCTTCTTTAAATTGAATAAGAATTTTATTTTTCTTTCCGCTCCTGTCAGAGGAATGTATTATTGTAGCGTGAAAACAATATTCTCAAAATGTTACTGTGTTATTTAAGCAATTTATACCTCGCTTTATCAACTTATTGCTTAATAATTAATACTAGCATCTTAAACCTATTTATTTTCTGGGTGATTAGCTTTGTTTTAATTTGGATCTTCCTTTTGTATACGTTGATTCATGACATAATGAATAAAACAATAACAATTACTAGATTTCATCTTAACCGTCTAAAGAAAAGAAAAGAGGAGGGGAAGAAGAAAACTCTTGACGGAATGGGACATTACACGCATCTGCATGCAACAAAACAAAAGAGAAGCGAGAGAAGTGTTTACATCGTCTGCCCAAATACAGTACAGGCGAGTGTTTCTGTTCTCCGGTTACTAAAGACCTCTCTTGCACATTTAAATGTGTTGGCAAGGACAGTGGCACAGCTTTGCAATATATGCCAAATATCTACAGTTTGTTTGCCATCTGTGACTTGCAGTTTTTACCGCCTTCACAAATGTATAATATGCATTAGTTTTCAATAAGTAAGGAATAACACTAACTTAGGTTAAACTGTGCATCACGCCAATTAGATCACTTTTTTGGACTAGAAGGAAGTATGGGCCATCTGCATGAGCCTTGCTCATGATCTTAAATTGTATTACAGCTTTTTAGCGAATTCCGAAGGAATGTAGCTATTTCGGTTGTACCCATGAAAAGATTTTTGAAACGTTTCCCAAAATCTCCCCCAATCCTACTTACTAGGCACCAAAAAAGGGGAGGAAAAAAAAACCAGTGTGCGTGTGTGTTCACGCTCTAGCGATCGCTATTTGTTTGTTTCCCCACTCCCCTAAATTAAGTTCTGTATATAACGATTAATTATACACTTAGATCCATTATAAAATCATAAAATTCTTAATAATAAAGACAATTAAGCCATTAAAGTATACAAAAGCAAATAAATCGCAGTTAGCAGAAGCAACCCTTATGTTTTTTATTTAACAAACGATTCGTCAAGTTCGTTAACCAGCAAAATGGGACCACTGGGGGTGGGGGGTTAGCCTAAAGCGAAAAATTAAAAATCGCTCTAGCAGTCACAATTTTTTTTTCTCTCAACAAAATTCGATATATGCCATTGAAATAAAACAAGAAAAATAGTTTCTGAAAATATGCGAAATCAGATTACGAACGGGTTTTTACCTGAAACCCAAAATTTAAAATTCGCTCTAGCGACACTTATATATAGCAACTAAACTTGGTATATACCATGCAAATTAAATAAGAAAAAAAGATGCTGAAAATCAGGGAAAGCGTCCCATTAGGAGTAGGGGTAAACCTGAAAACTGAAATTTAAAAAGCGCTCTAGCATTTAATTTTCTCTCAATTGTTAAAAAAAAAAAAAAAAAAAAAAAAAAATCTGTCAAAAGCATTATCGTGAAGATAGCCACTGTGAAATATTAATAATTTGCTACCACGCTCATCGTATACCCAACCGTATCAAATGAGTGGGCGAAACTTTTAATATGACCATTATTCGATATCCCACTATAATACTGATAAATTCTCCCGCGGCTGTACGTTTGTATGCTGTTAATCCTTGAATGCTATTTGCTGAAGCTCTTACAGCTCTACGTACAGTTTGTCTGCTGTTAAACCCTAGACTCTCATTGGCTGAAGCAGTAGGGCAAAGAATGTGGCGACCAATTTAAACTGGCTTGGCCCGTCTTCTAGAAGATAAGTTGCCAGAAGGAATTGTAGGCTCCTGATAGTAATAACGCGAACCATTGCTTTCATCCAAAATTCTGTAAACTGAATATGTAACTTCTCTGCTCTCGCGCTCTGTAAAAGTTTCACAAAGTATTCAACTTGCTGAGGAATTCGCTAAGATTACCCAGCTCCTGTGTGACGGACTTTACTTAGTATCTTGTAGCTCTAACGTTTGTTTACGCTTTTGTTTGCTTACCTTATTTAGTTTGCTATCTCATGTTTACGCTCTTAGAAAAACAACATTTCCAATTTGGGAAACATGCTTTCAAACTGCGCCAGAACTAAGTTTTGTTTTTTTTTTTTTTTTCTCCCGCGCTAAGGAGATTTTTTCTTTCATTAGAAGTTCTCTCGAATAACGGTGACGCATTATTCCTGGAAATTCCCTTGGCAATGCACCGCTTTAGACAAATAAAGTGATACCAAGCAACAGGTAGAAAACGCTGTCGGATTCAAACGAGTTACACCGCTCGGCTGACTAACACTCAGACCTTAAAACAAGTACAGGCTTACAAAAAAGGACAGCACTCTAAATCTTTGTTTAAATTATTCCTATTTACAAGCAATACAGATTAGCAGGCACGCGTTTGATACCCTGGTAGGAGTTGTTTCACTCTGAAAAGACAAGCTCGCGGATTCCTAAATCAGGATATTGAACGTTCTCTCCCCCTGGAGAAAAGTTAAAAGGGTATTAGGCGTTCAAGTAATTCTGAACACAAATAAATGAAAGTAAATAACAGAAATCTTATGTGCGTATAACGAAATGATTATAGCAAACATGCCGAGAAAATGCGGCATAGTAAATATGCTTTGTGAGCAACACGATTCTGCAGTAACATAAAAAATATTTGCATTGTAAATTTGTATAAAGCGCCTGATTGCAAAACGTACTTCCCCATTGCTACTGAAGTACTCAAAGGCAGCTCTGTAGATCTCCTAACCTCTGACAAACAATTGCAAGTTTGTGTAGCGTTACATATTTAAATTTCCCATTAAAAATGTACTCTCATAGAAATGCACTGAAAATTCAATACTTACTTACCTTTATAGTCCTGTATTAGCTTTGTAATGCCATGTCGTTATACTGGAATCGCACATTAGTTATAAACAAGCCAATAAAGATCTTTAAAACACTAATTCGTTCACTGGAAAACGCAAGGAAAACAAAGCATTTAACAATTGAGCGATTTCTACTTCATTAAATTGCTATTATAACATTTCCAAATATATTCACTTTCTGCTACTGCCTATTCTAATATTATCTAAAACAAATGTTAATTCATTCTCCTTCTCAACCTTCTCAGCAAGTTGTAACCTTGTGAAATCTATTATTTAAACAAAAAACAAAGCCGCTGGTATGCACATATATCTGCTATCCTTCCCAGGCGACACCTGCGCCTGTTTCGAAAAACATTCAACGACAGTGTTTTGTTCATTCGGTTATACCGCCTTGTGCTGTTCAGACAACCACACAGTCTATACCTGCTGTATAGATATAAAGGATTAAGAAGGTTTAGGCACATTCCTAGCTATCTTTTACTCCTAAAATATGAAAACCTGTTCATAAATGGGTAAAAATAGAAAAGTAACGGTAGGAGGGTAGGTAGGTAGGTAAGTTTCCGGGCTCGCCGATAAACATTATCGCCTTCACAAAACCATTATCTGGTGTCATATCTTGTCTGTTAAGTAAATAATTGCAGTTGTAGCTTCGACTCAGCTGTATTCAGTTGTTCAGCATTTTTGGGGCTCTACCATGGCTACGAGAGAGAGGTTATGCAAACTATTGTTACAGGATGTGAAACTATGGTCCTCTACTATGATCCCTTGTCCAAAAGAGAATGGAGGAAGTGGCGTAAACCTGGCGAAGTACCGCCTCTAAAGGCCAAGGTCATACAGTCAACCAAGAAGATTATGGCCACAATTTTTTGGGAATGTGAAGGAATACTCTTCATTGACTTTAAGGAGAGGAACCCCACAGTAAATGGAGAGTACTATGCTGGCCTACTGCACAGACTACGTGCTTCCATCCTTTGAGAAAAGGCGAGGAAAGCTGAGTAGTGGTGTGCGGCTTCTTCACGACAACGCGCCTGTTTACACAGCTCTTGTTGCAAAGGAAGCTGTGAAGAAATGAGGCTTCAAGGAGATTGGTCATCCGCCCTACAGCCCAGATCTAGCTGCAAGTGACTATTTCCTCTTCTCAAAACTCAAGAAGCACCTTCTAGGAAGGAAATTTAAGTGTGACGAAGAAGTGATAGAGCTGTTTATGCCCATTTTGCAGACAAGACTTTTGGCTATTTTGGGGGAGGGGGGATTGAAATGTTAATTCAAAGATGTGAGAAGTGTATTGCAATTAAGGTTAACTATATTGAAAAGTGAAATATAGTTTTTGTCTTTATCATATCTAGAAAATGGTTAGGCCGGTAACTTATGGACCCGCCCTCGTAGGTATATAAGCTACTTGAAACAAGAAACAACATGATTTGTAATGAAAACTAAACTTTTCAGAACAGAGAAAAAAAATGCGGAAATAAGCAGCAATTATCACCTTTTTCTCCAGCGCTCACCAATTTTGAGAGAGAGTGAGACACGCACCCGCACGCGCGCGCGCATATATCCCTCCATCATACACAATTATGGCATATTACCATTTCCTAGTATTTGAAAATATTAGAACGAGTTTAACAACGTTTCATTTTTCTTTCTGAAACGATGATATTGGATCATGTATTTTTATAGAAATTGATTGTTTCTAGAAACTGGTCATACTATATTGATTAAAGATTTTGCGAGATATATACTTTTTTGCTATTGTATTTACTTTGAAACACAGGAAATTTATTTTTACTACGAAAAAGTTTAGGTCATTCGGAAATTAATAGTAAAGTTCATGATGATTATGATGATCAAGTGGGGGGGGGGGAATTGTTGAAGCAAATACACGTCAAAATACTACAGAACTTACTAAAGAACTCAGGCTTGCATCTGCAATAATTTGTGATCATTTGCAGAAATTGCAAAAAAAAAAAAAAAAAAAAAAAAAAAACTTGATGACCGAATCTAACATGAGTGAAAACGTAGTAGGTTTGAAATCTGTTCTTTCTTGCTTTAGTGCCACAAAAATTACCCCTTCAATAATCTTCAATAGCCAAAAAGAAGCTGAAACAGCTTTAGAAGTCGGATATTTATGAAAATGGCATAAACATTGCTATTAAAATGTATAGATGGTTATTTTAGTGGATAAAGCGAGTTTGTAATTCATTGAAGTTTAAATTAAACAGTAACCTAATAATAATAATAATAATAATAATAATAATAATAAAAGAACTACTTTTAATTAGACTAAAATTAACCCTCAGTATAACAATGAGTGCTACAATTGGTGGAATTTTAATAATAATAATATAAATGAAACTTTAACCTTAAAAATCTCAACAAGGCAACAATTATAATAAAAAGGAAGATGGGGGCCTTATACGCAATTACGAAAGTTGGAAAATTAAAACCCAAGGCAGAAAAATGTTTAACGTTGTTTTGTTGACAATCGTGATCATGGCCTTCTCAAAGACAGCAAAGTTTTTATACATGTGGGTTTATATTTTAATAAGAAAGGACCGGAAAATATTGAGGTTTAGGTTCCATTATTTTTCTTTATCGTTGATTTTCTATTTGCAAGTTAAGTATTTTGTTAAGTCAAAGGTGGAAGTATGTACACGTTTCAAAGTATGCAATACATAATCACGAAAGTGTGAAAGTAAAGATTTCCTACGTTGGTCATCACTCCGAAATCCCAGAGTTAGTGAGAAGTTTCTCTATAAATACAGTGATCATGTATCTCCAACTCTCTCCTTAAAGGAAGTTGGACAAGGTCGTTTCAAGGTAGTCATTTATTGTTCCAGTGGGACGCAGCGTTTGGATACATTCTGATGACGGCATTTCTAGAGAACTTACAAGATGCCATGCATATAAAATGCTGCTTGCTTCCAAAAATAAATGGGCTGGAGTACAATTTGTAGAAACATAATCTCCTGACTGCCTTATATAGCAACAAGCTGTCGTTCCATCATCTGTTATGTGGATTAAATGCTTGCAACGACAAAGTCAGAAGTGGCTAAGACCTAAACTGTCAGAGCAGCGTTTAAACTTTGTGTAACCCATTCTGAAAGCAGAACATACCTATAAACATGTCATGTTTACAACGCCAGAGCCTGTATCTATATTTTTACTGTATATAGACACCCAGAAAGGCTATTCAAAAGCTGTGTAACAACGTCTAATGCAAATGTATACAAATACACATTTACTTTTTTTTTTTTTTTTTTTTTTTTTTTTTAAAGCGTTGAGGTTATTAAGTCCCCTTCAAACCAGGGCGTGAAACGGCCGACAAATTTTGCTCACAGGTCTCTTCTTTCAGGCTAGAGATTCTTTTTCGTGCCGTAAATGTACGACACGAGACCCACGGTTTTACTTCCCTTCCAAAGGAAGCCATACTTAGGATTTTTACCCCCCAAATAATCCATCGATCCTGGCCGAGATCCAATTCAAAATATTGGGTTTAGGATACAGATATGGTTACCACTACACCACCAGGGCTGAATTCATCAAATTTGGCGTATATATTTCTGAATATAGGGATCATCCAATTATCTGATGACAGATGTGGCGGCGGGGGAATACTGTCCGATAACCAATTGCTCACAGCCAGCCGGGCTACACTACAGTAGAAGTGATACAATAGTCGGTGGTAGAAAAAATAAAGTTGGAGTCTAATAAATTATGATGCACTTAAAAATTATGTACTTACTAATGTTGTCACTCAAGGAGATGCTGGAACTCCTGTTTTCATTTTCCACAAACCAAGTTACCCAACACTTTAATTCTTTATGTATTGTATTATGAATTTGAACTCGATCGCCTGGAAATTTCTCTTCAAATAATCTGCGCGCAGCACGGGCAGTTCGTAAGGACATACGAAACACAACACAATAATTAATATTAGTATTTAAAATTTAGTATTATTAGCATACTTTACTGTAGCATTAGACACGCTTTGCTTACCGCCTGTGGTGCCTCAGTAGTAAAAACGGGCGTTAAACACTACTCAAAAAAAAAAAAAAAAAACGCTTTGCTTCTTTCGCTGTTTAAAGAGCAAGTGACGTGGAGCTTGAGCCAACGTAGCAATTCGATAAATCTGTCTCGCCTTGCCCGACTCGTGTAGTCCTTGACTCTGTTCGATAGCTATTGGCCGATGCAGTCCCCTGCTGCTACGTTTGTCATCAGATAATTGGGTGACCCGATGTTGACATAATCTCCAATACTTTTTTCTTGAAAGCATTGGGCTTATTCATTTCTTCTGTAGCTTCCTCCGTGAGCATAGTGAACGAGTACATTTTCAAATGATTAGAATAAGAAGTGCAAAAGTTCAAAAGCCAAAGCAATATTTTCTATTGGTATTCTTTACATCAGTCGCTAATGTCATCTAACACGTGAAGAAAAGGAAAACGAACAAATAAATTTAAGAAAAGCAGTACGTGGCATCCGCAATGAGAGAAGTGAGGACTATAAAATAAATAGCCTGTCATCAAGTTTCTCTTTTATCACAAGCGTTAAAAGCTGCCCGTGAAACAGAAACATGGTCTTATTTTCTTATCAGCTTAAAACATTCATCCGGGCAATGACCTACTAATTAACGTGGGACGAATGTAACACTCAAACAGCTCCTTCAGAATTAACCTGGTTTAAGTAAGTGACCAAGAAAGAAATTGCTCTCATCCTCTTTTATATCTAAACTAAACTATAATATGTCATATAAATATGATAAATAAATAAATAAATATGAAACTTGGGCCCCGTCCAACACATGTCAAAATTTCTACAATTATAAGCATGAACGATAACCTTTTCTGTAGTGGCAGACTCCGATCGTTCTTTCCAGTGACCTTTTTGAGTGTCCTACTGAAGCCTTCAAGTAAATAAATACGAAATTGTAAGAAGTACGAGTAATATAGACACAATTAAAAACTATCACAAGTAATATCAAGAGAGGGTCTGAGATTACCGATAAATTCACTCACTACGCTCGTGAAAGCTCATAACCTCGAGTGATATTTATTATGAATATTTCACGAATATAAATATAATTCCTGTAAACTTGGGTTACAAAATTGTAATAATTGTATATTTGTACTTAAACTTTTCAAGCAATCTTGCTACAGAAGAATGCCGATTGTTAGTAATGCCAATAGAGAAGAGCAGAATACAGGTTTAGGACTATTTCATGAATAGATTAAGAATAAAAGTGAAATATATATATTTGAAATTTGCGCACAGAATATTAACAATTGTATAAAATATTATACATATGAATATCTATTGTATTCATAAACCGTGAGACTGAAATGGACAAAAGTAGACCATTACAATTGCTACCGTTCAATTTTCTAATAAACTGAGAGAGAGAGAGAGAGAGAGAGGGGGGGGGGGATAACATACAATGTCTATTTTTCTTTGTATTCTAGTTAGGAATTCCTAATGATAAGATCAATTTGCACATTTGACGCATCACCAAAACGCTTTGAAGAACCCTCCGTTTTGCGTTATGATTGTCGATTGTCCATGCTTTTGTTGCTATCAATAGCTCCCCACCGCCTCTAGCAAAAGTGGTCAGTGATGCGTGTTCAGGAATTATATAGTGGAGGTATTGAGTTGGCTACTCTGACCACAAGACAAATGCACGTCGCGTGATAAAAAGGATTTGATAATTTTTTTTCAATAATTTTACTCCGTAATCCGGCTGTGATTGGTCAAAATTCAAAATTTTGTTTCGTTTCATTGGTTCATTTTAAGATGACCTCACATTAGTAAAATAGCAAAAATAAATTATACCACCCCTATCTTTCGATTAGTTTCTCTGATATGTAGTCATCGGATTCTTAAGCATTTAACATCAAGTTAGGTATACTCAAACACAGGTTATGAGCCACCGCTCGATAAGCTCATGATGTGTTGTAATCCCCCCACCTGCAGTGTACAGTTAAATACCGTCATAACTTCATTCAGGGTTTAGTGCTTAGATATGCCTGCTAATAATCTTTGATTTACACACCAATAAGTTCATTTAACATCATTTGGTTTCGCAGTGAACCAACATTTATAGTGGAAGAAGATAAACCTAACGACCTAAATATTGAAAGTACTGTCAATATTTGTTTTGTAGTTTCGTTCTACTAACTTTAGAATGGCGAATGAATTACAGATTGTGCAAATAATGCACGTAGTAAATAACTGATATTGTCTTTGCAAGTTGAGTGAAACGCACATCCAGAAAAAATTGCCCAATTGGAAAATATTTTAACTCATTTTGTGTAGAACGGTTTATGAAAATAAGTCTGTGAAAGCTAAACAATGGAAACTTTTAAAGCAACAAAGCAGTATTTTTA
Source organism: Metallyticus violacea (assembly GCA_030762175.1). NCBI lineage: Eukaryota > Metazoa > Arthropoda > Insecta > Mantodea > Metallyticidae > Metallyticus > Metallyticus violacea. The sequence continues at coordinate 18,366,373 of CM060841.1, forward strand.
AGCTGTTTAAAGACAGAATCGCTGTGCATATTGTACATCTCTGATATGTTCCAGCCTATATTAAATGAGTACATTTGCACCGGCATATATAACCCATTCAAATAATTTATAAAACCGATTCGAAAATGAAATTAATTACTTGAAGTTACCTCTCGAACATGAAACGCAGCCCCTGTATGCATGCCGAATTAGAATAATTGTATAACACTTATTGACTCAACAGTACAGCAACGCAACGTGAAACAAACATCGACGCCGCCGCGGTGAACTATCTTATAAAAACAAAACAATAGCGAGTAAGTGGCGTGACGCGTGCTCTTTCTTACCTCTGGGACCGGCAGGGTCCTGAATCTGTACTGCAGGCATGGAAACGATGCTGCGACTGGAGAGCTCAACCAACAAGCACGGCGGCCTTCGTTTGACCAACTGACTCACACTCCACTCGCCACGCTTTAAGGACTCGCGGACGCCGCAGTACCCAACTTGGATCTCCCCACCAAATACTCCACTTTGGTCCAGGCACGGTAGTTGCGATTATGCTGCCCACGTGCGCCTCGCAATTTCAAAGTGCCGGGATCGCCATTTAAAGTGATACTCAATGGTCAACCAGGCACCACCCGCCTAGCCCTTTTCTCCCGAGAAGGTCATGGAAGTGATCGCGTTTTGAGGGCCATCGCAGACATGGAAGTTTCTCGTTGCACAATCACAGCGTGCAATCTTTCCAGGAATATAAACAAAGTGTAAATATTCACGGTAGAGAACAGAGTCGCTTTTCCGCAGAAAGCATATTTGTTAAACGTCCAATAAAACAATTTACAATCAGAAGATGCAGGTATAGTTTGAGAGAATAAATTAATTTGACGAACATTTACTAATTACCTAAGTTTCTCAGTTTAATTGTCAAAAAGTATTCAATATAGCTTCAGCACAATTATTATTTTTACCAATCTTTGCAATTAGTAAAATAAATAAATATTTTAATATACATCATAGGCCAATGGTATTTTCCGTAGAGTATTCCGTTGTTAAAGAATTGTAATTAGGGGTGCTGGTATGAACTTAAATAATAATAATAATAATAATAATAATAATAATAATAATAATAATAATAATAATAATAATAACAGGGGATATATTTTACAACTAAAATATCCCCATGGCTCTAAACATTTTTTACCGGTTTACTCCATATTTATTGAACACTCGAAGCAAAAACTTTGGTTTTTATGTAGAAAAGGGATTGTTTTTCCAGTAGCCTATATTTTTTGCTTAGTTTAAAATTACGTTGTATGTGTATTTATAAGATATGATTACATTTAATTACTTCGTATTTTTTTATCAAGAGTATTATTGCATTTCTTGTTGTTCTTCTATTATTCTCACAAATTATTGTTTCATTTTCCAATTCAAGAAAAATAGGAAGAATAATACATTTCCCCTCGCAAAAAATCGAACAATCTAAACTCTTAAGGCCTTTTTATTTATACTTCTAAATGTTGCAGACAAGGATGCAAGAACTTCGCCAGCCTCTAATCTCCATCGGCTGGGTTCTGCTTTAGGAATAGAATCTTCTGGAAATTTGCTAGGTATTCTTATAAGCTTCTCTTGGCCTGCATCTCTGTATTTAATGTTAGCTGAATCTATATGCTTATTAGCTCTGATGCAATTGCGGTAGGTTCTAAAAGAATTAATTTTTACAAAATCCTCCAGCTAAGAGCAGTACATATGCGTGGGTTTCTTAAAACGACTATGAATCACTCAGTTTACATTACTCTCGAAGTTTGTAGCAGTTCCAGTTTCTGGTAAGATGGCGTGCAAGTCAGTGCTCCTGTGAAATGGGTGAAGGTTGTTTGAGTAGGTGTTTGTTTATAAAGACTTCTGAATTCTGTGCTATGATTGTTAACCTTGATGCAACCCAGGCATATTACAACATACCTAACAACATACGAGGATAGGTTCATAAGTTTCCGGCCTCGCCGATAAACATTATCGACTTCACAAAGGCCTTATTTGGTGTCATATCTTATCTGTTGAGTAAATAATTGCAATTGTAACTTCCGCTCCGCTGTGTTCAGTTGTTCAGATGTAGTTGCGTAAAGAAGGCTATGTGTAGAAGATTGTGACATGTTCAAAATGGAATTTTGAGCTGTTATTACGTTCTTCACAAAAGAAAGACTTACTCCAAATGAAATTACACAGCGATTGGACGATGTATATGGGGAAGCATCCCCCTTATATTCTACCGTAAAAGAATGGGTCAAACTTTTTCGAATGCGTCGAGAAAGCATTGAAGACGAAGAGTGTGCATGTTGGCCCTTGGAGATGCTCACTCATGAAAACATCGCTCTTGTGGAAGGAGAAATTATGGGAGACCGGCAGTTCAAAGTTACAGAAATAGCAGCAAGGTTGGACCTTTCTAAAACAACAGTCCTTCGAATTGTTCATGAACATTTAAACATGAATAAAGTTAGTGCAATATGGGTGCCTAGACTTCTTTCCTCAGTCCAAAAGCAGCAACGCGCCTGCCTGTGCACACAGCTCTTGTTGCAAAGGAAGCTATGGAAACATGTAGCTTCAAGGGAATCGACCATCCACCCTACAGTTCAGATCTAGCTCCCAGTGACTATTTCCTGTACTCAAAACTCAAGAAGAACCTTCGAGGAAGGAAATTTAAGTGTGACGAAGAATTGATGTATGCTGTTTATGCCCATTAGGCAGACAAGACCTCTGACAATTTTTTGGAGGAGAGGGGGATTGAAATGTTAATTCAAAGATGTGAGAAGTGCATTGCAATAAAGGGTAACTATGTTGAAAACTGTAATATAGTTTTTGTCTTTATTATACCTAGAAAATGGTTAGGCCGGAAATTTATGGATCTATCCTTGTCCCTATCAAGAAATATGTCAACTAGTAAAACCCAATTAATTTCTATGTTTAAAACTTCACTAGATCTGAAATTCAACTAAAATAATGCACTTAATTGTGATGTAATTATTTGTTTGTACATACCATCTAGTTAAAATACCTGAAAACTTACACATTTATATAAATTTAATTTCAACAAAAAGCACATCAATTTAGATAATGTGGGAGATCTTCAAAATTCTCTCGCCTACAGTCATACCCACCCTTTGATGGTTAAATTTTATAAAGATGCAATTGTTATCACATCATTTGTTTTGCTTACTTTTTTTACCGTTGCCTGGCAACCTGGACTATTGTTACTGTTGTTTGAATTATGTAAACTATTGAAAATTTAAGACCACTCCTTGGTCTATAGGTTAACGTTGCTGACTGATAGTCGGGAGTCCGGATTCGATTCTCGGTACCCACTTAGGAATTTTTCTATGCTAGGGAGGTCCGGAACGGAATCCACCCAGCCAGTGAGGACAATTGGGAAGCTACCTGATGGAGAGGTGGCGTTCTTCGATCACGAAAGCCACGTGATAAGAGACCTGCAGGTTGCGGAGTGCTGGTCACATCCGCCCTTGCAATAATGTCCTCTATTAATGAAGTCGTAAGACGGAGGTAGAGGAAGCAGAGGTCGCTGCGGCAGGCCAAGGCTTAAACCGGGTTATAGTGCCAAATGAGAAGAAGCAGATAGAGAATTTAATGTAATAGTTGCGTTTTGGTAATAAATTGTTTCAAAATGGTGTATATCCTACAACAGCGATAGCATTACGAGGAAAGCTTGGAGGGCGTTATATTTTGTTATGATATTACTAAAAAAAAGTCGGTCCAAAATCGAAGGAAGCAGCTTATTTATCATTAGTTCGGCCCTTAATGGAGCAGGGAGCAGCTTGTTGGGTTCCATACAGGATATATCAAATAAATATCCTAAAACACCCATTGTAGAGCAGCAAAATTCATAAAAGATAAAAAAGAAAATTTAAAGCATTAAGTTGGGAATCACTAGCAGAGATATGTTAAAAAAAAAAAGCGAGGATAACGTCATTACACAAAAGCGTATAAAGAACAAAATGTATGGAGGGATATCACAATTACGTTAGAAAACAGAAATACTGTGGTAGAAACGATCAAAGCTTTAAAGTTAACTGTAGGCAACATATTATGGATGTAAGTACATTCTCCTTAGTGAATAAAAGTATAAATGAATTGAATGAATCACCTGCAGTTGTCTATGTCTTCTCTGACAACATTTAAGTTACCTAAAAGCGTAGGTGTAGAAATATTTCACTGATATAAATGGATGCTATTTTTATTTATTTATTTTTTTTTTTTAATTTACGAACGCTCTTTAACATCTCAGGTCATCAGCGTTCCATTATATTCAGGGCGTAAAACGACCGACAAATTTTGCTCAGAGGCCTCTTCTTTGAGGCTTGAGGATCTTTGTCGTGCCGTAAATGTACGACACGGGACCCATGGTTTTACTTCCCTTCCGAAGGAAGCCATACTTAGGATTTTTACGCCCAAAAAAAAATCCATCGGTCCTGACCGGGTTTGACCCCGCGATCAAACAAGTATGGTTACCACTACACCTCCAGGACCGAAATAATTTTTTTTTTGATTGATTGATTTATGGACGCTTTTATATCTCAGGTCATCAGCGTCCCATTCAACTCAGGGCGTGAAACGGCCGACAAATTTTGCTCAGAGGCCTCTCTTTCAGGCTTGAGGTTCTTTATCGTGCCGTAAATGTACGACACGGTACCCACGCTTTACTTCCCTTCCGAAGGAAGCCATACTTAGGATTTTTACGCCCGAAAAAAATCCATCGGTCCTGGCCGGGTTTGACCCCGCGATCAAACAAGTATGGTACTACACCACCAGGACCGAAATAAGTGGATGGGAATGTAATTATTGTTCAAATATAAGTTTTTCCCAGACTACTTGAAATATTGTTTAACTCCTTTAATCGACTAGCTCCGCTTAACTAGTATGTATTATTATTCAAATTACAAGTGTTTAGGCTAAATATGTTCAATTATACTTGATAAAAACGAACAATTTCATTTAATAAGTTAATATCAGTAAACTTAAGTTGACATGTATTTAATTAGTTTGACGTGCTTAATTAAATTGACATGTTTTAGTTAGGTGAAACATATTTAATTAATTTACTGGCATGTAAACGGGTGTAAAATTAAATCAACGTGTATTTCAATTTACTTTATTTGTTCAGTTCTAGGTTAGCATGTATTTACTTTTTTGTTTTTTTTTTTTTTTTTGTTTTTTTGCTGTAAATAACTTTTGTATTCTTCACTGACAGTTCGGAAAAGCAGAATTACTACAAGATTAATGACTGTAATGTCACCCAAAAAAAGTATATTATCTTAAACGACTCGAAGTTTAAAATCAATGTTGGTTACATTTTAGGTTTCACTGCATCAGTTATTGTTGTTTGGATTTAGACAAAATAAAAAATAAATCAGTCAAATGTAAGATGAGAAATCTATTTGGATAAATTTACAATTATTATATTAAAGTAATAAACAATATTTGGTAACTCTGGATTAATTCACTTACATTCTTACTTCAAAATGAATACACTATATTCATTTTGAAACAATTATTACCAAAACCCACTAAGTATTACATTTATGATTTGATTATGTCCAAATTCAAACAAAAAAAAAAAAAGCACAGAAGTAATTAAAGAAAACGTAGGTATAGAAAGCTAACACTTTAAGGACGGGCAGTTCAAACATGAATGTAGGAATAAATCTTTCTCACAATAAATCCCACAATTTTTTGCAGTTATTGGTGCCAACTATATCATCACTCTCTCATGACTGTGCACCAAGTTCTAGAACTCCAGGCCTATTGTTCTAATTATGACAAAGAAATGACATTCGTTTCTATGACGACACAAAATATAAAGCAAATATCAAATAGAAACACCGTGGCTTGCTACAAGAGGCATACATATAGTTATATGTACAACACAGCTTTCCCGATAAACACTCCAGGCATCGAGAGGACAGGATGATGAGTGTAACACCAATAATAGCAGCGATGACGGTATCCAATTGTTATGCTGGTTGAGATTGCCTTAAGAAAAATGTACACAATTAATTTAAGATTCAACGTGCTGAAGGAATTTGGCAACTTGCAACTTAGTATAAATGGGAAACACTGTACGGCATTCTAAATCACATTATAATACATCTACCTTATTTACTGCAATTTTTGTGTATTTTAAGGGTATTCTAAATTTATAAATCTGGCAAATTTTAAGCAAATGCTTTAAAAGTTTATCACAGGCTACTCTACTCTATAGTAATAATAAATGCAAATTTTCAAGTTGATATTACTAGTAGTTTTTTAAAAATATTTTATTTGCTTTTATGTGCTAATATGATAAATATTCCATAGGATGCAGAATTTTCAGTTTTGACCAAATAATATAAAAACATTAATTTGATTTTTGAGAAAACAAACTCCACTTTTATAGTCCTTAACTTTTAATATTACATTTTTAAATGTTTTCATAAATGAGTAAGTTAAATATACAGAGGGTGCCAAAAATTTATACACACTTCATTTTTGGAGCTCTGCCTTGGCAACGAGAGGGAGAGAGAAGTTCTGCAAACCATTGTTACAGGAGATGAAACTATGGTCCTCTACTGTAATCATTTGTCCAAAAGAGAATCAATGGAATGGCGTAAATTTGGCGAAGCACCGATTCTAAAGGCCAAGTCAGTCAACCAAGATGACCATGGCCATAATATTTTGGGATTGTGAAGGAATACTCTTCATTGACTTCAAGAAGAGGAACACCACAGTAAATGGGGAGTACTATGCTGGCCTACTGCACAGACTACGTGCTTCCATCAAAGAGAAAAGGCGAGGAAAGCTGAGTGATGGTGTGCGCCTTCTTCACGACAACGCGCCTGCCTGTGCACACAGCTTTTGTTGCAAAGGAAGCTGTGAAGAAATGTGGCTTCAAGGAGATCGACCATTCACCCTACAGCCCATATATAGCTCCCAGTGATTGTTTTCTCTTTTTAAAACTGAAAAAGGACCTTCAAGGAAGGGAATTTAAGTGTGATGACGAAGTGATGGATGCTGTTTAAGCCCATTTTGCACACAATACTTCTGACTTTTGGGGGGGGGGGGGAGGTTGAAACCTTAATTCAAAGATGTGGGAAGTGTATTGTAATATAGTGTAATATAGTTTTCGTCTTTATCATACCTAGAAAATGGTTATGCCGGAAACTTATGAACCTACCCTCGTATGGTGACGTTCGTTAATTTACGATTAACATTGCAGAGTGATTGCAAGGAAAATGAGTTACTAATTAACAAATTCAACAATGACAATCGAACAATATGAACTAAAAGCAAAACAAAAGTTGTCTGTCTTATATACTGTGTCTATGTACTTCATATATGAGAGGAACACGTTTGTTCAACTAATGATAACTGTATATGTTTATTGTAGAAATAAACTTTTGTCATACTTTGTAATTGATTAATTTCTACATCCGAATTTGGGATCGAATGGACCGGGGAAACTTTTCGATACTTCGTCTATGCTCAATGACCGTTTTTGCCTATGTCTCCAAGAAAAGAAGGGATGAGACGAGGGAAACATCAGCAGAGCACATTCAGGGGCGATAAGGCATGGACGTAAGCAATGTTTCCAGATATAAGACTCTGGCACAGACGGAGCGAAATGGGGTGATATGAGAGAGCGGAAAATCGGTGGGAATGAAATATCCATCCCACCGTCCACGTAAGCGACCAGGGGAAAAAAGAAAAAGAAAAACCAAGGGCAGAATGGCCGCTCCCAACAGACTTGAGTTTGAGACATCCTGAATGCGAGCCCAAAGTGTTACCACCTGAAATAAGCACAACCGAACTAAAAGAAATGCCAATTTCCTTTAATGATTTTCTCGAAATGTGTGAGGTGATAGGAATGAAAGTATACAACTTTTATATCAGCAATGGAAATAATAAACGTCCATTTCTAGGATACAATAGCTCAATTGTTTTCAAGGTAGTCATCCAGACGATTACACTTTAGGACAGGATTCACGAGTATGGCTCGCCACCTTCTTGCGTCCTGACCATATCTAAACTCACGCTTGTTAGGCATGAATCACTTGTTTACATATTAGGACGATGGAGTTGTCAGCGCCAGAATAATGAATGCGAAATGCAAATGCAGGAAACCTGATGCTATGGGCAACATGCGGTGCAGATAAGGAGGTCGCTATGACCGGAAACATGCACCAGTGAGCAGCTACATCAGCCTGGTCGCACTTTTTTGTTCCGGTCCACTGATCAAATGTAAATCAGCCTCCACAAGCGAACAAGGTGTCCGCTTCAATGACGAACAGCATGGTTCGAAGCTTCGTCTTACAGCATTGGCTGGCAGCCTTTTCTTCTTTTCAGCGATGTAGAATGTCCTTTGTCACCGAAATGAAGGGAATACATCTGATACCCGCTACTGAGCATAGAAGTATCACCTTCGCCGGTTTAGGAAACGGCCACAACAATCAGCATGTTTCTGTATACCCGACAAAAAAGTCCCTGGGTCAACACTATCCTTTCACTGCTGACGGGTCGGTCATGGTGGTGTAGTGCTAACCATACTTGCCTCCTAAACTCAAGATAGCGGATTAAATCTCGGCCAGGTTGGATGAAATTTTGGGGGGGTAAATATCCTAAGTATGGCTTCCTTCGGAAGGGAAGTAAAGTCGTAAATTTACTGCACGAAAAAGAACCTCAAGCCTGAAAAAAGAGGCCTCTGAGCAAAATTTGTCGGCCGTTTCATGAATAGGACGCTGATGACCTGAGATGTTAAAGAGCGTCCATACATAAATCATCAAATCAACAAATCAACTGCTGACGGACTTAGGGATCGGAGGTAAATCCATGCCTCTCTAACGCCTTTATCAGTACCACGAAGACAGAACTCTTTAGGGGTTGGAAATCCACAGAGGGTAGTCAAAAGCGTATGGCAGAAACGTTGCAGGATATCCGCCGTTGTGTGTGCCATGTGAGGTTTTCGTTGCGCAGCAAAACAAAACAACTCCTTTGAGACAGGTTTCTTGTCACCTTTGGATGATTTTGGGAAACTTGCTGAGAGCTGGGTTCGCTATCATACCTCAAGTCAGCCGGGCTACAGGAATCAAGGCGGATGGGCTGAATTTACCGAACTGTTACGTTGGCATTGAGTCTCAGGCCACTTAGTGTCGTTTGCACAGTGAAAGAAACGAAAGGTGCCTAATCCTAGAATAAAGTTTGATAATAAGAAATATTAACTCTTAATATTATAATCCACGAATGTTTATTTAGGATTCGTGTGTCCGACCCGAGTTCGCTGGCGCTATTAGCAGAGTATTTGAGGAAAAAAATCTCAGATAAACAAGTTCGAAGACGTAATGCTATTCATAAAATTAGTTAATTTCGCGAAACGTTAAGTGTTCAAGAGAAGAAGAAAAGAAGACGCAGGTAATACTGCAGTTCAAGCGTCTCCTTGAGCGACATAACGCTTTCAGTCATTCAGTTTTATTAGACGATCACTATTGTATTTCTGCCATCGACCTGTGTAGCCCCGACTCTAATATACTCCAATTGCCGTGAGAAATGGAGTCCACGCCGCCGCAGGGGCCAAAAGATAATTCGATGACGCGATTTTTATGAGCGCACAATTAAGTCGTACTTACAAAGTCTTTTTGTTCCAAGGCTCATGCATGGTTTGTCATTACTCATTAGTAAGCCCACAGACACTAGTGGCCGAGGTCGTTAAGGCACGAACTCAGCGAGAGATTCGTCCTTCCTGACAGTTTTTTCCCCCTCCCAGGTTTTCCTCGATCCTCGTAAATGGCAAATGCCGAGGAGGTGCCTTAGACACTGCGGGTCCTCAGTAGTAAAAACGGCGTTAAACACTATTTAAAATGAGTAAGCCTACAAGTGTTTTATACAGAGCCTTCATTTGGACGCGTGGCAGGCTTAACGAGGATTTGCCTGCCCTGTTTCTTACCGGTTCTGTTCTCCCCTCCATTTTGCCGCCTCTCCGTGTGCCGACGCAAAGTTTTTGTGCTATACAGGAGTTGAACATTATGGGACCATGTGCTTCAGTGTTATAGTGTTCGTGTTGTTAAATGCCAAAAAGTCCGTATACTTTAGCTCAGAGAATCATCATGTATGATTCCTGTGTGACAACAAACTCATGTAGAGAAGTAAGACCTGCTGTTTGTGAGCCTCACAGAGAAACGGTTTGTAATCTTGTGAGTAAATTTAGGGAAACGAGATCTGTTCTTGATAAGAAACCGAAAGTAAAACGCCTTGTTCTTACAGAGGAAAAACTCGATGACATCGCATAAAAGTTAGAACGAAGTGCAAAGACATCTCTGAGAAAGCTTGCACAGGTATCAGGAATTTGGCAATGCCACCAAAAATTTAAAATTAAAACCCTATAAGATAACTGTAGTTCAGCAATTGCAACCACGCGACAATGTGAGTAGAGTTGCTTTCTGCAAGTGGGTGTTGGATGATGTTAATGTTCGCTCCCATGTAGCGACACAAAACAATGGATACAGGAGTCAGAAAAACCCGATCTTGTACACGAAATGCCATTGTATGACCAAAATATGGGCGTTTGGTGTGCTGTAGGAAACTATGCCCTTGAATTTAAGGGGCTATGACATCCAACTCCGCCGGCAAACAGCGTGCTTCTCGGTGCCAAGCAAATCCCCGTTAAGCGTCCAACGAGGGCTCTGTAAATTGCTAAGTTGTTGCTTGCTGCTGATCCGGGCTGACGATGCATTGTCAATTACTTTAATGTAAATAAATGATAAAACAGCACAATAGTTTACTTCGTACATTCAATCTGTCTTATTGGACGTGCCTTCAAACAAGTGGTAGTTGCCAGAGAAGAGTGGAGACATCACAGTAACTTGGAAAGATAAACTGAAGTTATTGCGATAAATAACCCCCCCCCCCCTAGAAGATGGGATTGGACCACAAATGAACAATTAAAGGTCCAGGTCGTTGTCGTTGTCGTCGTCATCTACCTCAGGCATTACGAATTCATCCTGTTGGGGCTCCTCAATTGATTGCCCAGCGTTTCATCGGCCGACCATTCTCTTTTCTACATTTAAGTTTATATTCCAAAAGACACAGAATATCTTATCAATCTTACATTTCCCATTTTTGCATTTTGCCTTCTCAGGGAGTGCTCATTTCTACTACAATGTAAGCAACTGATTACAGCCATTACTTTGTAGAAGTTGAGTTGGGTTTCAATTGTAGCTTTCTTTAAGTTCTTTTTAACTATGCTTCAGATCTGAATAGACGTTTGTATTTTACGTTCAATATCTCTTATGACATGTGGCAGCAAAAATAGATTCCATTTCATTTGACCTCACTCGCCATTTCCCTCTTAGAGTCATAATTTTAACTTTGTTCTCTGAATTGATTTGTTTTATTTACGGGAGCTCTTTGACATCTCAGGTCATCAGCGTTCGATTCTATTCAGACATGAAACGGCCGACAAATTTTGCTTAGAAGCCTCTTCTTTCAGGCTTGAGGTTCTTTATCGTGCCGTAAATGTACGACACGGGACCCACGGCTTTACTTCCCTTCCGAAGGAAGCCATACTTAGGATTTTTACGCCCGAAAAAATCCATCGGTCCTGGCCGGGTTTGAACCCGCGATCTTCGGTTTAGGAGGCAAGTGTGATTACCACTGCACCACCATAACCGACTTTGTGCTATTGAGATCATGAATTTTAGCATTCACATACCTGATTCAGCTAAACGGAGATGGTGACACCTTATTGATCTCGAAAGACCAGCATGTTCTTTTTCCTACATATTGAAATGATATCTTTGGGATGGGGTTTCCTTTATCTCTCTAAATGTGTCATATTTTATGCCTGATGTTACTTCTCTCCGGAGTTCTTTTCTAATATAATTTCATTTAATGATATTATTGCTACAGATATTGCAATTTTCATTTTAGTATCTTTTAAACACTTTTCTTTTTCTGTGTCCATCTCTGAGCTATAAAGTAATGTTAGAATGTCACTAATTTAAAAGAATTTCAAAGAAATGAACATTTTTTTTTTGTTTTATTTCCCAAGAATTTTCCTTATGATTTGACAAATTCATTTGATATCTATATGTTTTTTCCCTCAAAGTCCATATATTTCAGATCAGTTATTTAACATCCTAAATATATAAAGTGAGTTACTTATTAAAATATTTTGGTCATCAGTGAAAATAAAAGAGTTCATAGGTGTTGCATTAATTATAAACTTATAATTAAAAACATTCAGTCATATTTCAAAATGGTTTGTTCCTTCATAATTCTTTAATAATGCCTATCAGGTGCTGTGGTATGCCTGAGTGAAACATAATATGAGCTCATCCCAATTGTACTAATCATTTAAATTGGCTTGGATTGTCAGTGATAAGAGGAGGATATTTCGATACTTCAGCCATGCTCAACAACTAGCCTTTCTTGATCTTGGTGGTCTAGTGGCAATCATGCTTTCCTCGTAGAGCCAAGACCGAGGGTACAATACCGGTCAGGGGCGATGGGGTTTTTCCAGAGTAAAAATCCTAAGTATGGCTTTCTTCAGAAGGGATGTAGAGTCGTGGGTCCCGTGTTGTAGATAAAAGAACTTCAAACCTGAAAGAAGAGGCCTCTGAGCAAAATTTGTCGTCCGTTTCACGCCCTGAATTGAATGGAACGCTGTTGACCTGAGATGTTAAAGACGTCCGTAAATAAAACAAATCAACAACTAGCCTTCGTGCCTACGCCCCCAGGGGGACACCTAAGATAGGAAGGGAGGACTCACGGTCGTAGATGCGATGCCTAACATTATTTGCAGATACAACACCCCGATGCCGGCTGCCGCAGACCGCCACGGATGGCCGAGATCGTTAAGGCGCGGACTCGTGAGCGGGAGGTCTGGGGTTCAAATCCCGCCTGACTGAGGTTTTTTCCAGGTTTTCCTCAGTCCTCACAAATGGTAAATGCCGGGGAAGTACCCTAAACTTAGGCCTGGAACGTTCCGTTCCTTAAAAATTCTTTCCCAATATATCATATCATGTATCATCAGTGACATCGCCTGTGGTGCCTCTGTAGTAAAAAGGGGCGTTAAACACTACTCATTTATTCCGATGCCGGCAAAGTTTCTTCAAGGAGGGCAGATCCCTCCTTCCATACCAGACGCCGAAGTAGCAACATTTCTAAAGCGCAAGACGATGGCTCACCTCGTTATGACACTTTCTACCCTGTAACAGAACAAGTGATAAAATGGGCGAGCGGAAATCTCGAGGAAAGTAAACATCCATCCCAGCACACACATAAGCGACTTGGAGAAACCATGAAAAAATCCAAGTTCAGGATGACCGAGTCCAAGGGATTTGAACCAGGGACCTCCACTGTGCTCGATATGCTTTAAATTAAATGCATTATCCACGCAGAGTCGTAACTATCTAAAATTCCATTTCCTCTAATAGAACAGCCTTTATTATCTCTTGTAACCTTGTTAATGTATATTTTGTATCCTTCATTTTAATGTTAGTATTTTTCTATAGGCTTGAAACTTTTTCGACATCCTTTCTTAAAAACTGTAATCATTACGGCGTTCTTCTAAATATATTCCGTTCTTATGAATTCTTTTGACTCCGCAATTACCTGGTTCACAAAAGGCTACACATAACTTACATGAAAAGATAAACAAACATAATCTCAAAACGTAAAAGCGAGAAATACACAAAAACGTATAAAAATAAAATCTGATCGGGATGAAGTAAAGACTGTCATTTGTCATGTAGGCACTGGGCGGTTACAAAAATTGGCAACGCATTTCGAAAGATAATGCTTTTTATTGACTGCGTGGGATCGGTATCACGGCTAAGAACACTTAGATTGAGTGAGCGCACATCATCCAACACGCGCCCTTGCGTGGGAGGAACATGAATCGCAAGACATCGCGAATGATTAATGGCTTGTCTCGTGCAGGAACCTTTCACATCTATTATCCTTTTTAGCGCCGGAATAAGATATCCGCACTATCGCTATATGTACTACAACTAATAGATATCGATCTACCTGCACTCTTGTGACTAACAGAAGCTCTATATTCGAAAATAAATAACTAAAGTGACTTTTACGGATGTATGCTGGGTTTTAAGAGGTATTAGTGTTCATCACAAGTTTACTACCGCCCGGGTTATGAAGCATTCTGAGTTCAGTTTGCCAGTCCACTGTGTGCGGTTCATTATTGATAAAAATGGAACCGCAGAGGAAAAAGAATGCTCTGATGATCATGTGTGATGTTCTGGTAGCAGCAAAAGAGGAAAGACCAGACCTTTAACAAAAGCTTGAAGGTGAGAAACAGAGCTTGTTGTTGGTTGATCTGGTTTATTTACGGACGCTGTTTTAACATCTCAGGTCATCAGCGTCCCATTCAAATCAGGGCTTGGAACAATCGACAAATTTTGCTCAGAGGTCTCTTCTTTCAGGCTTGAGGTTCTTTATCGTGCTGCAAATGTACGACACAGGACCCACGGCTTTACTTCCCTTCCGAAGGAAGCCATACTTAGGATTTTTACGCATAAAAATCCATCGATCCTGGCCGGGTTCGAACCCGCGATCTTGGAACCAGGAACGAATGAAACAGAGCAACAGTTCACCATGTTATATTAGTGTCTCCAAAATTGAGATGTATCTTAATCAAAACAGGAAGACTGTAGTAGGATCCCAATCTATTACAATAAAAGATTATATTGCTGTCGCTGGGTGTGTAAAAAGTCAAGATTTGGTGCACATGGTCAAATATTGCCAACAGGAAAAATATACATGGTCCCACTGTGGAGAAGATCGCGCAAGAAACGAATGCGAGAAATAAGATCAAGCAGCAGTCCTGTTTACCCTGCATGAAAAGGAAGAAAATTTGTTCAGGTAAAAAAGAACGCCCAATATAAAATGTTCTGGGAAAGATTAATTACTGAAACTGACTATGGATTATAAATTAGAAAAGCAATACGGAGGAAAAGTAAAAGAAATGCTCCTAGCAGGCAAAAAATAAATGCAATTGCAGCATTTCTATATAGATGGAAATAAAAGTTAACAAAAAAGAAGTTGGAATCCAGACGGAAGGAAATGAAATGGAGCAAGGTAGTATTTTGGATAAAGAAAAATTATTCGAGTAGATTACAGCACATTAATATAGATAGTGAATTGGAAAAAGAAAATGACAGTATTCAAAATCTTTCAGATAGTGATGAGGAATATTGTAATACATTTAAACTAAACGCAGATACTTAGGAAAAACAAACAATAAAATTGGAAAAGAAATTCAGCTCTCTAAAAATATTTTTAAAATAAGTAAAATGAAGAAGAAGAACATAAAGAAGAGGAAAAATAAACAAGCATATAGACTTATAGAAACTAAAATAAATCAGGAAGAACAGGAAGATTACAACTTAAATTACATGCACAATCTTGTGGAGGCCAATAAAACCGTCTCCTTGAACAACAGAGTTGTCATGCTCATCGCTATGGAAAACAGAAAACCATGCAGAAATGGCAGGGAGGAAAAGTGGAAGAGATGGTGATGCAAGTACTTCACACAGCTATCCAACAAGAAGGTGGCTCGGCAACATTAAAGTAAGGGAGGAGAGCATAAAACAACCCACTCAAATAAACATATTAACAAATTTCAATCCACAAACTATTTATGATAAATTCGAAATAAACTTAAAATAAGCAGACTAGAAGAGAGAAATAATTATCAACAGTTCTACGACTAGTAACTAGAAAATCACATCCTAAAGGAAAGTATATAACGTTTCCAGTCCCAGAAAAAGCAGGTGTTTTAAAATTAAGCACACAAAACTTATCTACAAATCCAACAGACCTATGGAAATTATTATAGATGGAATTTAAAAGAAGATTAGAAACTTTTAGACCTGGAAGAACTATATCAGAATTTTGTACTTAGTCTCGAAGGACAGCCTTCGATTTCCAAAAACCATGACAAAATAGTAATTTTCATACTTATCACAATTGATGGATATACTAATTTATCAAAATAGGAGAAATAAACACCTAAAGAAGTAAACTGTCATGTTGGAGTTACGAAGACTATCAGAAGACTACAGTTAGATATTACGTGCATACATGAACAGTATTGTGTAAACGGTAAGCCAATATATATTCAGCGAACTTTAGAACTATAATGATAAAGAAAACTCTATGGAAATAATAGTAATTATTAATTCGGAAATACAACTTGTAAAAATAACGTAACTGACACACATAAAAATTGCAAAGAAGAACAAAGGGGGAGAACTGCTGGAGGAGGTAATAGTTGCAGTTAAATGTAGAGAACAAACCCACCCACTTACAATAATAGAGCAGACGCTACATCGAACATAGACATTACTTTGACAAATAAAAGAGCAAACCAAATTGTTACAAATTGGAGAGTAGAGCAGTGACGTCAAGTGATCACAATATAATTTATTTCGAGGTACAAATTATACAAACCTAGAACAATGATGGAATGAGAATAAAGGATCCTACAATATAAAGAAAACAATTGAGATAAACTAAAAATGGAATTTAAATTGCCTACAATGTCTCAACCTCAAGATGACGTTAACAATAAAGCATTAGAACTAACTAAAGCCATCAAAACAACTGTGAAGTGTAGCATACCCAGAATTAATAAAAAAAATAAATAAATAACACTACACTAACATTCTGAATTAATAATCTGTTAAAATTAAGAAGGTTTGTCAGAAAAGTTAAAAGAATTTATCAGAAATCTATCGTTGCCTCAGAAATAGAGAACCACTTAAATAAATATAAAGAAATTAGAAGAAAATATAAGGAAATTATAGACGAATATAGCAAAGCTGCATGGAAAATTTTTGTACAGGTAAATCTTTCCAACAATATATGAGGTACGCTTTACAAACTAATAATGGAGAAAGTAAAAACCCTAGAAGTAATGTCTACTCTGGATAAAGAGAATGACTGTAAATTGGATAGATTCTATAAATTTCCTATTTATAAAACTACTGCATAATAATATTAAAGAAAATAACCCAGTGCACAGTAAATTAAGAAAAGAATTCATTACTGAAAATACAGTCGAAGTAGTCACTTATCCCTACCTTGAAGTTGAAAAGAAAAATGAATGAGTTAAAGAACAACAAATCACCAAGAAGTGTTACGACCGTTAGAAGATCAGATTACTCCGTACCTGTGTCAACTGTTTAAAACTGTCCATGGCAGGGAGCAGAGCCTTGCTGCTGGAAGGAAGCGAATGTGATCATTTTAAACAAAAGGATTGATAAAAGATCCCACACAGACGAAATCTTATAGGCTTATTGGCTTACTGGGCAAAAGTCAAGAAAAACTGTTGAGAAAAAGAATCCATGAATATAGATCAATAATTGGTATGAATACTAAACAGCTAGGATTTAGAAAAGGCACGTTAACAGAGAATGCCATTAAAGAGACAATAGAGACTGCAAACACAACAAATAAAAATGGGGCGTTTTATAATTTCTGGTGGCTGACATTCTTTCAAAGTTTAAGGAAAAAGAAATATCCAAAATGCATTTATAATTTGTTAATAGATTACTGTAAAAAGTTACTTATTACTTAAATATAACCAATCCTAGAAAGATTTGCTCTTAACAATAGCAAATTGAGATGGATAGATACAAACATGTTGGTTTTTCATCTCTACGAGGTCTTTAATGAGCATGAAGTCTAACTCTTTCAGCACTAATCTGCAAGTTAAAATAGTTGTACAAGAATTTCGTTGAAAATTGTCATTATCATACGCAAATAATTCCTATAATGCAAGTCGTTAAACTGATCTCGTGAATAAACAAAGCAAACACTAAAGTGACATTAAACATTGAGCCAACTTACATGTTCTTAAACTTTGCTTGACCACGGACCTCCTTTAAAGTATCTTGTTGTCGCGGGTCCTACGAGTTAATTCAAATTTAAAATCCTAAATTTGCATTTTATATACATATGTTAAAGATATTCGAAAAAGATGTATAAAATGTAAAGATATAAACAGAAAAATAAACTCACTTTTTTCAATATTCTTCCACAATAGTAATAATAATAACATAAAACATTGATATCAATAAAAACCGACAACATGTATTGGCACAACTTTAATTGTTAATTTTAATTTCTGAATGAGAAACAAGATATTGCAATTTACTTACAAACCTTGATATATCGGGCTTATTTGGAAACATTGGTATTGTGAGATCTGTTTATAAATTGTTAAGCTTTATATATATACATATATATATATATATATATATATATATATATAAATGAGTGCAGAGAACGATTTTTCATTCAGGTTAAGTTGTTAGAAAAGACATCAATACTTTCATCTACTTCTTTGATAGTTCGCGAAAATCTTTCTGTAAGCGAGCCCAAAAAGTTTGGTAATGTGTTTCCTTTGAACTGCAATTTAAGAGCACCAACCACTCGTCGACATCTCCAAAAGCTGCCTTTTCTCTGCTAGTTGTAGTTGTGCTACTTGTTCTACTTATGCAAACGAACTGAAATGGGTATCTTATCCAGTTTTTGACAGCATAAGACTCTTTCCAAGGTGTAAATGTGTAATCAGCCTGGATTTTGCCTTTAGCCGAGAAATTCCGAAATACAAGAAATAAAACATAATAGATTTAAACGGTAGAAATCAAATAAACTCAATATTATTAGATGTGCATATAGCTCTATGTTTGGAAATGACATAATAATTACAATATACAAATAAACGGGAACTTTGATTTGGTTTGTGTAAACTGAAATACCTAGCATGTGTTTTCATATTGCTTCTGGCAATGGTAACTGCGTCGGCTCTTGCATTCATGTGGGAATATGAGGGCTAAATTAAGGAATTGCTGGTCTATAGGCCTGGAAGAGATCACGATACAGACAACCAGAGGAGTTTCATGATTTACATGGAAGAGAGTGACAAGGATGAGTAAAGGTATGTCGAATTAAATAGCACTGATTTGCTACGCAGTGCTATTTTAGGTGTAACACACCTATTGCAAAGAATCACCTGGCATTACGAACGTGTATTATCAACAATTTCAATAAGGCAAATAGCCGTAGTACAAAATGTTTTTGCACTAATTTCTATATACAGAACTTAATTCAGGAAATACTGTGGCAACAAAAGCCCTCGCACATGCCGTTTATGGCTCTTAAGGAGGTTGTGGGCATACGACTAGCATTTGACTGGAACACAAAGATTGCCGGCTAGGGATCGAATGAACACGGCCACTATACATGAGCGCCAACATTTTCTGAATTGTTTTTTTCTCTTAACTTATCTACTATACTAACAACTGCAACCTCCCTCCAAAATGTGGAAACTGTGCAATGCTTACAGGCTCATATAAATATGTAATTAAATAAACAGTTAACGCCAACTGGACCACAATTTACAACTCGCTGTTTGCCTTTATAATCTAGACAAACCTCTCAACGCACTCCTGTAAACTGATTTGTATTCTTGATGGGAGAAAATTTGAAAGACCCAGAAACTAATGAAAGAAATTTAGTAAAAGGTACCCATCGAGAGAAACGAGAAAACGCTATTTCCATGGAAAGTCTTTGGCAATTAGAAAGAGACGGAAGCAAAATTTTAGATTCCATTAACGGGATCGTGGTATTAGGGCTTGTCAATATATTCAACATTTATTGCACAGTGTTTAACGTTTACCGCTGAGCATCGCAGGAGGTGGACACTGATGATAAATTGAGTAAGGACTTTTTAAGGAGGAAAGCGTTCAAGGGCAAAATTTAGGGTACCTCCCAGACATTTGCCATTTATGAGGACTGGGGAAAATCTGTTGGGGGGGAGGGTACCTC
The DNA here is from genome assembly GCA_030762175.1 of Metallyticus violacea. Classification (NCBI taxonomy): domain Eukaryota; kingdom Metazoa; phylum Arthropoda; class Insecta; order Mantodea; family Metallyticidae; genus Metallyticus; species Metallyticus violacea. The sequence goes on from CM060841.1 coordinate 18,386,242, forward strand.
AGTTGAGCAAGAAGGTCTTTGCGGGAATCGAACGCCAGACATCCCGCTCACAAGTCCGTGTCTTAACGACCTCGGCCACCCATTATATTCAAATATTAGTGGGATATTTATGTGGTTTGTATCCTCCTGCCTTTATGCCCATACGCGCTTAATGTTTTAATCACTGTTGGCAAGCACAACTTTACATGGTGTTAATAAACACATACTTTACTGCAACCCATCTTTTCTCGCGCTTTCCTTTCTATAGCTGTTGAAATAAATTCTACAGGCTGAAGAACGTAATTGGTTTGGTTTCTCCCGCATCTATGAGATAATTTCACATTATTTGGAAAGAGCGCAGTTGAAATAGCGACGATGAGAACCCAAACACTGACCAATGGAAAGTTTGGATGCCTAAAGCTCCTTATAGGGCGGATAGCCAGAAGGTTATCGTTCGAAGGACGACAATGTGAGAACTCATCTCATACCTGGGCCGGACCAGCGACCCCAGAGCGTGCGTAGGAAGGTGACAGGCAGCGGTACATCGGGCAAGCGTCTAGCAGTTAAACATTCCTTCCTCTTTCATCTTTGAAACAGTTAAGTGTTTGTAAATGTTACAGACATGTGCCAGGTCATTAATTCGATTTTCAAGAAAAAAATATTTGATATTTCAAACATTCCTTTAATATATTTGAGCTGTCTATTTGAGGATACGATACATCCAGTGCTTCATTAATCTCTCTATAATCGATCCTTTCCTCCCCATCCTTTCTAATTCAAGGTAACTAAACCCCTTGGAGAACACTTGGGTAATCCAAACGACTTGTTTATGTATAATTTGAAGCACCATTCTCTAGCTAGCACTAATCATGTGCGACTTGACTTTATATATCAAATAATTACTTAAGCAACATATGACAACATGCTAAAAGAATGTTTAGACTCCTGGTGGTTCTTTAAGGCAGGAGATAGGGCATTTAACATTTAAGAGAAATGAAAAACTAGTTTTACTCTTCATTTATTACAAAAGCTACTTATTAAGGAAGCCAGATAATTAAAGGCATGTGTATCTGCTTAAATTCAAACATGTTAAATGCGATAAATGCATCTAAACAAACTCATAAAACACCAAATAATTAAATAGTGGTTGACTTCGAATTAAACTTGTAAGCATTTCTACAAACGCGAAGTTCATTCAAATGAACAGTTACATGCTAAACTAGGCTGCCAAAATTTACATACATTTTACTGGCAACAATTTACATACAATGCAGTTAACAAGAAGACAGATAACTTCGCAAGATATGCTAACACTTATCTGAAACACATTAACGCCCAGTAAATGCAAGCCAAATGGCAAAGTCCCCCCAGAGAAAGATTGTTTTTTACATTTTAAATTTTACACATCTCTTAAAATAAGCCTAATACAAATTGTACCACATCTGGTTCACGGTATGGCAACTTAAGAAAATCTTGTTAATATCTAGTGAAAAGACCCGGAACTTCTTAGCTACGTCCACTCACTACAAAAGTTCAGGAGGGAATCGTGGTACAAAGCAAGCCTACTAGCTCGTGGATCGCTCAAGGTCGACAGTACCGAGGAAGGAGAAAGAAACAGAAATATCGAGTAATGTGCATACATTAGAGAACAGGTAACTAGAGAAGCCCATGTTCAAGAGATCAAAATGAATGAAACATTTTGAATTGATAACTGCAATGCAGAAAACAGCAAGATGCTACTTCTAACGATTTGGGGGTTATTAATGGGCGAAATTCGTCAGAGACTTTTATGAACACGAGTACGTGATATTGGACTTGTATCACCAGAAGCCCTTAAGGCTACTTCTGCTGTTTACGACCAACCCGACAAAGCAATGGCCTTAGTAACGTTTAAAGTCATATTACTATTTGCTAACAACAGTAATGTTCTGCACAATGAAAAACGCTTGATTCTCTAGTGTTCTAACACAGCTAGAGAACAAATGCTAAGTTCCTGCTAAATAAGTTCACTGCTGACAAAAAAAAAACAAACAAACAAACAAACTACATAATAATGTTAACCGATGTTATTAAGACTGCAAGGCAAAACGTTCAGTTGCCTCATTTAGCACTTGGGGTCTGTATGTCATTTGCATCTTTCATAAGGTGGTTCGCCTACTGAATTAATTATATCCATATAAAATATTCTCAGGCTAACAGGCCGTAACATTTCAGGAATATGTCATTATTAGCAGTCTAGTGGCGGCTCGTGGCTCCTATTGAAGGGTCGGCCAGAAATGGCGTGGGGGAAGGTCTCTTTTATCAATACTTATATTCCGCCCCGATATTTTCTCATAACTGCAGCGACATTGTAGGTTGTGTTGTAAACTTCTGTTCTAAATGAAATTCTTCTAATCAGATATTACAGTGACGCCTTAAACGTTCTGCAGCCAATTCATAAACTCAATGAATGTTATGAGTCTTTCAACCGGTTTACCCCCACTGATGTATCGTAATATCGTAATATGCATTTAATGTCTGCCGTTTCTCGGGTTGTAGAGAAACAAAACTTACCCTCTGTTTCTTTTCTAATTTATATAAACAGACAAGATACGTTTCTCACTTTATACGCTGTCAGCTAAGATATTTTTTCAAACTATAAAATAACCTTTAATTTTGTGTCGTCTTGCTGAGTAAGCACCTATAGCTTTCGGTTGATGACGTCCAAATCGTTTCACATCCAACTTAACAGCGGAACTGGAATCTTAAATAACGTCCAATTTATTCATTGCCACACATTTTTGTAACTTAACAGTTAATTGTCAACTTTTAACTGACAAACAATGAGGAAGTAACCCAAATTCAAACAAAGTGCGAAAACAACCCCTAGTCAGTTATGCGTAGGGTCAGTAACCTCTCAACTTTTCCTAAGAAAAAAAAAAGAAAACCGAGGCTGACCGTGGGCGGTCTCCCTGCTGGCTCAAGAGAACGCAGAAATAAGCAGGAGAAAGGCTAACTTGGAGGAAATCAAATACAAGTGCTTGTAAATCTTTACAGGCCCATGAAGATATACGTTTAAAGCGTAAACTTTTCTGCGCTGTCCCATGAGCACTCCTCTCTAACGGAGGGCCCATGCAGCGGTATTTAAAAGAGCGGTGGAAGTATATGTAATAATGCAGTGAAGCTTGGAACGATTTGATTAGTGATTTGACTATGGATTCTCAGGTATGATGATTTTCTATAGTCGTGCGATACAAACCTCGTACTTCACCCCTTGAAGGATAGGTTTCTGCCGACGTCTGAACCACCTGCACCCTTTAGAGCACCCTCAATTAGGATAATTGGTATCGGATGACTAGGAATCCTGGAATGTTAAGGAATATTTACGAATGGGTGGGGTGGACCGACTATTACTGGTAGAGCGATTGAAGGACAAATACGAAGGAAGGGAATCTGTTTTATCAATTAATCTCGTGAATATTACTATCTAATTATAGTTATGACAAGGAAGGTACTAGTGAATAAAGTAATTATAAAAAGTTCAGAAACAAACTATATTACACATGCCTACATACTAGCGAATAAACTTCCATAACTTAAATTCAATGTTTAGAGGATAGTAGCCACAGAGAAAGAAAATAGACGAAATATGGTATGCCTATGCCAATATCTCGATATTGTTTCAGAAACAACACATCAAATGCCTCTGGCCAAAAGCTAATTAACTACTGGTTATTTAGGTATGATCGTATTAACATATTAACAGCTTCCGCCGCGTGATTCCCCCAGGGATATCAACTATCTCGATCATGGTTCACTTCTGTACATAACGGGTTCTGAAACAAAGACACACTCTAAGCGCCTTTAACTCTTGCCTTTAGTTGGACATTCTAATGCAGTGGGACATGATACTAGTATTTTTCCTCCTTTTTATTTTTAAAAACTAGAGAAATTGAAAAAGTTAAATACTATTGTAGATAAGTTATTTCAACAGTATACAAAAATATCTAAATGGAGAAAGTTTATCTATAAAACAGAATAAATATAATTATGTAGAGCCACTGTTTTCTGTAGAAAATTTACCAATAGTTATTGCACTCATTACAATTGGCCACGCTATTACTTATTTGTTGATTCAGATGAACTAAAATTTGCAATCCTCGTTTGCTCCTAGCAGAGTCAATATCGGAATGACCTCATACACACTTAAATCTCGAAATACTCACAATAATTATCATAAAATAAACAATAGTGTGAACCCCGGAACTTCCGCTAAAGCCCAGCGTGCACACAGGGCAACACGTCGAGAAGCACAGAGCAGCTAATTCGGCCGAAATAATACCTCGCAGGGGAAAGTGTTTACGAGCTAATTTGTAAAGCGCCTAGAATGTGTAAATCCCCAATCCGCAGGATGATAAGCCCATATACATACAGAGGGTACCAAAAACGTATACACACTTCAAGCAAAGAAAAAACTATGGTAACATAGCAAAACTGAATTCACACAAACAGAAAATGATGAGCACTAATCATCTTATACTTTTACAGTTACAACAGTTACTCAAAATGCTCACATCGGCGTCGATACACTTCTGAGTACGTTGTACTACTGATTGAGCAACATTTGCGTGTGTCCTCAGCGATTGCAGCACATGCCGTTTCAGTTTCTTCCCGAAGTGCTGCCAGTGTAGCTGATTTTCTACGGTATACAACATCCTTAAGAGTTCCCCATAGGTAGAAGTCCAACGGAGTTAGATCTGGAAAACGGTTCTGTTCTGTTCACACGTCTCCATTGGCTTTGAACTTCAACAACATTCTCGGTTTTCCAATATCACTTCAAAACTGCTTTCCGCTGTTCAAACGAAAATCTTGGCTCCATTTTATTGTAGCAACGCATAACGTAATGTGAGTCACGTCTGTTTACAGAACATCATACGATAATATTGGCTTCTTTTTTTTTTATTGTTGATTTACGATAATCTTGGCTTCATTTGTTCATTGTTGATTTACCTGTCACGTAGCAACGCTATCATAATGTATGTATGTGAGTCATAGCTATTCCTTTTCCCTTATCACTTCACTATCACCTTGAAGAGAAAGCTCAGAAGGGACAAGAATGGATGAACATTGTGAGGGTAGAGCTCAATCAAAGCTGTAGTGCCAAGAATAACAATTTAGAAATATCCGAAGTGTATTACAAAAGATTTTTTTGAAAAACATAAAATAATTCACAATTTTCCTTTTCAACTCCCCTTAAATAATGGAGGAAATTCCGTCTAAAATAACTCAATAAAAGGAGAGTTAAAGACAAATTGTGCGCTTTAGTTCCTCTTGCAAGAGATGCAGCTGGAATACAAATCGAATAGTGCATCTTTGTTCGGCTACACACACAGAAATGTATACATTTATTAATTTTAAAAATCTGGCTCATGTTAATTTTTTATAAACACACACAGGTGTTTGTTTTGTTCTTGAGAAACTGCGCAATCTTAAAAGATGGCATGATTAATGAAGGATGCCTCAGCGCTAACCTGACACACTCGCAGTCAATAATAAATTATTTGGGCAGCACTGTGGGAAACACAGATATCTCATCTTCAATAACATTGACCTGCACGATGACTACACTTCCAGAAGTATAAGTGATGTCAACAGAACGCGAGTGATCTCACGTGTTAACCTTTCTCTTAGTGAAGGTGAGCTGCAAACAATGTAACATAGTCTTTTTTACTTCCCTCATCCACCGTGTGGAATTTCTCTTATTCATTGAAAAATAGCATTCTATAAAGTTCCCGTTTTCTCTACCAGAGGGCGCGCATGAGCATGGCCCACACAAGGAAAATTGTTTTGTTAAAAAAAAAATCCAATTTGTCGTTTCAGTTATTTTGTGGCTTTTTAAATGAAATTCTGTTTTAAAAGTGTAACGCAATGGGTAATGTTTCTAATAGCCATTATAACTCACCGCAATTTGAAAACTACCACAAGTTCGTCAAGCGTAAACTATGCGAATTCCTCTCCGAGTAGAGTGGCTTCAAAAAAATAATATAAAATCCGCATAATGACCTCATTAATTAATGAAAGGAAATAAGTTATGGCATTACTGTATGGCATTAAAGGAACAAACATAGAATTCTTGTAATCTATAAGTATCACAATAGAGAAATTCCCTTTTTAGAATTATTATTAATTAAATGAAATATATGACCACTAATAGACAAAGTTATACTGTATGATTATTTCTAAATACTTTTAAATGTAACCATGTTTATGAACTGAGTGAGCCCTTGATATCATCTTTATATTCACTAAAATAGAGGGAAATAACAGAAAGTTTCGACTTACGTGCTGTATTTAAGATGCTCATATGTTTCAATAAAACAAACTCATGTTACTATTTAAAAAATTTACAATATACTACGCAAATATAAACCATCAACAATAAACAATCGAAAATGTCATTGCTTTTCATTGGCTTAAAACTTAATTTAAGTGTTATTATATTAAAAAACATAATGTAAACGTTTTTTGAAGGTTATTACAGAGGTCTCTTACAAATATAATTTTCAAAAAAAAAAAAAAAAAATAGGTTAACATTTCGCATTTGCTATCTTTACGACAATGCTTTTGTTATATATAAAATATATGCATAATTATAAATACAGTTTATACGCTGAATTAATCTATTCTTTTATTTTAAAACAATATAAAGAAAATTGAACACGAGAAGGTTTTTAAATCGCGGTTTTCTAGCACACCCCTACTCCTAATGGTCTAATGTCCCTAATTTTTCTCATTTTATTTAAATGACATGTATTATATTTTGTTGTAAAGAAACAAATATAGGTGCCTCTAGACCATGCTGAGTATTAGATAAACCTCCATTCCCAATGACCCGATTTCCGTGATTTTCAGAGACTATTTTTATTACTATTTTAATGAATTATACCGAGTTTAATTTTTTTTATTGCGGTTCCTAAAGCGATTTTTAAATTTCGCTTTAACCCCTAATCGTTTTACAGGTGTACTCCCAATCCTAATGGCTCGATTGCACTGATTTTCGGAAACTAATTTTATCAATTTATTTAAAAAATAACATACTGAATTTCGTTGAGAAAAAAAAAATTGCGGCCGTTATAGCGATGTTTTATTATCTTTTCTTTTTAAATTTTTGCTTTAGGTTAACCCCCAGCCCCATAGACCAATTATTACAGGTTAACAAACTCAACGAATCGTTTGTTAATTGACGGTTATATGCTGAGACTTTCATTGAGAAAAAACAAAATTTGTGACCGCTATAACATTAACACATACATATACATATATATTATCATATTTTGTCTATTTTTGGTGCCTAGTAGATAGGTAGGATAGATGGACTTTGGAAGAAATTATTCAAAAATTGTTTCAAGGGTACAACTACAATAGCTTACTTATATAGATTACAATAGCTTCGGAAGTTGTTAAAACCGTAAGCATGGCAACAGCGTAATAGATATACTTCTATTTTGTTCCTATTTCATCCATATGGTTATCAGTAGACCTATGAATAACTTCCTAAACTCATCATAGCCCTTAACGAAACATGCACAGTGGCCGCTGTACAGGCCTAATTATCTCTTCGTCACCAGAGAATGATGAAAACTACAATGATATACAGTATCCATTCTATAAAGAGAAATACGCTTAGAAAAAAAAGAACACATTCCAAACATCAAGATAGATGAGATTTTCATTAAAATTCTTAAAACATTTATAGAGAAAGTGCGCAATAAATGACCGTATAATTTTCAAAATGGATTTATCTCCTTCCTTTAATATTAAAATTTCAGCATATTTCGAAAACGTTTATCTATCGGATAGCTCACCGCTATTGGTGGCATAGCCCACCGCTATTGGTGGCATGAACTCGTGAGCGGGAGGTTTAGGGTTTGGTTTCTACCAGTACGTCGGTCCTGGTGGTGTAGTGGTTACCATACTTGCCTCCTAAACTCAAGATCGCGGGTTCGAACCCGGCCAGGGCCGATGGATTTTTTCGGGCGTAAAATCCTGTGTATGGCTTCCTTCGGAAGGGAAGTAAAGCCGTGGGTCCCGTGTCGTACATTTACGGCACGAAAAAGAACCTCAAGCCTGAAAGAGTGGCCTCTGAGCAAAATTTGTCGGCCGTTTCACACCCTGAGTTGAATGGGACGCTGATGACCTGAGCTGTTCAAGAGCGTCCGTAAATAAACCAAATAAAAATTCTATCAGCACCGTCCTTCCAAATGAGGTTTTTTCCAGCTTTTCCTCAGTATTCACAAACGGCAAATGCCGGGGAGGATTTAGATCTGGAACGTTTCCTTCCTTAACAAAAGCATTTCCTAAAATATCATTTCATCTCATAAAATAGCTGTTGCTCTTTTTTCCCATTGTGGTGACTCCATTGACAAGGAAACTGGAAAAGAAAATTGTTCTTCACTATTGCTTGCAGATTTCTGTCCAAAAAAAAAAAAAAAAAAAAAAAAAAAAAAAAAAGGAAAAGGAAAAGGAAAAGGAAAAGGAAAAGAAAGCAGGAGTAAAGCTCAAGAGATGAAGTAAACTTTATCATTCAAGGTGACTAATGAAATCTCATCAGCTAATAGCTACCCCTGAGGAAGGGTATTGTAATATTACACAAAGGTCACCGATTTTTTTGTTTTTTGTTTAACGCCCGCTTTTACTACTGAGGCACCACAGGCCATGGACACTGATGATACATGAGATGAAATTATAAATTGGGAAAGGATTTATTTTTAAGGAAGGAAACGTTCCAGGCCTAAGTTAGGGTACCTCCCCGACATTTGCCATTTATGAGGACTGAGGAAAACCTGGAAACAACCTCAGTCAGGTAGGACGGTGATTACTAATTTGTGAATTTTTCTTGGTGTTTTATCCTTTTCTGCTTTCCTATTTACTGTTATTTTAGTTATATTGTTAATAGTGTTATATTATTTTTCATTCATATTATATATATTTTAAAGAGCCGTCTGTTGTGCCCTGTTGTACGTATTATATTGTTATTATATCTTGCGTTTATTACTTTATAGTTCTAATTTTTATTTCTTTTCTATTTTCTCTCTCTCTCTCTCTCTCTCTCTCTCTCTCTCTCACTCTCTATCTTTTATTTTTATTTTTTATTTTTTTAACGAATTTAATATACTTTTAAATACAGGATGTACTTAAATTAATTACCTTTATTACTTTGTAGTTCTAATTTTTGTTTCTTTTCTCTTTTCTTTTTCTCTTCTCTCTCTCTCTCTCTCTCTCTCTCTCTCTCTCTCATTTTTTTATTTATATCTTGTGTTTAATACTTTCTAGTTCTAATTTTTTGTTTGTTTTCTCCTCTCTCTCTCTCTCTCATTTTTTTAACGAATTGAATATACTTTTAAATATAGGATGAACTTAAATTGATTTCTTTTATGCAGTCAGATAACGCGGCTTTATCATGTTGAAGTTCCCTATAAATAAAAAGCATGTATAGATTATATACATTTATTTAAGTACTTGTCAAATGTAAATGTTTCGATTTACTGCTTACTTGCACACCTCTATTCTACCAAGTACTCAAACATATATCTCGATTCTTTGCTATATTTGGTTTCCACGCTCTAAAGGCGTGCGCCCTATGATTATTTCCTTTGTCTTAGGGTCGACGTACCCCTTGCTCTTGGCCACAGGCTGTTCTTGTTACACCACAGAAATAGCACGGTTTATTGTATCGCGGAGCCGGGCAGGATGCAGATGTGAGGGATGTGTTTGGGGTGCGATAAGTAACGCCAATCTCCCAACGGAAGTGAGCTTCCGGGTGTTAGCAAAACGTTTCGTGCGATTATTCAACTCTCCTATTTTTAATGTTATTAATTTAACATTTGCTTTTTATACACTCCACGTTGGTTCTTTGCAATGCATTAACACAAGAGTATCTGAAACGTATTTTGAGTACTCAAGAGGAATTATCTGGAATGATAGTAGGGAAGTTGATTAAAATGCGATCTCTTTGAGTTGATAATTCATTGGTTTCTGGTCATTCGCTCATTCTGTTTCTTAATGACATTAAAAACAGAGTGGGGCTAACTACGTGTGTTGGAACTTTAAAGTACAAGGTACTTGGAACAGCGAGATAGAATTCTTCTCTATAAAATACACTTCCAAACCATATTACCAAGCCAGGTAAACGGTACACACAATATCGGGCTTAAATTTTCCATTAGAATTATTTTCAATGACTTACAAACTATAAATAAATGTCTACCCAAATTTCCCTTTGATGGAGTTAAATTTACCTCTCGACTTTAAGAAATTAAATTCAGTTGTTTCTAACACTTTTTAAATAGTCCTGTTGGTCGTGTATGTGACATTACAAAACGTCGAAGCTCAGATGTGCTGTCTCTGAAATCATCGGCCGGACTGAACAGCATCAAAGAAGTGCTGACAATGGCAGCAAGAGTATAGAAAGAATACAATACAAGAGCCGGAACTGAAATAATTGGGTTTTCACAAATGGTACTGAACATATATGCCGAATGTAAAATAAACACTTGAAATTAAATACTTAATATTGTTCAAAATGTGAACAAGTTGACAAAATATTAAGATATATGACAAATAAAATCGCGCTCGTTGACATAAAAATATGCTTCTCTGATTAATGATGATCTAAAATGTGAAACCATCAAGACAATGTCTTATTTTCCCGCTCTCTATAAATTTGATTGGGCTAGTTTTCCAGTACTTGTGGCGTATAGCTCTCGTATGAAATAATAGTATAAGCTAATATCTTAATCTACGCATAGAAATTCACGTCAGATCATATTAAAATCCCACCGCAAGCTCTGCGCTAACGCTCCTCTTTATGCCCAAGGTCACGTTCGTTTTCACTCTGATGACTGCAAGGTGAAATTCATGCATGTCCATAACAACTAAGAAAAACATGCAGATGTGTTAATGTATAACAATAAATATTTAAATTACCACTCTGTTAACGCTAGAACAACAGACCCCAATTTCTCTGATTAAAGTAACAGAGCCAGTGACGGCTCGCACTAAAGGGCACAACGGTACGTGCCCTCCCTTTAATTTTGAACCATAAATACCTTTAAACAATTTCTGCATAAATTGCCAACTCAAAAAAAGATTATAGAATTTCATATACGCAAACCCTGAATGTTTCAGCACTTGCATTATAGTAAGTGTAAGGCGCCCGATTTAACGGCTTCTGACAATGCAGACAAATTGGTGAATGTATGCGTGAAGAGAACGAGCTAGGGCACATTTTCCTTGTGCCCAGGCTCAGCAGGACAGAATGCTTTGGTTTAAAAGGAGTTGTTATGAAGCTGGTTGGCAAGGTGATTGATTGATTTGTTTTATTTAGGAACGCAATTTAACATCTCAAGTCATCAGCGTCCCATTCAATTCAGGGCGTGAAACGGTCGACAAATTTTGCTCAGAGGCCCCTTCTTACAGGCTCGAGGTTCTTTATCGTGCCGTAAATGTACGAAAGGGACTTACGGCTTTACTTCCCTTCCGAAGGAAGTCATACTTAGGATTTTTACAACCGAAAAATCCATCGATACTGGCCGGGTTTGAACCTGCGACCTTGTGTTTACAAGACAAATATGTTAATTTACCTGGAATTAATGTTTGCTATGGGTTGTCATCTAGGGGTCTAATTATATCATTCTTTTTTGAAGGAATAGTAACTGGCCCAGTGTACCGGAACATGATACGCACATCCGTCTTACGCGCCAATCATACACTCTATATAAATGAATTTTACTTCTAATACGATGGTGCAGCAACGCATTAACACCGAGATGTACGTGCGTACCTTAACGACAATCTTCCAGGCACTGGATAGGACGAAGAGGTCCGATAGAGTTTCCACTGCGTTCTCCGGATCTAACTCCGTTGGTCTTCTACCTATGGAGAACTCCTAAGGATGTTGTATACCGTAGAAAACCAGTTACACTGACAGCACTTCGGGAAGAAATTGAAACGGCATGTGCTGCAATCGCTGAGGACACTTTCGCAAACGTTGCTCAATCAATAGTTCAACGTACTCAGAAATGTATCGACGCCGATGGTGGGCATTTTGAGCAACTGTTGTACTGTAAACGTCTAAGGTGATCAGTGCTCATCATTTTTTGTTTGTATGAATTCAATTTTGTTATGTTAACACAGTTTTCTTTGCTTGAAGTGAGTATACATTTTTTGGCATCCTCTGTATTTGTTTATCATCAATGCTGCACTGCTTTTTTAAATGTGTGACAGCGATGCGCTTTGTGGCGGTAATATAATTCGAACTCCCGGAAGATGAATCAGGATTGCAGATAAATATGAAACAAAAACTTGATATCATTGACTAATGTAACAGTACATATACATGCAGAATTTTGCGTAAACAAACATAATGTTAGGTATAATTAACCTGAAATATCAATTGGTGAGCTTCGATAGACTAGAAGTTCTGAAACATAAGAGCTCCGACCCTCATACGAGCATGAAGAACAAATTCAATGCTGACGCTCTGATGCTGTATAAGCTACAAATGTCACCTCTATTTCCAGCACCCTTCAAAAGCAACTTGCAGGAATAATTATATCGATGAGTAGTGTCTATTAATTAAAAAGTATATGACGACCTCCCATGTGGCTAGGAATGCAGCGAGGAAAGATCGGGCATTAATACTGGCGCCGAAAGAGAATCTGTCTGCTAACATAATAGAGGTCTCAACTCAATGGCATTAAGGTCACTGCAGCGCCTCGTCGTTAAACGTGGAGCAGGGGTCTAAGGTTAATTGTCGTCTAGGAAGCCGTAAAGAGCTTCTCGGGTACTTTCGTGCGTAACTGAGAATATATTTCAATTATATCGCGATTTTTCTTGTTTACCTTTCGCTTCACATAAAAGAAGAGGGAAAGTGGAGTAAAATGAAGGCATATACGAATGTGATAGATGAGTGGGTGGATGGAGAATGGAAGAATGATGGACAGATGCATCAGAAAATACAGATAAAAAGAATTTCCCATTGGATAATGAATTGAACAGATAGAGAAGCAAAACAAAGAGCCAACGGATTTCGAGTTCTGCGCTTGGAGGATAGATGGTACTTGTGAAGTACGCTTTTAATTTCTGTACAAGTGACAGACTATACCACTCTAATGATGAAACGAGTGGCATAGGAAACCGAAGTACTAAGAGGGAGTTTGGCAAGTGCCCCTTTATCTGAGTCAGGGATCGAATCCGGATGAGCTAAGTGGAAAGAGAATACTTATCGAAGGTGTGAAAAACATCTCAGAAATAGAACAATATTATCTTAAGCACAATTAAGTTTAATTTTAGTAACTGTTTGATTATCATAAAAAATGCAAATATATCTGACAAGATGAAAAAAAAAAAAAAAAACAAATACCTACGAGGGTAGGTCCATAAGTTTCCTAAGTGACAGATAAGGTTATCACCTTCACAAAATCCTCATCTGGTCCATACCTTACCTTTAAGTAAATAATTGCAGCTGTAACTTCCGCTCCGCTGTGTTCACTTGTTCAGATATAGTCGCATAAAGAAGGCTATGTGTAGAAGATTGTGAACTATTCAAAATGAAGTATCCAGCTGTTATTAAGTTCTTCACGAAAGCAGAAGGACTTACTCTAGATGAAATTAAACAGCGATTGGACGGTATATATGGGCAAGCATCCCCCTCATATTCTACCGTAAAAGAATGGGCCAAACTTTTTCGAGAAAGCATTGAAGATGAACAGCGTGCAGGTCGGCCCTTGGAGGTGCTCACTCCTGAAAACACGCTCTTGTGGAAGGAGAAATTATGGAAGACAGGTGGTTCAAAGTTACAGAAATAGCAGCAAGGTTGGGCCTTCCTTTCTAAAACAACAGTCCTTCGAATTATTCATGAACATTTAAACATGAATAAGGTTAGTGCAAGATGGGTGTCTCGACTTCTTTCCTCAGTCCAAAAGCAGCGACGAGTCATCTGTCAGGCATTTTTGAAGCTCTGCCGTAGCAACGAGAGAGAAATTCTGCAAACAATTACAAGGGATGAACCTACGGTCCTCTACTATGATCCCTTGTCCAAAAGAGAATCAAAGAAGTGGGGTAAACCTGGCAAGCATCGCCTCTAAAGGCCAAGGTCACTCAGTTAACCAAGAAGATCATGACCACAATCTTTTGGGACTGTCTTCATTGACTTCAAGGAGAGGATTACCACAGTAAACGGGGAGTACTATGCGGCCTACTGCACACACTATGAGCTTCCATCAAAGAGAAAAGACGAGGAAAGCTGATAGGTGGTTTGCGCGTTCACGACAACGCGCCTGCCTGTGCACACAGCTCTTGTTGCAAAGGAAGCTGTGAAGAAATGCGGCTTCAAGTAGATCAACCATCCACTCTACAGCCCAGATCTAGCTCCCAATGACTATTTCCTCTTCTCAAAACTCAAGATGTACCAAGAGGTGGGAAATTTATGTTTGACGAAGAACTGATGGATGCTGTTTGTCATTTTGCAGACAAGACATCCGATTATTTGGGAGAGGGGGATTGAAATGTTAATTCAAAGATGTGAGAAGTGTATTGTAATAAAGAGTAACTATACTGAAAACTGAAATATAGTATTTGTCTTTATCATACCTAGAAAATTATTAGGCCAGAAACTTATGGACCTACCCTCAAAATTAATGACTTGAAGTTATTCTTTGTGGTTGCAAATCGATTAATGAATGCTTTACATAAAGGAGCTGGAGTACTTTTTCCCCTTGAAAACATTATGAAGAAAACTTTAACTAGGAAGAAATTTAACACTCTTGTGAAAATCTTGTGAAATGCTTGAAATCTAACGGAAAAGCAATTTTAGGAATAAATTAGACAAAAAAAATTAACTGAACTCATTTCTAACGTGTGATACTAATGTTGATCAGAAAACCTGTAACTTGCTCTCAGATATTTCTGCCAGCACCCAGCTTAAACCGGATTTATCACTTTCATATAAAACAGTTAACACCGATGTGGGCGTCACCGCTTCCTGTTTAGTGGATCTGATACAACCATCAGTATACTGTTATTTGCCCTTTACTCGCTATAGTGCGATTTTTTTCCCCCTCTGTTCAACTTTGAAAGATACAATTAAATATGAAATACTGCCAATGCACTGATTATGAAGAAAAACAATATTTATGACGTCAAGACTTCGTTATGCCTCTTCATTTTCCAGCTCACAATATAATTAACTATTAATAAGTGCCTGACGCATTTTCAAATTTCTCTTTGTTACAACGAAGTCACACTACATATTTACATATGGGGACAACATTGAATAGAGTATTGCTAGTAAGATGTTTATAACCATCTCCCTTACTCAAATACAACCAGTTGTGTGTTACCCGGTGCTTTCGTTCAGTGTAAACTAAGTGCCGGTTGTTCTTTATTAGTTATACCATAACATACGAGGGTAGATCCATAAGTTTCCGACCTAACCATTTTCTAGGTATGATAAAGACAAATACTATATTTCACTTTTCAATATAGTTACCCTTTATTGCAATACACCTCTCGCATCTTTAAATTAACATTTCAATCCCCCCCCCCAAATAGTCAGAAGTCTTGTCTGCAAAATGACAAACAGTATCTATCGCTTCTTCGTCTAACTTAATTTTCTTCCTCGAGGTACACCTTGAGTTCTGAGAAGAGGAAATAGGCATTGGGAGCTAGATCTGGGCTGTAGAGTGGATGGTCGATGTTCTTGAAGTCACATTTCTTCACAGCTTCCTTTGTAACAAGAGCTGTGTGCACAGGCGCGTTGTCGTGAAGGCGCAACCCACCAATCAGCTTTCCTTGTCTTTTCTCTTTGTTGGAAACACATAGTGTGTGTGTGCAGTAGACCTCATAGTACTCCCCATTTACTGTGATGTTCCTCTCCTTGAAGTCAATGAAGAGTATTCCCTCACAGTCCCAAAAGATTGTGGTTATGATCTTCTTGGTTAACTGGTGACCTTGGCCTTTAGAGGCGGTGCTTCGCCAGGTTTACCCCTCTTCTTTGATTCTCTTTTGGACAAGGGGTCATAGTAGAGGACCATAGTTTCATCCCTTGTAATAATGGTTTGCAGAATTCCTCTCTCGTTACCATGGCAGAACTTCAAAAATGTCTGACTCGTTGCTGCTTTTGGACCGAGGAAAGAAGTCCAGACACCCATCTTGCACTAACCTTATTCATGTTTAAATGTTCATGAATAATTCGAAGGACTGTTGTTTTAGAAAGGAAGGCCCAACCTCGCTACTATTTCTGTAACTTTAAGCCGCCTGTCTTCCATAATTTCCCCTTGCACAAGAGCGATGTTTTCAGGAGTGAGCTACTTGCAAGGGGCGACTTGCACGCTCTATCTTCAATGCTTTCTCGACCCATTCGAAAAAATTTGGCCCATTCTTTTATAGTAGAATATAAGGGGGATTCTTCCCCATATACACCGTCCAATCGCTGTTTAATTTCATTTGGATAAATTCTTCTTTTGTGAAGAACTTAATAGCAGCTAGATACTCCATTTTGAATATGTCATCTACACATAGCCTTCTTTATGCAATTATATCTGAACAACTGAACACAGCGGAGCGGAAATTACAGCTGCAATTCTGTACTTTAGGATAAGGTATGATACCAGATAAGGCTTTTGGGAATGTGATAATTCTTATCGGCGAGGACAGAAACTTATGGACCTACTCTCTTTTATGTACAATATTTACGTAAAAACGAATTCTTGCCGGTAGTTCGCAAGTAAAATGTCTTGGCCATCGTTTGATAGATAAAAAAACTTTTCGCCACTTGTTTGGACCTCTTAGTAACAAGAAAAGTCTTCTGAAATGCCGTATCTTACAGACGATATACAGGAATTTTCTACGCAGATGCCCACAATGTTTTGTCGCTGAGGGGCATAATTTTCAACATCTATTATTACCAGTTTTAAATGTAGTATCTATTTATGCTTTCATTAAAAATATAAACACTAACTTTTAAGTGCAATTACTTGTATCTCTCTTTTTTCCGGTAGCAACGACTCCACTTCTCTAATAATCAGCAGCGCTCAGGCGGCCCGTAACTCAAATAACCGCACTGTACATTTTAACTTAGGTGTTTGATTACTTTTTACTATGAATAAATTTTAACACTTGAGAACGTGCATTCATCTCCGTATAATTGCAAGTTAGTGATTTATCAAAATGGTCTTATTAAAACGAAGGTCCAATTCAAAAGGGCAATAATAAAAAAATGTATGTTTTTAGTTAGAAGCATTATAAGGATGAGAGCAAACTGCTCTGCCGGTTGAAATCAATAACAACTTGCAACTTTGCTAATATAAATTCTGTAAGGAACTGATCATTTTTAATGAAATACATATTCCAAAACGGCAATTAAATATGATTTGGTTTTAACAGTTAGCATTTACCGTTGACTAGAAGGCAAAACTAGAAGTTTTCCTCCGTTTCAGTTCAGCCATTGTGTGTAGTGATTTAAGTTTCAACTGCCCGGAGGAAATATGTAGATGCCAGGTTAAATTTAGCAAAAACGTATAGCATGTGCAAAGCTATGCTCAGAAGAGAGGGAAGACGATTAGCTAAACAACACGTGCACATATGGAACTATTTTAACACTGAATGTAATAACTTTTACAAGCCCATAAAGAATCAGTGCTCTTTCTGTGAATCATTCAAAAAGAAAAAAGCAATGCATCTCAGAAAGCACTAATATCTATTACTGTTACGGAAATGACCATTTGCAACTATATTTATGTTTCTTTGTATTCAGTTGCATATTAATTTCAATTTCTTCTGTTTTCTAAATTTTTTTGTTTAATAGTTTAGTATGTTTTCTAAAGTTTTTTCCTGTCTTAAATGTGTGTTAGTTTTTTTAGCTTAATGAAAGTTATGATATGTTATGTACTAAGAATTTAAAATATAGTAATGCATTTAAAAATCTCTCTCTGTGAAATGTTGATTCCCCCTATTTACATTTTTATTTTGCCTTTGTCCCAGTTCAAAAGATATTATTCAAATTCGTTGTTACACACCTAAGTACCAAGTGGAATTTTATGACAAATCAAATTACCCTTACAAATTTGAGTTGTTAATGGACAGTCGAAAACATACGAAATATATCTTCTGAATCTCATTATATACATACATGAAACTATACATTCCAGCTATCGGTTGCTAAGGAGAGATTTAATTCGTCTATAAAAATTATAATAATGATGACAATATTATAAAAATTGAAGCATTTTAATCATGAATATCTGTTACAGCCTTTGGTATAAAACCATGGACACCCTATGCATTGCTTGTAAAGAAATTGCCTACTATTCTGTACAGAGAATCAGATTAGAATCTGAACATAATTATTGGCATGTTATTATAGGAACCAGCTATTAAACTGGTGCATCATTAAGGCTCTAAAACTTTGGTCCTAAGAGAAGAATAAAGTTCGATCAATAATGCAAGCTCCCGCTCGCTAAAGCCCTTGAACTGGAGTACACCACAGGTGCGGTGCAGGTGTACAGAATATCAGCAAATAATCCACGATGACTGTAAATGAAAAAGGCTCCCAAAGGCATTGGAAGATAATCTTTGTATTCAAAAGAAAATAAAATATAAATGCAGCATTTGCACGAAGCATTAAGTATATGATATTAAAGGCATTTCCACATTCTGTCAGATATAATAGTAGTGGCATTCATTGTTAGAACCGCCACGGGTGGCCGAGGTAGTTAAGGCGTGGACTCGTGAGCGGAATGCCTGGGGTTCGAATCCCACCAGTACCGTCCTCCCTGACTGAGGTCTTTTTCCAGCTTTTCCTCAGTCCTCATAAATGGCAAATGCCGGGGAGGTACCCTAAACTTAGACCTGGAACGTTTCCTTCCTTAAAAAATCCTTTCCCAATATATCATTTCATTACATGTATCATCAGTGCCCACCGTCTGTAGTGCCTCAGTAGTAAAAACGGGCGTTAAACACCATTCAAAAAATTCATTGTTAGCGTTTGGATTTCTCTTTCTTAACTTAATTAATGTTGAATTAACTGTATTAATATGCAGGAAGTTTTATTTACAGGGGAAATTTTGTTCAGAATATGGCAGTTTCATACAGAATTGACAAACTCCTGGAGGGAAAAAAATGAAGATGCCGGACAAATGTAGGCAAAGAATTTACAACAATAAAGAGGGTCAATAAACATGAACCTCAAGAACAGGAACAAATGGTCTCTGATGCTTCGTTGAGGTACTCTAGGCGTTAACTCCGTGTGTTATAGACGGTTGAAATAAGTGAAAATCAATAGCTCAAGTTAAACAAATAATTTATTCTGTCAAATACAGAGAATTACTTCAACAGTGCCTTAAATGTTTAACTGGCTTTCAAGTATAACTAACCTCCCGCGGTTCTTAAGACGCCCTACCACTATAATGAGAGTAAGTGTGAGATTTATTGTTAGATTGACACTGGTTTACATTTGACTGGCTATGAACAAACGTCACATCGCAACATAGCTAAGACGTTTATCCTCACCCATACCTGTAGTTCCATACTGAAGCGACCGACTTTCAAAATACTTAGTGTCAAGCCATTCTTCTCGTAAAATATGTACATAATATTTCCACAACCTGTATAGAGTCCGTTTAAGGCATGGAAATGCTCAAATAATTTGTGAAAAACGTTTCCTTTCTTACGCAGATATTTATAAATCCGTTATAATTTATCATACGGTGACAAAGCACACTGACGGATTGGATTTGGGATAACAAACAGGGTTTGCTGTATTTAAATCCGAAAATTCTATGCTGGACATCTTTGCAACCAACGCTTCTCGAAAGCGAACTCCACAAAAGGCTAGTAGCGCAATACCAGAATTGAGATTTTGTGGTTCATGTTCTGTAGCAAACATACAGACGGTGTCAAAAAATGTATACGCTGTGTTAACATAACAAAACTGAATTCACACAAACAGAAAATGATGAACACTAATATCTTAGACTTTTACAGTTACAACAGTTGCTCAAAATACCCACCATCGACGTCGGTGGACTTATGGACCTGCCCTCGTACATAATAAAGTATTTAAACTATCATTATTTTTGAGAAAAAATAAAAAACGTAATTTAGCAGAGATGACAATAATCTGCTTTGTATATTAAAAATATGAAGTTATTAGTACAGGTGTAAACCTAACCTAACTCAAGGTATGGAGACAAGTGGAAACAGCTGTTCTTGCATGACGTCACTTGTAACTTTTTTACATGTTGTACATTTTTTCGCGGAACAGAAAATTGCACGCCCAAACTTTATAAGGACTTGTTCTAATATACGTATAATGTATTAGAGCATACTGTTACAGAATATGACTCATGTTTTTTCCAACTTTTCATTTTATCTCGTATGTCATCATGTCCATTGCATGTGATGACTTTATAGTGAAAACAAGCGTTAAACACCGCAAATAATAAAATAAAGTGTTTAAAAACGTATTCAGATCTATACAGTTTCATCATAACGCTTACTATTCTGTATACCTTTCTTGCTGTTTTAGCGAATTCCGAAGGAATGTAACCTATTGCGGATGTGCCCATTAACGATTTGTGAAAATTTTCTTCAAATTCCCGTCGATCCCACATACTAGGCGCCGAAAATGACATTGAATAAATATATATATATAATTAACAGTAATAATAAAAGCAGAAAAGATTTTTTTTTCCCCACATTCTCATTTCTAGTTTCATCTGTTTCCATGCATAACGTTACCTTCGATACTCAATATTTACTTTTATCACCGTCACTTGTTTTCTTGCCATATAAGAACTCAATCAATTTGAAATATAGCGATCTCAAGTGTGACTTTATCCTTTTCTGCTTTTATCACTACTGTTAATTTGTTACATTGTTAATAGTGTTATTTTATTTTTATTTTATATTATATATATATGTGTGTGTGTGTGTCTATTAATAGAATAGAATAATATTTTTAGTTTTCAGTTTTGTCATAGTTTCAAGTGCTAACTTTTTATATTGCAACATCTCAGTGACGTTAATATATATCTGTTAATGTTCTACCGGTGGCAATTTTTGTTTTTTTCTCAACGAAACTAGGCATTTAACCATCAATTAACAAACAATTGTCGAATTCGTTAACCAGCATTGTATTGAATCATTGGGGCTAGGTATTAATCTAAAGCGATTTTTTTAAAAAAAATTGAAAAATCATTCTAGCAGCCGTAATTTTTTGTTTTTCTCAACGAAACTCGACATATTTCATTAAAATGAATTAATAAAAGTAGTTTTTGAAAATCAGGGCAATCGGGCTATTGCGAGTGAGGGTATATCTGAAAAATGAGTGGGGGGGTCAATGCGAAATTTAAAAATCGCTCTATCAGCTGCAGTTTTAATTTTTTTAAGGAAACTTGGCATAAGCCATTGAAATACAATAAAAAAAAACTTCTGAAAATCAGTGAAATTGCACTCTTGGGGGGTTTACCTTAAAACCCAAAATTTAAAAGTCATTCTAGTGAAATTAAAATATGTTTTTTCGTAACATATATAACGTAAACCAAAATTTTAAAAATCGTTCTAGCAGTACCAATATTTGTTTTTTTTTTTGTTTGTTTGTTTGTTTGTTTGTTTTTTACAAAAAGAAAGGCACTTATCATTTAAATCAAATTGAGAAAAGTAATTTCTGAATATCGGTGAAATTGGATTATGAATGGGGATTTACCTGACACCCACCATTTAAAAATCGATCAATTCGTGTTGATATTTACTTTTTCCCAAAGAAACTCCATATATCAATTTAAATAAAATGAGAAAAAAAGTTTCTGAAAAACAGGAGTGTTTTCTAAAACCCAAAATTTATAATTTTTGGGACACTAATATTTATTTCTTCACAACAAAATTCTGTATTCACCATTTAAATAAAACACGAAAAATTAGTTTTTGAAAATTAGGAAAAGTGTACCATTAGGATTAGGGGTATGTTTGAAAACCGAAATTTAAAAAAGGGTTCTTGCGTTTAATTTTCTCTATATTGTTTTAAAATACAAGGACAAATTAATGCAGCATATATACTGCATTTATAATGATGCATATGTTTTATATTTAACAAAAGCATCGTCGTGAAGATAGCAAATGTGCAATATTACTCTAATATGAGTTTGAGAATTATATTTGTATGTAAAAGCACTCTGTAATAATCTTCAGAAAACGTCTCTGTAACATGTTTTTACTACAATAACATTTAAATTAAATTTCAGAGTCAATGAAAATTTATGTAACTATCGACTGTTTTTATTTACTTTGTACATTGTAATTGTTAATGAATAGTGACATGTTTTTGTTTCATTGAAACATGTGAACGTCATCTTCTTACATACACAACGTAACTCGAAACTTTCTGTTATTTTCCTATAATTTAGTGAATGTAAAGATGATACCAAGGGCTCAGTTCATAAACATGGTTACATTTAAAAATGTATAAAAATATTCGCACTGTACAGCTTTGTCTATGAATGGTAAACATTTAGTTAATAATAATAATAATAATAATAATAATAATAATAATAATAATAATAATAATAAGTCTAATATGGGTTTATCCTTTGTAATACTTATAGGTTGCAAAAATTCTAATTTTGTTGCCCTAATTCCACATAGGAATGCAATAACTTATTTCATTTCATTAATAATAAGGTCATAATTTGGATGTTATGTTATTTTATTCTGCTGGGGGAGGAGTTTGCTTATTTTAAGCAACTCCTGCGTGACGGACTATTGTTAAAGTGAAGGATAGTTCCTGAGAACATCTGGATATTTCAGGAGGTTCTTCATAATGAACCTGTGCGTTTTCCTGTAGGATTATTAACGGTTTTGGGTGAGTAATGTATATATATATAACAAATTAACAGTAATTATAATAATAGAAAAGGATAAAACACTAAGAAAAAGTCACACTTTTATCCCCCCACACTCTCATTTCTAGTTTCATCTGTTTCCATGCATAACGTTACCTTCGATACTCAATATTTACTTTTATCACCGTCACTTGTCTTCTTGTCATAGAAGGACTCCACGAGTTCGAAATGTAGCGATCTCAAGTGTGACTTTTTCTTGGTGTTTTATCCTTTTCTACTATTATAATTACTGTTAATTTGTTACATTTTTAATTGTGTTACTTTATTTTTATTTTTCTTTTATATTATATATATCGTAAATGCTATGTAACTATACAAAGCAAATATTGCTATTAGGTACTAAGCATTAGTGATTGTCGTTCTGACGATAGTGCAAAGAAATCTTGGCTATTAAGTGGTTATTATCTCGATTGTCACGTTTAATTATTTTCGAAAGACAGGAAATTCAGGCAGGTAGAGGAAACAAATTAAAAACCAAGTTGCCTACACATAATTAATTACAGAAAGAAGATTTAATCGTCTTAATAATTAAACCAGATTCCGATTTCACACCGTTCACTTTTTCTTCCTGCCATGCCCTGGACAGGATATCATAAATCTCCTTATCCCGCTATTCTTGATTTTGTTCTTTCTGTTGCTTATCAACATAATCTCACTTTTTGCGAGGTGTTATCCGTTCTACGTCGCTGAAATGACACACTGGCTGTTGTCACGCAACTGTGTGAACTTATGCGTTGTCAAAAGCGAGATAAGTGTTAACATTTCTATTTGTCCCTGTGTTTCAGTAAATATGTTTTCAAAGGTTTCGTTTTTATTATATGTATAATTTCAAAACTGAAAGGCACTTTAAGTACTTGAAACCTCACGAAGTTTTTTTTTGTTTAAGTGTTTAACGCCCGTTTTTGCTACTGAGGCACCACAGCGGTGGGCACTAATGATACATGAGATAAAATTATATTTTGGGAAAGCATTTTTAAGGAAGAAAGCGTTTAGGGTACCTCCCCGGCATTTGCCAGTTATGAGGACTGAGGAAAACCTGGAAAAAACCTCAGTCAGGGAGGAGGTCCTGGCGGGATTCGAATCCCAGACCTCTCTCTCACAAGTCTACGCCTTAATGACCTCGGCCACCCGTAACGGTAGTGTCGTTTTAAATGTCTTCATGAGATACGAAGAGGAAGTTTTTGGATAAAAATAATACACAAGAACATAAAATAATAATTCATTTAAATGATTTTGTATTTTTTTTTTTTTTTTTATATTGCAAATACGCTTAAACTAAAAGCATCTACTGGAAATAAAATACAGACATTCAGTGAAATTTGAGCTCCTATACAATTTAATTTCAACTAAATTTTCTTATAACATGTCAGTATTTAATGTAATAACCTTTAAAATAAAATATTTAGACTAGCCATACTAAAAATAGGTCTTTCACACACGAAACTGCACTTAGTAACACTCAATGCTATAAAAAGATTTAAAAACCCCAATATTCCAATGTGCTTTAATGCGGATATATATTTAAGCGATACAAATATATATCACAATTATTAATGTTAATATATTTTTAAAATTTTTAATTTTCTTCGGTTATTTTGAAATTACGCTATTATACAATACATAATAGCTATTAAACTGTTTTCTACATTTTATTTGCACTAATAACCATGTTAGGAACCATATGGAGTCGAGTCAGAATGGAAAAAAATAACACTTATCCTATCATTTCCCTTGCTATAGCTTCTCTCAGCGCAAAAAATTAAACTTTTAAACAGCAATTTGATACAGTACCCAGGATGGGAGGGGGCCAAAATATATTTCTTTTCACATATTATTCCTTTAAGTGTGATAAATAAAAGAGTCTAATAATTTATTTCTTCTTGAACAGTTTAAGCAAAAAAATCAAATTCTTTGCTAAAATTAAAGCGTTTTCATGAACCTGTTTTAAAATATTCTACACCCTGTAACTTAGATCAAGCCTAAAAATTAACCCATCAGCTGCAAAAATTTAAGTATGAAAATTGGTGACATTATAGCCAATTGGATTTGATCAAAACAACGTACAATCTTAGGAAAATTGAACATCGTTCTTTTCTTGTGACCATTTTTGCTTAATGTTTATTGAAAGTAAAGTAAATATCATTTGTGCTTTTTGTAATTTAAAATATAACCTTACAGTACAACATAATTCAGCCACATTTATTTCTTTTGAACGTTGTTTTCGATTAATATTTATTTATATACTCGGTTTGGCTGCCAAAATCAGATATTTGCAAATTTAATTTAATAATGCAATAGAAACTTTCATGTAAAATGTAAACAAATATATTAATAACTGTTCATAGTTTCTTGATTTTATTAGTTCCTTCGCTTTAATATTTACGCAACATTTTTAAAAGAAGGAAAGTGACAATTGACTTATTGTTCCTTTCGATGGTAACTTTATGCCATGAAATGCATTTAAAAAAAAAAGGAGAGAGAGAGAGAGAGAGAAAATATTAGAAAATATTAGCTCTATTAAGAAAATTATTTTTTAAATTTTACTAATATGAATATGATCTATAACCTACACGAATTAATGCATTAGATACATTTCTATCCCCTATATAGAAAATGTAATAATAATAATAATAATAATAATAATAATAATAATAATAATAATAATAATAAATAAACCTTTTAATTGGTAATTTGACTGATAAAACTACTAATTGACATCGCCGCAATTTCCTTTATCATTCTCCTCTTAAACATAAGTCGGTCCTGGTGGTGTAGTGGTTACCATACTTGCCTTCTAAACCAAAGATCGCGGGTTCGAACCCGGCCAGGAGCGATGGATTTTTTCGGGCGTAAAAATCCTAAGTATGGCTTCCTTCGGAAGGGAAGTAAAGCCGTGGGTCCCGTGTCGTACATTTGCGGCACGGAAAAGAACCTCAAGCCTGAAAGAGAGGCCTCTGAGCAAAATTTATCGGTCGTTTCACGCCCTGAATTGAATGGGACGTTGATGACCTGAGATGTTAAAGAGCGTCCATAAATAAATCAATCAATCTTAAATATAAGTTAATTATTTCTTTGAAACAGAGAACGTTTCGGAATGAATAGTTAATTAAATTAATAATAACTAATATTTATAAATACTATGGGATACCCGCCACCTCCTTGGTCTAGTGGTTAGCGTTGCTGACTGAGGCCCGGGTTCGATTCCCAGTACCTACTTAGGAATTTTTCTAAAATAGGGAGATCTGGAACGGAGTCCACCCAGTCTCGTGAGGACAATTGAGCAGCTGCCTGTTGGAGAGGTGGCGATCTTCGACCTAGTAAACCGCGATATAGCGACCGCCGGGATGCGGTGTACTGATCACATGCCTCGCTGCAATACTGCACTCTAGGCAATGAAATCATGTGATGGAGGTAGAGGACGCAGCGGTAAGCTAAGGCCCACATGAAGCTGTAAAAAGGCTAAAAGAAGTAAGGGATATAAAAACTACTGTATGACACGCGTGTTAAAAGTGATTTTATTCTGTTCGTAAACATCTTATAAAATAAAATTGCGACTTTTAACACTTGTATCACAAATAGCTATCATATAAACACAACAATAATAAATACCAGTCTTTTCAAAGCGGCAACTTCGAATTAAGCTTCGAAATCTTTATAGCGTTTAGTAAAAATCAGAAATGAAAGAAATCCCTGAATATTGATAAGGCTTAGCAATGAAAAAAGGGACTGACATTAATAAACCCCTAATAAGTCAGTATTTTGTGCTATAGCAAAATTAAACTTATATACAAAAAATTGGAACACCTTGTATTTGACAGCTCTTGACAGGTCTATAAAATTAAACTAATTAGTTCTCCCTCCGTACGTGTGTCAGATATGCTCCATGACCCGTGATTTACAACTCTCAGCTTTAAATGTATTCAGCATTTGGTGTTTACATTACAACACCCACAATCTCCGGTTTCAATACAGCCTTGTCGAAGCCGCGCGACGTTTTACTCTATCATGTTAATGACCCTCTTTTGTTTGCAGCCAAAGCACGAGACAGAAGCCTATTTACTTTCTGACCGATATGACGTCACTGTGGGTGGCGACAATGACATCACGGTGACATAGTTTTCTAAAAACGTCAGCAGCGTTCTACAAATAAATTAACGCACTATTTTCTCGGAAATACATGACAAATACAACCGCGAGATTTTAGCTTATGTTTCTTTGCCGTTCTGTAACGCTGGGAGGTAACGAAATGCATTAGCGATATACCTAGGGTGCCAAAAATGTACGTACATTTTCACAGTAGATATCTATAAAAATTATTTCAAAGCTGCACCGAAAAACAACAGCAATGTGTAGTATGATGTTCTATAAGCAGATGTGACTCGCATACATTATGATAACGTTGCTACGTGACAGATAACTCAACAATGAAAAAATTAAACCAAGAATATCGTATGATGTTCTGTAAACAGATGTGACTCACATACATTATGATAACGTTGCTATGTGACAGATAACTCAACAATGAAAAAATGAAGCCAAGAATATCGTATGATGTTCTGTAAACAGATGTGAAGCACATTACGTTATGCTAGCGTTGCTACAACAAAATGAAGCTAAGATTATTGTTTGAACAGCGGAAAGTAGTTTTGAAGTGGTGTTGGAAAACCGAGAATGTTGTTGACGTTCAAAGGCAATGGAGACGTGTGTACAGAATAGAACCGCCAACGCGAGTAACCATTCCGTCTTACCCCTCATTCATACACTTAATTGGAAATGAGGAATTTTAGTTCTAACAGGATGGTGCACCACCACATTACCACCGAGATGTACGTGATGACAATCTTCCAAGGCACTGGATAGGACAAAGAGGTCCGATTGAGTTTCCAACGCGTTCTCCGGATCTAATTCCGTTGGACTTCTATCTATGAGTAACTCTTAAGGATGTTGTATACCGTAGAAAACCAGCTACACTGACTGCACTTCGGGAAGAAATTGAAACGGCATGTGCTGCAATCGCTGAGGACACTTTCGCAAACGTCGCAAAAGTAGTTCAACGTACTCAGAAGTGTATCGACGCCGATGATGGGCATTTTGAGCAACTGTTGTAACTGTAAAAGTCTAAGATGATTAGTGCTAATCATTTTCTGTTTGTGTGAATTCAGTTTTGTTATGTTAACACAGTTTTTTATTTGCTTGAAGTGTGTATACATTTTTTGGCACCCTCTTATATGGAAGTTTCTGCTTATAGTTTCCTGGATCTCATCTCTTTCTCTCATCCTGAAAACACGATTGTCAGATTATTTCAGCGCCTCGCTCATTTGCGTTATCATTTATTCATTCGTTTCAGGCAGTTGATGTTATTTAAAAAAAAACAATAAAATAAAAGTAAAAGACCAACTTCTGAAATTACATATTTTTGATCGAAAACGGAGACATAAATTCTACAATTTAATTTATTTATAAGTTTAATATTTCAATATTATTACTTCAGGAATTGGCTTGGGAAATTCATCATTTGTGCGACATTTCTCGTGCGGTTAATATGTCCGTTAGTTCCTGATTACGGGTAAACAACGCAATTGAAAATAAACTATTTCTACAATTTATAAAACAAAACCATTTAAAAATATAGTAGCTTAAAGAAGAAGCTGAAACTACCCGTTATAATGTTCCACGTACTTTCAGGAGACTCTTTCAAGTAATAAGTAATATGATTTGTTTCTTCGTGATAACCGTTTACCTCTTATCACAAACACTAATTGCCAAACACAGATAAATCACGGAAACCATAACGCACTTCACAATTAACGAACCTCTACCGGAACTGCCTTGCCTCCAAGCAGCAGGCCGTAGGAGCAATGCAACACGAGTGATCGATTTTTGTTTCGCTTACCCACAATTAGAAGCTCTGGTGCTGGCAATAAAGCATATCCATGTGTTATATCAGTTGTAAGTTATGCTTGCTTATATATCATATCCAATATACGGGATGTACAGCGCTTTCATTTCAAAACGTGTCAGTCTGAATAGCTAATAAATTAAAATAAGTTTAATTTAAATAAATATTATGTCAATTTAGATATAGAGGTGCAGTTTAAAATAAATGTTGATTGCATTTTAGATTGCACACGCCGATCCCCCCCTCCAGCTCCAATTTCAAATCGCACCTCTACTTTATACAAGTTCAATATTACCACACGTTTCATTTTCTATTGTTGCCTGATTATCTGAATTGTTATTGTTTGAATTTATACAGAATAAAAAATAAGTCAGTTATAGTATGAGAGTGCGATTTATTTCCGATAATATTACAATTTACTAAGTGCGCCATTGTTGGCTATACAGTAAATTGTAGACAGTATGTTTCGGAAACTCATGACTAATTCGCTTACGTTCTGAAACAATTTACAAAGCAAAACTATTATGTTAAAATTCTCAGTTTCAGAAAGCATATGTGCACCCAAAAAAAAAAAAAAAAAAAAAAAAAGGACCGCCACGCGTGGCGGAGGTCGTTAAGGCGCTAACTCGTGAGCGCGGGAGGTCTGGGGTTCGAATCCCGCCAGGACCGTCCTACCTGACTGAGTTTTTTTTTTTTCCAGTCATGAATGGCAAATTCTGGGGAGGTACCCTAAACTTGGGCCTGGAACGTTTCCTTCCTTAAAAATAATTTCCCAATATATAATTTCATTTCGTGTGTCATCAGTGTCACCGCCTGTGGTGCCTCAGTAGTAAAAACGAGCGTTAAACAGTATTAAAAAAAATCCTATCAGCTTATAAGCTCATGTTGAAATGTTATTTATTGATTTATTTATTTATTCTGGCAGAGCTAAAGCAATTAGGCCTTCCCTTCTGCTCTACCAATCTAATAATAATTACATGAAATTATAGCGAAAATATTACAATCACAACGTTGACGGTAAAGATGACAATACTCATACACATATAAAATATTATGTATATAAATAAATGTATCCTAACACATAAATATGGAGAATGAAAAATATAAACTTAAGAAGAAGTAAAAATAAGAAAATAAAAGAACAATAGCACACAACAAGCACCAGAAATGACAATTTATACATATATCAACCTACGTAAATCCTGAAAGTGCAAATAAAGATACAAGCAAAACATAAAATTAGACCCTGACCATACTATGTAGGAGATAGGAACATTTATTACAGTAATAAAAATAATACAATGAATAATTATACATGCTTTGTAACAAAAGGAATCTGAATCTAGGAAAATCGATTATTTCTATTAATATTAAACAATTTATTATGGGGAATTTGAACACCCAATAATGACAGCACTCCAACAGAATTTTCAGCAATTCGTAATGGACCCAGAAACTTGGCATTTCTACATACCCTGTTTGTTATACCACAGATCTAGACAAAACATGTGTTAAGGTGCATTTTAACTTGTTTTCTGCATAACATATGTTGTTAGACAAAGCCTTTAATGAACGGTTTACTGCTTTCTGAGTCTGTAAATATTGCTAAGTACATTTTCCTAACAACAGATTCTTATAAACTGTTTATAGAAATAAGAAAACACTTTTAAGTTTTATATAATTAATATGAGAGTATTAATAACATTAAGAGGTTGTTCACAGATGCAAACGTTTATCAGTAGAATAGATTTAAAAAGTGTGCCTATTGAGGGAAAAAAACCAGCAAACATCAAAAGAAACAATCATGCAATTGTATTATTCCATTAACCTGTGTTAATACCCAGCTGCTTATCTGAGATTCCACTTGATATGTTTCTCACAAAATCTGGCAAGCACACAACATTTTCCGCAATGCATATATGGTCGCAAAAGAAGAACAGGAAATCATGACCAGAGGCCTGTTATTATGCAACTTTACATAATTACTTAAGTTCTCTTAACTACTGCAGATCAGATTTCGTTCAGCTTGCATTACCGCTAAAGAGCTACTGAAGAGACCAACGCCTACCGCCAACGCTATAAGCCCGTTACCTCAACCTACGCATAAAACGTGGGCGGAATGAGCTACATGGTGATAAAAGGATTTTCGGTTTACAATATAAGCAATAAAATAATAAAATTAACGATCTATACAAAGTGTTTATTTTTAAAAACACTTTGCGGCAGGCAGATGTTTTCCTCAACGGTTTTCTGTGACAGCATGTAAGTTCGAATTCACAACTAGTGAACTAGTACATGGAGAGGGCGTGGAATAGGCTCCCGCTGGGTTAAAGCTGGAAATTTGCATAGAAAACAAATGACAACGTTAGGGAAGTGCAACCAGTTTTGGAATGTATTGCTGTTGAAGGTACTAGTGAGATCATTTGCAAACAATGCACTCAACAGCAGCCATGCAACTGAGCGACCTTTTCCAGGATATGCAAGAGCACACTTCAAATACCTGGAAAGCACGAGGGTAGATCCATAAGTGTCCGGCCTTGCCGATTAGAATTATCGACTTCACAAAACCCTTATCTGGTGTCATACCTTATCTGTTAAGTACATAATTGCAGTTGTAACTTCCATCCCGTTGTGTTCAGTTATTCAGATATAATTGCACAAAGAATTAGAATGTGTAGGAGATTGTGACATGTTCAGAATGAAATATCGATCAGTTATTAAGTTCTTCACAAAAGAAGGACTTACTCCACATGGAATTAAACAGCGATTGGACGGTGTATATGGGGAAGCATCCCCCTCATATTCTACCGTAAAAGAATGGGCCAAACTTTTTCGAATGGGTCGAGAAACCATTGAAGACGAAGAGCGTGCAGGTCGGCCCTTGGAGGTGCTCACTCCTGAAAACATCCTTCTTGTGGAAGGAGAAATTATGGAAGACCGGCGGCTCAAAGTTACAGAAATAGCAGCAAGGTTGGCCCTTTCTAAAACAACAGTCCTTCGAATTGTTCATGAACATTTAAACCTGAATAAGGTTAGTGCAAGATGGGAGCCTAGACTTCTTTCCTCAGTTCAAAAGCAGCAACCAGTCATCTGTTTTCAGGAATTTTTGGAGCTCTACCTGGCAACAATAGAGAATTCTGCTAACCATTTGTTACAGGAGATGAAACTATGGTCCTCTACTATGAAAGGATCACTTGTCCAAAAGAGAATCAATGCAGTGGCGTAAACCTGGCGAAGTACCGTCTCTAAAGACCAAGATCACTCAGTCAGTCAAGAACATCGACCGCAATCTTTTGGGACTGTGAAGGAATACTCTTCATTGACTTCAAGGAGAGGAACACCACAGTAAATGGGGAGTACTATGCTGGCCTACTGCACAGACTAGGTGCTTCCATCAAAGAGAAAAGACGCGGAAAATTGAGTGGTGATGTGAGCCTTCTTCACGACAACGCGCCTGTGCACACAGCTCTTGTTGCAAAGGAAGCTGTGAAGAAATGTGGCTTCAAGAAGATCGATCATCCAACCTACAGCCCAGTCTAGCTGCCAGTGACTATTTCCTTTTCTCAAAACTCAAGAAGGATCTTTGAGGAAGGAAATTTAAGTGTGTGAAGCAGTGATGGATGTTGTTTATGCCTATTTTGCAGACAAGACTTCTGACTATTGGGGGGCGGGTTGAACTATTAATTTAAAGATGTGAGAAGTGTATTGTAATAAAGAATAACTATATAGATAAGTGAAATATAATTTTTGTCTTTATCATATCTAGAAAATGGTTAGATCGGAAACTTATGGACCTACCCTCGTAAATTGCAAGCAGCTTTTTGTGCTTGTTATTATGGCTCACGGTAACGAAACACTTGCTGCTGTTACTTCGGAGACATACTATGTAGAGCGCAAACCGGGCAACAGATTCGGTATCAGACGCTAAAGTACAGAGAATATATTTTCTATTATGCATTTAACTTAAAATTCCATCAACGAGATTAGCATGTGCTGAGGGTTCGGCTAGAAAGAAAACAATGACGTGCTGCTTAGGTAGTCATGAAGCAACATCGCAGACTTGGAGTTACGAACAGGACCGAAAACACTAGGAATCGTATGGAATCCCCGAGCGCTGTCCAGACCCAAGCGACAGCGGAGTTCATTCCATGCATTTGTGTCTCATGTTGAATTTTTTTTTTTTTTGTTAAAATAATGTGCCCTGTGAAAAATGAATTATTAGTCATTGGTACGCGGGTAAAATATTAGGCTTAACGGCCTACGCTCGCCTTCTTTTCGCAAATATAAATTGATAGGGGCGGGTAAATCACTGTAATGCTGGCAAATCTAATTCATATATACACCCATACTAAGGCTAACACTAATCTAGGTTAATCCTAGAAACCGGTGGACCCAATGGTTTGCTGAGGCTCGCTACGGCCTGATGGCCTACGCTCGCCTCTCTTTCGTAAATATAAATTGATAGGGATGGATAAATCGCTGTAATGCTGGCAAATATTCTTTGAATGTACCAGAAAAAAATTTTCAATATCAATTTATGAAATGGGGTAAAATCCTAAATAGAAATAATTAAAAAGTTAGTGCTGAGCTTTAACAAATGGAAAAGAATGTCTACAAAAAAAGAAGACGGAGGAAGAAAGCAATATGAAGGAGGAAGCAGAGGAAGATGAGGAAGGGCGAAATGAGAAAGGAGTTGAAGGCTAATAGGACGTAAAACAGTAAGAAGAAAGAATGCAGCTGCAGAGCAGAGGAGGAGAATTAGGAGGAAGACAATGAATATGAGAAGGAGGATGGGATAAACATTAGAAGGAGGAAGAGTAAAAGGAGAAGAAGCCAAGTATGAGAATCAAGAGGCGGAATAGCAGAAGGTTGTTCAACTCCTCCATGACTAGTAGAATGAGGAATAGGAAAGAAAGAGGGGAAAAAGAAAAAGCACAGTAGGAGTATTACGAAGAATGATAGTTTATATAAGTCGAGGAAAAGTAGAAAGCTGAGCAGAAAGAGAAGAAAACGCGTAAGAAGATAGTTCTGGAAGATGGAGAAAATGACCATAATTTAAGAAGAAATTGGAAGGAGAGAAGGTCTAATAAAGCAGGAACTTTTAAATTGAGAAAGTCTTTGTATTAGGAACGAGAACATTGCGATCCTTTACCAAGATAGTGGCGTTTTTCCTTTCTTTATTTTTCTTCTTCTCTTTAGATTCATTCCTCTTTCGGTAGCGATTTTGCAAAATAAGAGAAACATGAATAAGGCCTACAATTTAAATACACGATAGTTTTTGATTTGTTTTATTTACGGACGCTCTTTAACATCTCAGGTCATTAGCGTCCCATTCAATGCACGGCGTGAAACAGCCGACAAATTTTGCTCAGAGGCCTCTTCTTTCAGGCTTGAGGTTCTTTTTCGCGATGTAAATGTACGACACGAGACCCACGGCTTTACTTCCCTTCCGAAGCAAGTTATACGATTTTTACGCCTAAAATCCATCGACCCTGGCTGGGAATGAAACCAAGACCTTGGGTCTACGAGAGAAGTATGGTACCCAATAGACAATCAGGAGCGACCATATAAATACCTGACAGAAAAGTATATCTTACATTGTAATGTTCTTTTTCTGCACATTCAGTGTCTTCTTTATTTTTAAGAAATGACATAAGGTAACATTATAGAAAATTGGCTGTGTGTGTATTATGTACGGAGCAGAAAAGACAAAATAATAATAGAAATAGCAGAGATGAAAGCTTTAAACCATTGCATAAAAATACAAATGAGGTAGGTGGTAACGCTCGGGCGGTTCCGGCCATCCTGACCTCGGGTTTTTTCGTAGTTTCCCTTGGTCACTTAGGCGAATGCTTAGATCGATGTTTCCTCGATATCATTTCGTCCTTTTAGTTCTGTTACAGGGTCGAAAGCACCAGGTGCGGTGTGACGGTAGTTTGCGATTTGGAAAAAAAAAAAAAAAAAAAAAAAAAAAAAAAAAAAAAAAGGTGGGTGCTCCGTTGTGTTGTATTTGGAAACAATGTTTGGGGCCCCATCTACGTCAGCACCGCCACGGGTGGCCGAGGTCGTTAAGGCGCGGACTCGTGAGCGGGAGGTCTGGGGTTCGAATACCGCCACGACCGTCCTCCCTGACTGGGTTTTTTTTTTCAGGTTTTCCTCAGTCCTCATAACTGAAAAATTCCGGGGAGGTACCTTAAACTTAGGCCTGGAACGTTTCCTTCCTTATAAAAAAAAATCTTTTCCCAATATATAATTTCATCTCACGTATCATCAGTGTCCGTCGCCTGTGGTGCTTCTGTAGTAAAAACTGGCCTTAAACACTACTCAAAAAAAAACTACGTCAGTGTCTCACCGCTCGTGCATCCAGACCGCCCGGTATCTCCTTCATCTTATCCCTTCCTCCCTGAGGTTCCTACACTAAGGTAGGCACAGACGACCAGCCCTTGAGCAAGACTGAAGTATCAAAACACCCTCCTCCGACCTAACAATCCAATCACGTGAGGTGGAATTTATTAGCTTCCACCCCCCAAATAAATTAGAACTAACATATTAGTTAATTTTATGAAACATTTTTATTTCCTGTATATGGTCTAAGTATTGTATATAAAATGTTATTTTCTTACCAGAGTGGAAATCCACCCTAGTGGCAATAAAAACTTGACCTGGCAATGAGGATAGAGAAGCCTGCTGCCTTTTGTAAACAGTGTTTGTATAGATGAAAACGAACGGGACACCGACCGCCATTACTTGGAGAACTTCTAAAGCAGGATCTTAGTACAAGATGTTTCTTTTGTATATTGTCAGAGAATTTTGCTTTTATCATACTAGGTAAGGGTAGGCGTAATAAACATATGCCAACTACTGGGGTGAAAATACAAGGCAATAACCTTTCGATGCCTGAGCTAATTGTACATGTGTATGACATTCTGAGAGTCAGGTAGACATGATAGCCAACAAGAGAGATGAGAAAGACATTATACGAGTTCAGTATCCAATAGAAATTCTTAGATGTGATATGATATTCTAGATCCTTCTAAAGTCATATTTTGAAAGAAAAGATAGCTTCGGGAGACTGACGGACTGCCAGGTTTATTAAAGCTTGTAATTTTGGGGCCCAGGAAGAGTATTCAGATTATCAGTTGTTAGTTATGAGTCAGTCCATTGTAACAGTTTTATAAAATTAACAGTAGGCAATGTCGGAGGTATCAGTGGCAATGGTGAACATTAACTAGTATTAAGTATAAAAAGCGTGTGATACATCGTGGGTGAACTAATTAAGAGATTCTTGTAGCAGTGTAAAAGTGTCTTTAATTGCACAAGATATTCTCCAAGGAATAACGGTGGCCTATTTAAGTGTAACAGACTTTGACAATAAATCGTGTTTCGTCTTTTAATACGATAAATCTTATTAAACCCCTTATTAACCTCCTTGACTCCTTCCTCTGTGGTCTCTGGATTACAAAAAGTCCAGCAAAGAAACAAGAGGTAGCCCAGGTAACGTAAGCCAGCGGAAAATCATCGGAGAGAAGAAAATCATCATCACTGAGAATCAAACCGCCACAACTTAATTTAATGAAAGTTCTTAATTAATCAATCTTCTCTCCGTTCTTACATATAGTCCCCACCCCGGCCTTTACTGCCGCAAAGAGAAAGGGAAGGCCTAGAAGCCGGGTATCCTACCTCCTTGACGATTCTGAAAACATGGGTGAGATTTTAAATTCAATTGTAGATTAAGGGATGCAACTTTATGCCAATAAGTAGCATTATAATATAAAATGTTTAAGTACACACTTTGGAAAAACTCGTTTCCATAGGTTGCCTTTGTTTAACCAATGTCCATAAGTAGGGTGCAAGAGCAGTCAGAATTCAATTTCAGGCGTCAGTGGTACAGAATACGTTGATAAATCATGCAAACCAGAATTACATTAAAAGGCAGTAAAGAATGCCGCGAACAAAGGGCGTGTGGCCCGAAGGATTCCTTCCTCACCTCCACCTTTACACCTTTAACGTTATATGGGCGGGGACACATTGTCTTTCTTTCGCTGACCTTCACGTTACTTACATGGGATTTCTTATTGTCCTCCAAGCATAACTTGCCATATGAGCTAACAGACAGTAACCTAACGACCTCTACTAAATCAATTTCTGATCACTGATCTATAATTAAAATATGAGAAGAACCCAATTGACATTTTAGATATCATTAAACTTTAATGAAATTATAAATTACAACTGCTCAGACTTGAGCAGTTCGAATGGCGCCAGTAATGTTCTAAGTAAAATTTTTTCCAGGCATTCCTGAGTAATCAATGGCATACGCCGCAGAGTACCGCCACGAGTGGCCGAGGACGTTAAGGCGCGGACTCGTGAGCCGGAGGTTCGAATCTCTCCAGGACCGTCCTCCCTGATAGAGGTTTTTTCCAGGTTTTCCTCAGTCCTCATAAATGGCAAATGCCGGGGAGGTACCCTAAATATAGGCCTGGAACGTTTCCTTCCTTAAAAAAAATCCTTTCCCAATATATCATTTCATCTCATGTATCATCAGTGTCCACCGCCTCTGTAGTAACAAAGGGCGTTAAACATCATTAAAAAAAAAATACGCGGCAGAGGTACCGTAAACTTTCCCTCCCCCCCCCCAAAAGTCCTTTGGAAAATTATTTTTATCTCATGTATCAACCCTGTATGTGATGAGAACGAGGG
Organism: Metallyticus violacea; assembly: GCA_030762175.1. Classification (NCBI taxonomy): domain Eukaryota; kingdom Metazoa; phylum Arthropoda; class Insecta; order Mantodea; family Metallyticidae; genus Metallyticus; species Metallyticus violacea. Next base: position 18,423,757 of record CM060841.1, read on the forward strand.
GGGGGGAAAGGCGTTATACACTACTACATCCCCAATAAAGGAGGAAATCATAAACAGAGAGATAACTGATATTTACCAGATATTATTTTCATTTGGCGCTACAACCCGGGGTGAGCCTTGACCTGACCTCTGCATACTTCACCTCCGTCTTACGACTTCACTAATAGAGGGCAGTAACGGCTCCAGAACGCCGCCACCTCTCCAACATTTTACCAGACATTAGTGTCATTAAATGCAAAAATACGCCTGCTGCATTTTTATCTGTATCTAAAGGCCTCAGAACACACGGAAACCATTGCAAAGCCAGTAAATATGTTACTCAAGAGTCAGCATTTTTAAAAAGATTCCTGTGTTGTTATTAATAATGTGAATTAATAGAAAAAATTATACATACTAAACATGAAAAATAAAAGGCTTTTGGAACAATGTAGCTCAAATAACAAAAACTAGAGAAGCAGAAATAGATAAAACACTTAAATATTCACACAACTTTCGCTATATTTCTAACAACCCATGTTCTTCAAACGCATAAGACAAGTGAGTGTGGTAAAATAATTCGAAGGTAACATAATGCATGGATACAGATTAAACAAGCAACAAGAGGGAGAGAGAGAGAGAGAGAGAGTGTGTGTATGTGTGTGTGTGTGTGTGTGTGTGTGTGTGTCTAATTCAAGTTTTTAGTGTTATATCTTTATCTGCTTTTCTAGTTATTGTTATTTTAGTTACATGTTAATAGTGTTACGTTATTTTTCATTTATATTGTTTGCACCTGTGGTGTTGCTTTTAATTTGGCTTATTAATTTAAATTTGCTTTTGACTTCTTTACTATTTATCTATTATTCTTTTAGTTTTATTTCTTACTTCCTCTGTTTCCTAATACGCTTTAATGTTATTATTAATACTTCTATTTAATACTTCTTTTACTATGACATCTATCCAAGGTAATGTTATGAAAATTTAGTTTAACAAATGTAAGTACCATTCAAGAACTTAAGTAGTTCGAAACATAGAGATTACTAATCTGCGAACTTTCCTTATTTTTTATCCATTTCTGCTTTCCTAGTTATTATATATAGTCATGAGTCGGTAACGCATTAATAAGTGTTAGATTAAAAGCTTCATCAAAATCCTTACAGTGAGAGAAGGCATGTTGGGCAACCGGCAAGGGAGACTTGGTTTTAACAGAACGTCTATGATTATTCATACGTAGCGAAACAACAGTAGAAGTTAAACCAATATAAAATGCTTTGTAAAAGATAACATAAATACGACGTTCTTGGAAGAACAGAAAACAAGTGAAGAAATGTTAAATCCTCTGGATAAATTGGGGCTGCGGAATGAATGGCATGACAAAGGCTTTATCTTTAGGGCGTTGGCAAGGAAATGAGCCTGCGACCGGATGAGGTAATTTAGAAGGAGATAGGTTGCGGTGAAATATCAATTAAAATTAGGGGGTGTTCTAAAAGAAGGCGGGGTGTAAATTTAGAACAATCTCTTAAAGATGAATGCATTAATAAAGTATCGTGACATTCTTTCACAATAGGTCTGATGCTTTAAATTCAGGCACATGAGTTATAACGTGGTTAATGAAGTTCTTATTGGAAGTTTTTGGTTTGCATTGGAAAGTTTTGTGCGCTTGGATGATGCGGGATTCTAAGATAGGAAGAATAATTTTGGTTTTGTTTTGTTTATTTCTGCTTCTCTAGTTTATATATTTCATAATTTGTGCCCATTTTCTTCTCTGTCTTTAATTATCGCGGTATATGAATGTATAAGGGAACAAGATACACGTATGCATCCGTGTTTCATATGAAATATTACTTTTTGAATCGTCTAACAAGAGGATTTCTTGATGTGAGCATATTATTATAGTCTTGTCACATGATAACATAGAGGGAATAGGACAAGCATAAAATACGGTGCTATATAGAATACCAAGATTTTTGATTTGTATGTAATGCACTCTGATGGAGGTCACCAGCATGAATCCGGATCATTACAAGCCGCTCTTTTGGTGATAGCAGGTACAATTTATTTATTTATTCTGGCAGAGCTAAAGCCATTAGGTCGTCTCTTCAGCTCTACCAATCTAATAATAATTACATGAAGTTACATCGATAATATTACATTCACAACATTGACGGTAAAGTTGACATATAAACCAATGTAAAACATTATGTATAAAAATAAATATAAGGTAATGGACAATGCAAAATAATAATAAGAAGAAGAAAAAATAAGAAAATAAAAGAATAATAATATACAACGGCAATAACAATTTATGATTATATCAACCTACGTAAATCCTGAAAGTGGAAATAAAGATACAAGCAAAACATAAAATTAAACCCTGACAATACTATGAAGGAGATAGGAACATTTATGATAGTAATAAAATAATAGAATGAATAATTCTACAGCAGTTAAAACAAATAAATACATGCTTTGTAACAAAAGGAATCTGAATCTAGGGTAATCGATTATTTCTGATAATTTTAAACAATTTCTAATGAAATGCTCCTAAAGTTCGGCAATCTCTGACATCCCGTGGCAATGCATTGGCAGTGGTTACAATAAAGTGCTGTTCGGTACGTGCTGGAATTCAGAACGTGTGTTAAGATTATGAGAGGAAGACAGATTTTAAAAAGTAGTGTAAGGCAATGAAAGCTTATTCGGTCTTTCAGGCGGAACCAAGACAGCATATCGAGGGAGTGTGTTATATGATCGAACAAACGCACATCGCAGATGTAACGTATGCACATAGGTTAGGTTACAGTTTAAGTCTGTGAGCAGAAAATCGCAGTAGTCGAAGTGAGGCATCACCGGGGATTGCACCAAAATATTTACAACTTGAAGTGATTATGTTTATCTGAAGAGTCAAGAATGTTTGAAAGTATATAGGCATTACGGTGTAACATATTGTTTATTAATTTTATCGAAGCGAATCGCACATCATCCTGTAGTAGACATATCAGGCATCTATTATTTGTCTTTTATACGCGTTTCCACATAGTTGGAGGTTGAATTTCGAAGGTTACAGTGTCAGCAATATGGGATACTAGTATCGCCCTACAGGGATAACACGCGATGTAGAAAGTAATAAAACAAGTACGAGATATAAAGATGCACTTCCTTAAATCGTCGCAATTATTTATAGTGACAAAAGATGCTGTTTAGCTTGGCAAATTATAACAAGTAAGCAGGTGAGTCTACTGAACTAAAAATTGGGCCAAAAAAAGGATTTCCTGAAATAGAAGACCAATTATTTCAATATGCCCTTAGAACAACTTCTTTAGTTGTATGTTGTGTTGATTAAGAAGGATCTACGTGGAGTGTCAGTTAGCAAAAAGAAGCAAGTGCGAGAGCAGGAAGGATGCGGCTGAGGTTTTAAATGAAGAGACACCGGATAGGAAATCTTTCAGGATAGCACAGGGAATAGGTGAGCAAATTCTTGCGTTAAATGTAGTTGTGGACATATTCGGTTTGAGAACGCTGTAAATAAAGAACGACAAGAGTATATTGATGTGTTTATTTATCTTTCCTTGTTAGATTCACATAGAAAAAAACTCGCTTCATCATTTTAATTATTCGTTTTAGCTGAACTAAACATTCAACAGTACTCCATATTTCTTTCCTGCTTTTCAAAAAGTGCAAATGCAGTTTCTTAAAAAAAAAAAAAATAATATTTTCTACATCTTCAGTCATGTTACGTAATTCATGTCCCATATGCTCTTTATAACCTTCATCTGGCTACACATTTTAATTCATTTACGCCTTACAATTAGATAACTAAAAAAGTAGGTCTCACAGATTAATGTGTAATAATGATTTCGTCACTAAACATTGTTATCGTTAATGTACCAAATAAATACTGCCTTGAACTGTCAACTTAAACACAAAAATACGGATTTTAAGATATTTTAATTAAATCTTTGAGTAAATTCACGAAAAGCTATCGAATTCAAAAGTAAAACTGTGATACTTTAGTTAATTTTAACCAATATTATATAATATCAACATTGCTGAAAATTAAAAAAAAAAAAAAAAACATCTTTCTCTATTAACCTTGATACTGTTATAGCTGTCAAAGCAAAAAATATAGTGAGGTTCTGAGGATTGTTTTTATATAACGTTAATTTATTAAATAATGGATTTATGTATGAAAGTTTCTCTACGTGTAATATTGTTGTATTCCTATTTTGAGATTCAGTGGGGAAGAAAATATTCCTAATAAGCATAAACTCTTCTCCTGAACTGAGTAGTAGCAACATATGAGGGTAGGTCCATAAGTTTCCGGCCTCGCCGATAAGACTTATCGCCTTCACAAAACCCTTATCTGATGTCACACCTTATCTGTTAAGTAAATAATTGCAGCTATAACTCCCGCTCCTCTGTGTTCAGTTGTTCAGATATAGTTGCATATGTGTAGAAGATTGTGACATGTTCAAAATGAAGTATCGAGCTGTTATTAAGTTCTTCACAAAAGAATGAAATTAAACAGTGATTGGACGGTGTATATGGTAAGCATCCCTCTCATGTTCTGTCGTAAAAGAATGAACTAAACTTTTCGAATGCATGGGTCGAGAAAGTATTGAAGACAAAGAGCGTGCAGGTCGGCCCTTGCAGGTGATCACTTCTGAAAACATCGCTCTTGTGGAAGGAGAAATTACGAAAGACCGGTGGCTCAAAGTTACAGAAATAGCAACAAGGTTGGGCCTTTCTACAACAACAGTTCTTCGAATTATTCATGAATATTTAAACATGAATAAGGTTAGTGCAAGATGGGTGCCTAGACTTCTTTTCTCAGTACATTTTTGGAACTCTGCCGTGTCAACGAGAGAGAAGTTGTGCAAACCATTGTTACAGGAGATAAAAGAATGGTCCTCTACTATGATTCCTTGTCCAAAAGAGAATCAATGGATGATGTAATCCTGGCTAAACACCACCTCTAAATGCCAAGGTCACTCAGTCAACCAAGAAGATCATGGTCACAATCTTTTGGGACTGTGAAGGAATACTCTTCATTGACTTCAAGGAGAGGAACACCACATTAAATGAGGAGTGCTATGCTGGTCTACTGCACAGATTGCGTGCTTCCATCAAGGAGAAAAGGCGAGGAAAGCTGAGTGGTGGTGTGCGCCTTCTTCACGACAACGCGCCTGTGCACACAGTTCTTGTTGCAAAGGAAGCTGTGAAGGAAGGAGATCGACAATCCCCCCTAAAGCCCAGATCTAGCTCCCAGTGACTGTTTCCTCTTCTCAAAACTCAAGAAGGCCCTTCGACGAAGGAAATTTAAGTGTGACGAAGAAGTGATGGATGTTGTTTATGTCCATTTTGCAGACAAGAATTCTGACTATTTGGAGGGAGGTTGAAATGCTAATTCAAAGATATGAGAAGTGTATTGCAATAAAGAGTAACTATATTGAAAAGTGAAATATAGTTTATGTCTTTATCACACCTAGGAAGGGGTTAGGCCGGAAACTTATGGATCTACCCTTGTTTAATAAACAAAGACTGCACATAAGAGGTTCTGTACACTCTCATTCTCGCTATATATGCAAAAAACCGTTGTTTGTTCATTTTTTCTACAATAGTACGGTAGATCATCTCTTTCTCGGTTCAATAAACTTCTAAAGCTTGGATATATAAATTTACGTGGTTTATGTGGAAATAATCCAATAATTATTTTTAAATCTGAGAGGCTCGGATCGCAAGAAAGTTTCTTTATATCTCAGATGGAACAGTGCACAGCAAGTGATGCAGTGGAGGATGCTGTTCCGATTTATGATGCACCTAACAGCAGTACAGAGGCCGAGGCTTCTCTCTGGGAAAGCAGCACAAGCAGGCAAGGTATGATGCGAAATGCATGCCATACTTACTGACTCTCGGAGTGGCCGCCAATGGAAGACTTGGTTTCGGTGTCACCGTGCACGGTCTGCTTATCTTCGAGGGTGGCTTCAAGCCCGAGGGTTTCGGCGGTAGCGGCGCGGGAGTAGAGCTCATTCTGTCGGGTGCTAATATCACTCACACTATAGTTTGTAGTAACTCGGTCGGAATCTCATCGCTTCACGATAACACCACTCGCGAAACGGTTCATTGTTGAAACACGAAATGCTCCACACATTAACGACCTGTAACACAAACAAACAAGGAAACTGGTCAGAAAACATGAGACACAAATCTAAAGAATTATAAACCATTTGTTAATTTGAAGTTAATGGTGCAGAGCACACCTTAAAGTTGTATATTGTGTTGATCAAGGAGATAAAACAATTGCAAACACATCACGTGTGGACAAAGATATTGGGAGAAGAGAAAAATAGTGAACAGGAAAAAAATACAGTGAACGTAGACAAAAAGAAAAGAATACAAAACAGAGGACAAGGAAAGAAACGAGAAGAAAAGATCAAAAAAGAAGGGAAAACAGAGGAGAGGATAGAAAAAGAGAATGTGTCACAAGTGAAGAAAAGGCGGGGAAAATAAGAAAAGATAGAAGAGAATGGAATATAAGAAAAAAGAATAAAACCGATTATAAGGTAATGGAAAAGAAGATAAGGGAAGAAAACACACAAGACAAGAAACGAGAGGAAATGATATAAAAAGAAGAGAGAATCGGAGAGAGGAGAGGAGGAAAGATGAGTGAAGAGAAAGTGGGAAGGAAAAGGAAAAGGGAAAAGAAAAGAGTAGTTGGAGGAGAAATGAATGCAGGAGGAATTGCGAATAAATAGAACAGAAGAAAAGAAGAAAAGGAAAGGGAGAAAAAGGAAGGTAAAAGGAAAGGTAAGAGAAGAGGGCAAGGAAAGAGTAGTTAAAGAGTACTCACTTAAGGCAATTCTCTCTTTAAAATGAAATTTTGCATCATTATGTATATTATAAAAGGGTTTCACTATTTTCAAGATTTTGCAATGCACTTTTGGCACACTTTATTTTTTATCCTAAAGTGTTAAGCATGTCGATAGTTCGTATGTCTTAAATGGTTTAAGGAACAATTTATTACAATATTTGTTAATATAAGGGCTTGAGGACTAAATTACTTCAATAATGAGTTTTTATTGCTATGCTGCGACAAAGAACATTTTTATATGCATTGCTATGCAATAACATGCCCTACACCAAACTTTTGCTTCTGTTAGTTACTAAAACATTCTATGAAGCCACTGTCATTTTAAAAACTGCTTGCTCTTCCCAATAAACAACATATAGCATCCTTGACTTTAATTCGTCCCAGAGGCCCAACCTAATTTTGAGCTATTATATCATTCAATTCCATCTCCTCTTGGTTTTATATATTTTTTTAAACAAAATTAATCCCAAAATTAGGCCTATGTAAAAATATGCTCATATTATCACAGATTTTATATAGTTCTGAGACCGCCAAAGGTGGCCCAGGTCGTTATGGTGCGACTCATAAGCAGGAGGTCTGGGGTTCGAATCCCGCCAGGACCGTCCATCCTGAATCCGGTGTTTTCCAGGTTTTCCTCAGTCCTCATAAATGGCAAATGCCGGGAAGGTACCCTAAACTTAGGCCTGGAACGTTTCCTTCCTTTAAAAAAAAATCCTTCCCCAATATATCATTTCATCTCATGTATCATCAGTGTCAACCGCCTGTGGTGCCTCGGTAGTAAAAACAGGCGTTAAACAACATTAAAAAGAAAAAAAAAAAATAGTTGTGACAGTTCTGAGGCAAGAAATAAAATTCATCAAATTGTATTTTGTTTGTTCGCCATTGTTCAAACTAAGTATGCGAAAAATCAAGAAACACCCCATATAAGGAACTTTAGTGCATGTTTGTTACCCTCAGTTAAAAAAGTAGAGCAAATTATACTCCATTTCCTTACAATTCAACCAAGCCGTTTCATCGAAGGGTGCATTAATGATGCTCTTTGCATTAGCAACAAAAAATTTTTTTACCTTCAATATTACCCCAGTATATACACGAGGGTAGGTCCATAAGCTTCCGGCCTCGCCTATAAGGATTATCGCCTTCACAAAACCCTTATCTGGTGCCATACCTTATCTGTTAAGTAAATAGTTGCAGCTGTAAGTTCCGCTCTGCTTGTTCAGTTGCTCAGATATAATGAACGCAATGTGTAGAAAATTGTGACATGTTCAAAATGGAGTTTCGAGCTGTTATTAAGTTCTTCACAAAAGAAGAACTTACTCCCAATGAAATTAAACAGCGATTGGACGGTGTATATGGGGAAGCATCCCCCTCATATTCTACCTTAAAAGAATGGGCTAAACTTTTTCGAATGGGTCGAGAAAGCATTGAAGACGAAGAGCGTGTAGGTCGGCCCTTGGAGGTACTCACTCCTGAAAACATCGCTCTTGTGGAAGGAGAAATTATGAAAGACCGGCGGATCAAAGTTACAGAAATAGCAGCAAGGTTGGGTCTTTCTAAAACAACAGTCCATGGAATTATTCATGAACATTTAAACATGAATAAAATTAGTGCAAGATGGGTGCCTAGACTTCTTTCCTCAGTCCAAAAGCAGCAACGAGTCATCTGTTGCCAGGCATTTTGGAGCTCTTCGTGGTAACGAGAGAGAAGTTCTGCAAACCATTGCTATAGGAGATGAAACTATAGTCCTCTACTATGATCCCTTGTCCAAAAGAGAATCAATGTAGTGGCGTAAACCTGCCGAAGCACCTCCTCTAAAGGCCAAGGACTCTCAGTCAACCAAGAAGATCATGGCCACAATCTTTTGGGACTGTGAAGGAACACTCTTCATTGACTTCAAGGAGAGGAACACCACAGTAAATTGGGAGTACTATGCTGGCCTACTGCACAGACTATGTGCTTCCATCAAAGAGAAAAGGCGAGAAAAGCGAGTGGTGGTGTGCACCTTCTTCACGACAACGCGTCTGTGCACACAGCTCTTGTTGCAAAAGAAGCTGTGAAGAAATGTGGCTTCAAGGAGATCGACCATCCACCCTACAGCCCAGATCTAGGTCCTAGGGATTTTTTTTGCTCTTCTCAAAACTCAAGAAGAACCTTCGAGGAAGGAAATTTAAGTGTGACGAAGAAATGATGGAAAGAGTCTTGTTTGCAGACAAGACCTCTGACTCTTTCCTTTTTTGGAGGGGGGAGTTTCAAATGTTAATTCAAAGATGTGAAAAGTGTATTGAAATAAAAGGTAACTATATTGAAAAATGAAATTTAGTTTTTGTCTTTATTATATCTATAAAATCGTTAGGCCGGAAACTTATGGACCTACCCTCGTATATATATATATATATATATATATATATATATATTCAGGAGGAAAAATAAGATTTTTAAGTTTGTTTAATAAAATATGATGGAGGGCTGAAAAGAAAGTTAGTGGCAGCACTGTCAATCAACTTTTGAGGAGGTTGCTCTCAGCACAGCTGTTCAACACACTCATCATCACTAGTGCACTATATGTAGATGGATGAATACGAAGCTATGGAATAATGGTTTACATTTGGACCGCCCCAAAGTGATGCTTTATAAAAGTGAGCAGTGGGCATGGATTAAAATTGAGATGGCATATGTTAGGAAAGTGAAAAATGTTATGCAAGTGTGCAAGAAGCCTGTGACAATGGAACATTGTCATATCGAACTATGGCCGGCGGGCAAGTCATATTTTCACAAAGAAGAATTAGACCAAGTATTATTTTTTGGTTTAAGAGATCAATGCTTATATTTCAGTTATCTGATGAATTAGAAATGTTAAAAATTCAAGTCAGGAAGGTATTAGTTTATTTTTTTTCTATTATAATTGGCAGGAATCATGGTTTGCCCCACAGATTTCACAACAATATCTATAGAAAGCCCCTGGTCGATTAAAGAGTGGAAGATGCTTCGTTTAGGCGTCTTGTCCTTGACGTTTATTTGATTCATTCGCTGTTGGAGCAAGACAGGATATATTTTCCATACCCCAATGTAGTTAACAATAGTAGACAAACAGGTGGAATGTGTGGTCCGTGATTTATTTATCCACGTTGTTAATTTCTAATTATCTGGTTTATTACAGTGGTTTATACTCGCAGTTGGAAGTAAATCAACAGTAGTGTATTACTTCTTTTGTTTTTTTTAAGTTAATATTGATTTAGTGAAATCACATCAGGAACTTGTTTCTTATAGTGTTAGTACCATATGGGTAGCTCTTGTATGTCTTTATTACGGCAGCACAAGGCATAATACCATTTTTTCATTTCCTAAATAGCAGCATTTAAGGAGGGATGTAGAGTATACATGGGGACAAACTTTTCAGTTAATGATAAAACTGTAGTGTGTTTTAAACGTTTACTACCAAAATCTGTGGTTGGGGGAGGGGCATTTTCCCAGAAATTCTTTATCTACCATCGTATATGATGGTGTGGGTTAGCAAAGGAAGGAAAGATCCAGGGGGGGGGAGGAATGAGGAGTTTTTTGGATCGAAATTAAGAGAATTTTAATTAATGGTGTGAGCAGGATATTATGTTTGGACTCGTTTGCAAGTGAGGTTATGACAAGACATATGACACCTGTTTATAACTATTGCCACGAAGACTATGTCCTTTTCCTTAAAATAGACGATGATAAATATGATGAAATCCCAACTATGTCAATAGTTTTAAGATATCCAGTTATTTGGAAGTTCATGTATTTTATGAAAACTGTGCTAACATGTAGAGAAGGTTATAATTAGCCGCAGAAACCAGAACAAGTCACACTACAGAGTTGCAGGAGGTTGCTTCTGAAACTCAACAAAAACGGTTTAGCTACGGAATCCACCGTCTTCCAGAATTGATAGCGGATGATAAATGTGGCAGGCGATGTTGACAATGAAAGAATGTTAAAAGCCTCCAGGTTCTAAAATAAATAGTTTACTACTTATGTTGCCATTACTTTCTTTCCTGCCCTCCTATAATAATATTCTTCTAGAACTATATCAAATCGCCTATTCCTGTCTCCAGGGGTACAATATCCCAGATTTCTTCTAGGTTAGCGTAACATTTAATTGTGAAAATTTTATCATACTATTTGCTATCTATAGCAACCAGAGTGACTAATAAAATTTGTAAATCTGAGTGTAAATACATAATATGATCCATTAACTTAACAATCACATCTGCCTCTTTCCATAGTTTGTAGTGAAAACTTTATTGTTTGCAGATGTAGGAAATTAGAGCTTCATTTCAAACTCTTGTTCGGTCATATGCAAATGATTTAACTATTATATGTTCCAGTCTCTTTCTAGACTGTGTTACAACGAAATTATTTTTAAAAATAAGGGAAGCGAAACAAACCCTTTTGCAACGCCGTTAAGATTTTTATATATCTGCCTTCAGCAACACATTGCCTTACAAACACATTCCTAACGAGATGTTGTGCTGGATATGAACAGGTCCGCCATCTATCGTCAGACACTACAAAAAATTGCAGGCTCTTAGATCGGTAGTGCAGCTATCTGCAATGCGGGCAAACTATGACGAAACAATATGCGTTGGAAAGTTATTCTTACTTCAATAAATAACACAATGGTTATTGAAGCCACTTCCATTCATGGAGTAGTTGGCTCCATTCCCAGTCGTCGTGTATATTCGCTATTAGTATGAACCTATTTTCTAAAGCAGACAAAAGAGTATCTCTATTTTCGTTTAAAGAGCTAAGAAGTATAGATACACATACACAAAGAACTCCCCAAAAGGGACATTCGTTAAAACAGCTTATCAGTAAAAAGATTACATTTTGTAAATAATATAGTTTATTTTTACTATATCACTCATGTGACGTTATCTTAAAATAGACCAATAAAACGAAATAAAATTTTGAATTTTGATCAATCACAGCCAGATTACAGAATGAAATTATCCGGAAAAAAATTATCAAATCCGTTTTATCACACGACGTGCATTTCTCGTGGTCAGTGTAGCCAAATCTATATCTCCACTATATAATTCCTGAACACGAACAACTGACCATTTTTGCTAGAGGCGGTGGGGAGCTATTGATAGCAACAAAAACATGGACAATCGACAATCATAACACAAAATGGAGGGTTCTTCAAAGCATTTTGGTGAGCGTCAAATGTGCAAATTGATATTATCATTAGGCATTCCAAACTGCAGAATAAATAGAACTATAGAGACACTGTATGTTATGTATTTTATATTTCCTCAGTTGGTATTAGAAAATCGAACGGTAGCGAATGTAATAGTCGACTTTTGACCATTTCAATCTCCCGGTTTCTAAATAGAATATATATCACTTTTATTCTTATTCTATTCATGAAATAGTCCTAAACCCGCATTTTGCTCTCCTCTATTGGCATTACTGACAATCGGCATTCTGTCGCAAGATTGCTTGAAAAGGTTAAGTAAAAATATACAATTATTACAATTTTGTAACCAAATTTAGAGAAATTATATTTAAATTGTTATTTTATTCGTGAAATAATTCTAATAAATATCACTCGAGGGTCTGAGCTTTACACAGATTAAACCACTCACTTTATCTGTAATCTTAGACACTATCGTAATATTATTGTCATATGTGCATTGCTTTTATTTATGTCCTGTTTCTCCCAGTTGTTCCAACTAAATTTTTATTACTAAACTTATTATAATTTATCGAAAATGTACCAAACTTTCAGACATCATACCCAGCAGGCCGTTGACTGAACAAATCTCGCCATTATCGATCCATGGCAGATGGTTGAATGGGATGTACGGTAGTTTCACCGTCTTCTATGGTTGACTCCATACAAAGAAGGGTATGAGAGATGCTTGTTATTACAGCAATAAGAAGCAATTTCAACAGAGAGAACTGTCAAATTATCTTTACTGGAACAAAAGTAGAAATATTTTAACTTAGGCATTACTATGAGGTTTTTCATTTTACCGAAATGCACCCGACTATTTCACAATTTTGCGTTTGCTATTATATCACATTACGTTATACTAAATTCCGCATAAGCCGGTCCCAAGCCCGGTTAGGGAGAAAGGGGAAAGGTACACGGGAAAAATTCCTAGGCTCAGCTGACCCATCTATATCAACGGACGTTAGTTGCATTGGAAGCAGCTGCTCAAGGGGAAAGATAGCCCAAATCAAATCCCCTTTGTCCTCCAGGTTGCGATTGAAGCATCAGTCTGTCTGTAGGAAAAAGTGCAACGTTAAAATCCTAAAAATACTTCGGAAATATGGGAGCTAAGATGAAAACTACTTTCGCTCTGCAACAATTTCTAAAAGAGATGGAATAAGGAATAAAGATGTTGGAAAGAAAATGAAGTTTCAATATTGGAACTTAACAGAAGAGCAAGATAAGAATCATGGCCAAGTTGTAAGATTATTATTATTATTATTATTATTATTATTATTATTATTATTATTATTATTATTATTTACAGCCGCTCTTTAACATATCAGATCACCAGCGTCCCATTCAGATCAAGGCGTGAAACGGCCGACCAATTTTGCTCAGAGGTCTCTTCTTTCAGGCTTCAGGTTCTTTATCGTGCCGTAAATGTACGACACGGGACCCAAGGTTTTACTTCCTTTCCGAAGTAAGCCATACTAAGGATTTTTAAGCCCGAAAAAATCCATCGATCCTGGCCGGGTTTGAACCCGCGATCTTACGTTTAGAAGGCAAGTATTGTTACTACTACACCACCAGCAGAATGCGAGGTAAGGAACTGGTAGATACTTTCTAACGTCGTACAACTTGATAAATTTACTATATTACATTTATAACTCGACACTTACAAGTGAATGGACATTTATTTGTCATATTAAATATAAATAACTAGTTAAACAAAGCAAACAATACGCAATACGAAAGAACTCGTTATTTATTTTAGTATTATGAAACGAGGTTTGAAAATTTTGTAAAGAGCTTTAAGAAGCATAACTGTGATATAGGCATTATTACATATGCAATATAAAAATACTTTGTGCTGTGTCTGCTAGAGGAATGAAGCTATTGCGGTCGGCACCGTTAAAAAATTTCAGCTATATTACTATAGTGAATTCCGAAGGAATGTAATTCATTGCTATTATGCCAATGGAAATATTTTTTACTAATACATCCATTTCTCCATCGATCGTACCTACTAGGCATCTAAAGAACTTAAAAAAATAAATAAAATGTTTCGAAAAGATGCATGTATGTGTGTGTATGTGTGTTTGTGTGTTTTCTCTCTCTAGCGAACGCAATTTTTGCTTTATTCTCAATCAAACTCGGCACAGAGCCATCAATTAACGTAAAGGGAAGACTTTTTTTTAAAAAAAAATGAAAAATCGCTATAGCAGTCGCATTTTTTGATTGTTTCAACGAAACTCAGTACAAACATTTAAAATAAATTGATACAGTAATTTTCGAAAATCATGGCAATCGCGCCCTTCGGAGTGCAGGAGTCGGTCCTGGTGGTGTAGTGGTAACCATATTTGCCTTCTAAACCCAAGATCGCGGGTTCAAACCCGGCCAGGATAGGTGGATTTTTGGGGCGTAAAAATTCTAAGAATTGCTTCCTTCGGAAGGGAAGTAAACCCATGGGTCCAGTGTCGTACATTTACGGCACGAAAAGAACCTCAAACCTGAAAGAGAGGCCTCTGAGCAAAATTCGTTGGCCGTTTCACGCTCTGATTAGAATGGGACGCTAATGACCTGTGATGTTAAAAAGAGTCCTTAAATAAACAAATAAACAAAAGAGTGCAGGTATACGAAAAACTTTTGGGGGTTAAAGTTGCATTTAAAAATCCTTCTGGGGTTGCATTTTTAAATGTTTTTAAATGAAACTCGATATATGTCATTGAAATAAAGTAGGGAAAATAATTTTCGAAAATCAGTAAAATCAAACTGTTAGGAGTGGGGTTTATTTGCACCCCAAAATTTAAAACTCGCTCTCGTAGCATTCAATGCTTTTCGCAAGGAAATTCGTTATACCATTTAATCAGAATAAGAATAATAGTTTCGGAAAAGCAGGCAAATTGGTTCATTAGGAGCGAAGGGTAACCTGAAACTGAAAATTAAAAGTCCGTCACGCAGTATTTTTCCTTTCCTTTTCTTTTCTTTTTTTTTTCTTTTTGTTTTCTTTTCTTTCTTTTTTCTTTTTTTTTTTTTTAATTTTTTTAATTTTCGTTTCAGATTAACCTCAACCCCCAATTTTGCTGGCTAACGAACTCGACGAATCGCTTATTAATTGATGGGTATATGTGGCGAATTTCATTGAGAAAAAAATTAAATTGTGACCACTAGAGAGAATGAATGAACGGTGCGTAACACCCGTTTTTACTACTGAGGCACCACAGGTGTGAACACTGATGATACATGAGATGAATAATATATTGGAAAAGGATTTATTTTAAGGAAGGGAACGTTTCAGGCCTAAGTTTAGGGTACCTCCCCGGCATTTGCCATTTATGAGGACTAAGGAAAACCTGGAAAAAACCTCAATCAGGGAGGACGATGCTGGCGGGATTTGAACCCCAGACCTCCCGCTCACGAGTTCGCGCCTTAACGACCTCGGCCAGTCGTGGTGGTCCACTAGATATATATAAGCACATTTTCCGAATTCATCTCATTTTTTAATTTTTTTGGTACCTAGTAGGTACGATCGATGCAGATTTGATAGATTAGTAAAAACCCTTTCTATTGGTACAACGGCAATGGCTTCCATTCCTCCCAAATTCATTAAAAATACACAAATAAATAAAATAGTCGAAAAAATAAGCACATTTTCAATGTGCCGGTTTCCTTAGGAATTCGCTAAAACGTGGTAGTGCAGTATCTGGGATGAAAAACGGGACAAGATTAGTGGAAATTAAAATGTTAATAAAATGAAAAAAATAAACAAAATTGGGGAAATGAGGAATTATTAGTATAAGTGAATGAATAGTTTAAGGAGGAATCTTCCGGGCACACACAGTTGTGAAAATGGTTATCTACTTACGTGTAACATGTCCTCTGTCATATACATATAACCAGATGGTTCAAGTATGCGAGAGCATCGGTGATAGTGCTACATTCTTAGATATTTAATTTGTGTGTTGTTTGTTAACCTGTATTTTTTTTTTATTATTATTAATATAGGAGCAAATAGGAAACTTAGAATTAGTTTGTAGAAATTGTATATGTTGTCGAACCCAAGTCTTCAGAAATTTCCAGTCATTAATTGTTGTTGAGATATTATTAATTAATAAATTAATTCATGCGTCTATTGTTTTAATATTTTTCATGAAAAGTATAACAACAAGATTAGAGGAGTTCAGACTAAAAACAATATACGAGCATTAGGCGTTCACAATCCTCATTTTACAATAGATTCAACATAACAATTAACAATATGGCAAAATAGCATTGTGGTTCTTTTACTTATAATATTTTATGTTAACCTGTGTTGTTTGCTAGCATTCTTAAAAAAAGCGGAATTCCGAAACATGTTAAATTACTTTAACAACTTATTTGTTCTTCAAAATTGGACCCAAAAGAAAATAGATATTGAACGTATTCAGTCAGCTACCTGCTTAGTATTCGACCCGCCCTAGAGCCGAAAGAAACTTGGACCCCCAGTAGTCAAAGGAAAACACGATTTCCTGCCTTAGGGCGGCTCCACTTCGTATTCACGCGTGGCTGACGTAAAGGTGCGTCAACAAGAGCAAAAACGCACCTGGCTGCCTGTCACGGAATGCTTCTTTACGTCAGCTCTCAAGCACGTTCTCGCTGAATCAGCACTAGGTTGGCTGGCTCAAGTATTTGGGAGCAGCTCAACTGTTTTTAATCATATCTATTAACAAAGGAGCTCGAACAACAGACTGTTCGGCATAAACGTGTTATTCAGAGCCACCAGTGTCGTTTAAAACACGGTGGAAGGGAATAGGGGAACTCAACACCAAAAATAAATAACAGCACTGAGTAGAATAAAAAGATCTTAACATTTAATTCTGTGTTCCTTTATAGAAACAGCTTAATTTAACGCAAAACATTGACTCTTTAGTTTATTTGTTATTATTAGGGTTAGGATTTTTATTTCATTGTTTAGCATACGTGATGAATTTATACACCGAGGGTGCCAAAAATGTAGACACAATTCAAGCAAAGAAAAAACTGTGTTAACATTACAAAACTGAATTCATACAAACAGAAAATGATAAGCACTAATCATCTCAGACTTTTGCAGTTACAATAGTTGCTCATAATGCTCACCATCGACGTCGATACCCTTCGAGTACGTTGAACTACTGATTGAGCAACGTTTGCGAAAATGTCCTCAGCGATTGCAGCACATGCCGTTTCAATTTCTTCCCGAAGTGCTGTCAGTGTAGCTGCTTTTCTACGGTATACAACATCGTTAAGAGTTCCCCATAGGTAGAAGTGCAACTGAGTTAGATCGGAGAACGCGGTGGAAACTCAATTCTATCCATTGCCTTACAAGATTGTCATCAAGGTATGCACGTACAACTCGGTGGTATTGTGGCAGAGCACCGTCCTGTTGGAAGTAAAATTCTTCATTTCCATAGAGTGTATGAATGTTCTTTACACACGTATCCATTACCTTTGAACTTCAACAACATTCTCCGTTTTCCAATACCACTTCAAAATTGCTTTACACTGTTCAAACGATAATCTTGGCTGCATTTTGTTGTAGCAATGCTACTATAACGTAATGTAAGTCATGTTGATTTACGATAATCCAAGCTTCGTTTGTTCATTGTTGATTTACCTGTCACGTAGCAACGCTATCATAATGTATGTGAGTCACATCTGTTTACAGAACACATACTACACATTCCTGTTGTTTTTCGGTACAACTTTGAAATATATTAAATAGATATCTACTGTGAAACTGTGTATATATTTTAGCACCCTCGACATATAAATTCACTATATGAAACGGTACTTAAATAAAGGTATTTCGTGTTTGCCCCAAGGCTAACCTACACTTGTTCGTAAACAGCATAATTAAACCGGACCTACCAGTTACATTTTTAAGCAGCTCATGAAAAGAGCAATAACATATAAATTTACTTAGTGGCACCATAACATGTCTTTGGCGAATTCGCTTCTGCTTAGCGCGTTGATAGAAAAAATATCTATAATTAAAAAAAAAACGTTATACCAAAACACTTCTATTTACATAAAAATTGCAAATAGCAATTTTGTTTTTGGTTGCTATCCAGTATGATTTATTATTAGTCATCTCGTAAGAATTTCCCTCCCAAATGTGAATTTAATAGCCATAGTATGTAAAATAAATAAATAAAAAGAGCCCAAAATTAGTAGCTAGCATAGTGTTTCTTTTATTGCATAGAACCAATCTTTTATTTTTCTAAATTATCACAAGTAATATCACGAGTGTCTGAGATCACCGCTTAGCGATTACAGTAAACGTAGTTCATGAATTTATCTGGTAAGTTCAGATCCTCGAATGATGTTTATTAGATATATTTCACGAATTAAAATATTTTAATATAATTCCCCTAACATGGTTCACAAAATTGTAATAATTGTATATTTGTACTTGACCTTTTCAAGCAATCTTGCGACAGAAGAATGTCTATTATCAGTAATGCCTGTAGAGAAGAACAAACGACGGGTTTAGGATAATTTCATATATAGAATAAGAATAAAAAGTATATATATTTGAAATTCGCACACAGAATATTAACACTTGCTGTACTTAGGAATATCAGAAACCGTAAGACTGAAATGAACAAAAGTCCCAATTACAATCGCTACCATTCGAGTTTCTAATACCAACTGATGAAAATTACGGTGTCTATTTTTCTTTATATACTGTGGTTTGGAATTCCTAATAATAAGATCAATTTGTACATTTGACGTATCACCAAAACACTTTGAATAACTCTCCATTTTGCGTTATGATTGTCGATTGTCCATGCATTTGTTGCGATCAATTGCTCCCCACAGCCACTAGCAAAAGTGGTCAGTGATGCTGTTCCGGAATTACATAGTGGAGGTATAGAGTTGGCTACACTGAACACAAGACAAATTGCACGTCGCGTGATAAAACGGATTTGATACTTTTTTTCGATAATTTCACTCCATAATACGGCAGTGATTGGTCAAAATTCAAAACTTTGTTTCGTTTCATTGGACGACTTTAAGATGATGTCACATGAGTGAAATAGTCTGCATAATTTACTTTTTAATAATAAAGGTGAGCAACAAGAGTAGAGTACCTCGTCTCGTTTCATTTCCAAAAGCATGAACAGAAATTAAACATATGTCAATTTTAATAATCTCTTTTACGTCCTCGCTAGCATCATTTAGAGAACTTAAATTATAACCTCTGCGTTTCTAGGAAGCCATTGATGAGTTAGTTGCAAGAAAAAGAGGGCAACGGCCGAAGCTGTAACGGCATCTTTTATAGAAGCTATTGCCTTCACAAGTAGAAGAAATACAGATTGTATTTTACAATGCACCTCAAAGTTAATAAACATTACTCTTGTTTTAATGACATGCAACATTTGTATATTCAACTGCTGGCTGCTGAATTATTTCTAAAAACGGTCCATTTCATTTCTTTCAAAATCCTTTGGCATAAATCTGTGTTTCTTTAGAATCTACGAACTGGAAACTAAACTGGAGAACGTAATAAAGTATTATTGCAAGTTCATGCAACAATTTCATAGGAAAAAATAAAAAAGTGGCCATCTAAAAAAAGAAATAAACTCAGAATTTAGAGTAAGTACTAGATGCTAGGTGCTAGATAATGAATTATACACACAAAAACTACAGTTCTTGAGGTATTAAAAGCATTGTAATGCAACAGTTTTTCAATAGCAATAATCGCAACTCCGTAAAACTTTATCAGTTCCGATATTGTCACTGAGAACAACAGGTTTCCTTGCATGATAAAATGGAAAAAGAAGTATCTCATTAACCTGGAGAGCATTTTGGGCCCTTAAGTTTATAATGTTAGACCAAACACTAATAAAACCAGACGCTCGAAACCTGTGTATACCTGTATTACTATATGGGTGCCAGACATGGTCACTAACAGAAAAACTAAAGAACAAAATCCAAATATGCCAAAGAAAAATGCAACATAAGATCCTGAGAATAACTTTGAAGGACAAAATACCTACAGTATTAATAAATCAGTTATCTAAGACAACAGACATCACACAAATAGCTACCAGAAGCAAATGGCAATGGGGCGGTCACGTCGCAAGAATGCAAGACAATAGATGGACCTACATATGGGACCCCCCGACAGGAAAAAGGACACAAGGCAGACCCAGAAGAAGGTGGACAGACCTCTTCAAGGAGTAACCAAAGAACAAATCAGTGTCTTAAACAGCATACGAACAACTAGCGTGGAATAGCTCACCACGTGAGGAAAAAGCGAGTTTTCCCTACTTGTTAGGAGACCTTAGTTCTTAAGGGACACAAGAGCCTATCTTTATTTTTCATGCAACAGAATAAATGCAGCACTTCATTTAAGCTCGGTTACATTATTTATCTAGGTATATTTATAATAATTCGTCCATTTATGTGAAATGTCGTTTTTTCACACAACCGTATTTTAGGCAAAGGTTTGGAATCAAGAGAGAGATAGGAAAACTCCCAAGTCATAGCCGAGAATCAAACAACGGACGTTCGGCTTGTTCTTGTCATCTGAGCTACCATGTCCTGCTCATAATTGCAAATCTCCCCATTTGAGCCTGTGCCTTCGAGACCTCAGAGGTAACCTCGTTGTAAATATTTTTATCCCTGAGAAACGATTCGAAATCTTTTGTGTACTTTTGGTACAGGTTTCAAGGTAAACCAAATTGTTAGGGTTAATTGCGTGAAAAAAATTATATTAAATTAATACTTAACCATAAAGTTTGACCGCAAGTTTGAGTCTTCTGTTTGAGATAATCCCAGGGTACATAGACTCAATTGAAACAGATTCACAGTTGTTATCGGACAAGTTACGATATGAAGGTAGGTCCATAAGTTTCAAGCTTAACCATTTTCCATTTTCTAGGTATGATAAAGACAAAAAGTATATTTCACTTTTCAATATATTTACCCTTTATTGCAATACACTTCCCACATCTTTGAATTAACATTTCTAATCCCTCCCCCAAAATAGAAGTCTTGTCTGCAAAATGGGCACCCATCACTTCTTCGTCACACTTAACTTTCCTACCTCGAAGGTACTACTTGAGTTCTGAGAAGAGGAAATAGTCACTTGGAGCTAGATCTGAGCTGTAGGGTGCATGGTCGATCCTTGAAGCCACATTTCTTCACAGCTTCCTTTGCAACAAGAGCTGTGTGCACAGGCGCGTTGTCGTGAAGAAAGCGCACACCACCATCCAGTTTTCCTACCCTTGTCTCTTTGATGGAAGCACGTAGTCTGTGCAATAGGCCAACATAGTACTCCCCATTTACTGTGGTGTTCCTCTCCTTGAAGTCAATGAAGAGTATTCCTTCACAGTCCCGAAAGATTGTGGACATGTTCTTCTTGGTTGATTGAGTTACCTTGACCTTTAGAATAGTCACTCCATTGATTTTCTTTTGGACAAGGAATCATAGTAGAGGAACATAGTTTCATCTCCTGTAACAATGGTTTGCATAACTTCTCTTTCGTTACCACGAAGAGCTCCAGAAATGCCTGGCAACAGATGACTCGTTGCTGCTTTTGGACTGAGGAAAGAAGTCTAGGCACCCATCTTGCACTAATCTTATTCATGTTTAAATGTTCATGAATAATTCGTAGAACTGTTGTTTTAGAAATTCCCAACCTTGCTGCTATTTCTGTAACTTTGAGCCGGTCTTTCATAATTTCTGCTTCCACAAGAACGATGTTTTCAGGAGTGAGCACCTCCAAGGGTCGACCTGCACGCTCTTTGTCTTCAATGCTTTTTCCACCCATTCTTTTACGGTAGAGTATAAGGGGGATGCTTCCCCATATACACTGTCTCCGATCGCTGTTTAATTTCATCTGGAGTAAGTCGTTCTTTTGTGAAGAACTTGATAATAGGTCTACCCTCCATTTTGAACATGTGGCAATCTTCTACACACAGCCTTCTTTATGCTACTATATCTGAACTGAACAGAGCGGAGTGGAAGTTACAGCTGTACTTTTTAACTTAATAGATAAGGTATGACACCAGATAAGGGTTTTGTGAAGGTGATAATCCTTATCGGAGAGGCCGGAAACTTATGGACCTACCCTCATAGCTCAGATGATAAAGAGCAAAGGAACGGTAAGACCAGTATCGGCCGTCACCTGAATTTGTCCTATCTGATTCTGATTCCAAAATGTTCTTCGATTTCTTGCACGTAAATAAAAACGCTGCAAGTATGTTTGCATTTTTGCTTTTATAAAAATTTTCTACCAAATAACGTAAAAGAATATCTTATACTTCGAAGTGTAATAATAATAATAATAATAATAATAATAATAATAATAATAATAATATATTAATTGAAATGTTTTAAGTAGCTTGTTCATAATTATTTAATAATTATTCCCTGATCTTCACACAATCAGAATGTGATGCATTACAGTCTAATACATTTATTCTCCCCTCCCGCTCCCTTTTACCTAGTCATTCACCTATTCGGTCTGCTACCTCACGAAGCTTGGACTGCACGTTGATATTCCAGTTGGATTCTCTTGCATGCAAGAGGTAGACCGTAGAGATGGATAAACTTTGTTTAGAGGGAAGTACAGTTGTCTTTGTATGCCGTGATGCTGCGATACCAGAGTACAGTATTCTTATCGTTATGCCTTTATGCTTTTTGAAAACTAGAATGCATTTCCCCATTCTGATATGCCCACATTTGGCACAGTATACGTTTTAAAGACTCCAAATAACATTCAACAAACACCGTTTTACCAAACATTTATAGCAGCAATTAAAAGAAGATGCAAAATGTTCGCTATCATGCGTTGGTAATGCTATAACCTTCAACTCATAGCTGTTACTAAGTGAGCAAACATTTATACTATTTTTTTTAATTAACATCAATTTTACATATTATTAAGTACTTCATACTTATTCTAATCTGTCATCTTATGCTGTAGACCCAGTGGTTTAGCATGTAAATCATTGCAATTGTGGCAAACTGCTCTTATTCCAATTCGCAACTAATTCAGAGAGTAAAGAAAGCTTTGTAAGTATAGAAAATCTCCTTTAAATCCCGCAGAAAAAAAAAAGCGCGGAGTGGTAGCGTTCGAACCCATTATCATATCTTCACAAGTGTAGTATGACGCTCTAACCGCCTGAGCTATTGCACCGTTGATCATGAAGCGTTATTATCTAGCTAATAGCTGTGCCAGTCACCTAACTTCGGCTCTCTCCGCTGTTGCTCACTTCCAGTTAACAGCTCGGGCACTCTACAACACAAGCAGCAGAACAGCAGTGCTTATCAGCCTTGCGAGTAACGAAAACTCAAATTATTCGGGCACAGGATCACTCAAATAGCACGAAATAGACAAGTACCATTCAGTACTTTCTTACAAGTTGAAAACCTTCCAGTGCGTTTCATGATCAACAGCTGAGGGGCAGCATGGAACAATCGTCGTAACAATTGAGATAACGCTAGGGGAGTCATGCTTGCACCTTCAGAAATATAGACAAACATCATAAGCTTGATGTCCGGGGTTACAATCCCGGCCGTGAACCGCATATTTTTCAAGCACTATTCTTCCTTTCCAACTAATGTCCTACACAGTCAACAATGTAGCCAAAATAACAAGTAGAAATAGACAAAACACTTAGTCACATAATTTAGTTATTTTTAATTACATTGTTCCAAGAGTTACCTTATTTTTAATTTTTATTCCATTTGCCTTTGGTGTTGCTGTTTTCTCCGCTTGTTAACACGAGTTTACTTTTACTATTTTGCTATTGACTTCTTGATTATTTTTCTTTTATTCCATTAATTTTATTTTTTACTTTCTATGAGCATTCTAACATTTCATTATTATAATTAAACTTGTTTATTACTCTTTCCACTTCTTTTATTATGGCATCTATTTGGTTTAACAAATGCTAACACTATTCAAAACAATTAGTTAAATATACAAGACATGTTGGCCTCCTTTCTTATTACTGGTGTTTGTCCTAACAGAGTATTGGTTCATTTGCAGTTGTGTGCTTATAGCTCCTAGCACCCATAACCAATTTCATTTGTTTAGGCGTCACATCTCCCAGCAATTTCTACGAATGATCCTCAACAATTATCGGTATTTACAGCAATTTCATTTTTCTAATTTAATTAGTTTTATTTTAGTATGTTCTCATAAATGTATTACCTCCGTTTAGTATCTTGATGCTTGCGAATAATTTGTTGCATTCTCTCAATCATAATCATCTTCATGAATCCCCCCCCCCCTTTTTTGGTTTGTTTTATTTACGGACGCTCTTTAACATCTCAGGTCATCAGCGTCCCGTTCAATTCAGGGCGTGAAACGGCTGACAAATTTTGCTCAGAGGGCTCTTCTTTCAGGATTGAGGTTCTTTTTCGTGCCGTAAATGTACGACACGGGACCCACGGCTTTACTTCCCTTCCGAAGGAAGCTATGTTTATGATTTTTACGCCCGAAAAACTCCATTCGTCCTGGACGGGTTTGAACCCGCGATCTTGGGTTTAGAAGGCAAGTATGGTAACCACTACACCACCAGGACCGACGTAAAGTGAACTCTGGCGGTTATACCAAAGAGCATGCAGTTTTGCTCGCTTTAATGGCCCTTTTCCTACTAAATGTTGTTTTTGCAAGAAAAGTTGCTTTAGTTTTCAAAGAGACAAGGCGAAATGTGGAGTGTGTAACTTCCCAAGCCAAGATTTATTCAGAAATATTTGCATTGCAGGTAAAATTGCATGACATTACCCATTAGAAGAAAGTGGGCTGTTTTGTTTATTGAGACATTTTTGTTGGATGTTTATTGTTATAAAAGCGGTAGCACCAATATTATTTACTTAAAGTATTACAATTACCTTTCATGAAGGACATTGTTTTTGCTGTTACAATTTTCCCTTCTTAATCAATGCACTATTCTCTCTTCCAGCTGGTTATTTTAGCTTTATTCCTGCTGTCATTTCCATTTTCCCCCAATATTCCCTTCGATAAATCCTCTTCTAACTCTTGTTCACCAATAAACACACAGTTTGCGCGGGGCTCCCTCCCCTGGTTCAAAGGGATGCACGAAGGTCCGTGGTCCTCAGTGGTTTTTTCCATTCAGGACAGTGCCTAAATTCTTACACCGACCCGCCTTTCGGCTGTAGATGCTCTAGTCACCCAAACGCGCTAAGCGAACTCAGCTACCTGGTGGATAGGTCACGTCTAGGTAACCACCGCCCACCCCGCGACGACAGTGGTTCAGAAAACTCCCTGCCCTCAAGGTACACGCCAGAGGCACTCCCTTGGGACACACTGCAGCCGGGGTACTCGTTTACCACGAGTCTGTCACGCCGAGTCCAACCCATCTGGACAACTCCCCAACGGGAGCAGCTGGAATAAGTCCGGCCGGCTACTTCTAGTAACGTCAGAAGTACCCGGGTACTCAGGTCCGCAGAGCATCTGTAGAGTACCGAAATAGCGTCCCCTTACGGAACTAATAAAATTAAAAAATAATGCATTAGGTTTTTATATATCCTCTTCAGTTTTTTTTTTTTTTTTTTTTTTTTTTTTTTTTTTTTTTTTTGGTCGGTCCTGGTGGTGTAGGGGTTACCATACTTGCCTTCTAAACCCAAGATCGCGGGTTCGAACCCGGCCAGGACCGATGGATTTTTTCGGGCGTAAAAATCCTAAGTATGGCTTCCTTCGGAAGGGAAGTAAAGCCGTGGGTCCCGTATCGTACATTTGCGGCACGAAAAAGAACCTCAAGCCTGAAAGAGAGGCCTCTGAGCAAAATTTGTCGGCCGTTTCACGCCCTGAGTTGAATGGGACGCTGATGACCTGAGATGTTAAAGAGCGTCCATAAATAAATCAATAAAAAAAAAATCTCTTCAGTTTTAACCCGCTATATTGAATAGAAAACTGCCATTTTCAGGTTTAACAATGCCACATGCTACAAAAACCTCAGTAGCTGTATTAACATATGCTTCCTGAAGTTCTACCAAAGTTAATTTAAATAAGGTATTTTGTGCATATGTCGATTCAATTATTCAAACTGCTAAAAATAAAGTTCAAAATCCTAGTAGAATAAATATTGCATTAAAAATTTCCTTCGGCGCGGTTCTCGATTTACGCGGGGAGATATGTAGCCCACCACCCAGTTGTGGTCTAGTAACAAACAGCCAGGTTGTCATAAAACAGTAGAAGAGCGGCAACACAGGAATGTCATGTTTCTAAGTCGCAATATCGTCACGCTCGGCAGTTTCTAAAGTAGACCAGCTAGCGGCTATGTGCTAGTTAGTAGAGATGGCCTGTACACGCCTTAAGCGCCAGCCAAGTGCAGAAAACGAGAGGGGCTCTCTCTTTGTTTACATGCTAGCGACTTCTCTCTTGACCTTTATGAATTTGTTGCTTAAAAGTTTCCGGAAGCATGTTAATAAAGTTCTTCATTTAAAACCAGAGTCAGATAAGAGAAATCCCAGCTCACATATCAGGGACTAACCGTAGCCGCGATTCTCCTTCATCTGAAACCTCTAAGGCTACTCAAGTCCTTCGATTACTTTCTGTCTGCCTTTCATTCTAACGTTAGCCTTAACAAACGGCTTGTGTGAAAAAAAATCATATTTCAAAGTTCTTCATTGCTGGCAGCCGAAGTACCGCCACGAGTAGCCGGGGTCGTTAAGGCGCGGACTCGTGAGCGGGAGGTCTGGAGTTCGAATCCCGCCAGAACCGTCCTTCCTGACTGAGGGTTTTTCTAGGTTTTCCTCAGTCCTCATATATGGCAAATGCCGGGAAGGTACCCTAAATTTATGCCTGGAACGTTTCCTCCCTTAAAAAAATCTTTCAATATATCATTTCATTTCATATATTACCAGTGTCCATCGCCTCTGGTGCCTGAGTAGTAGAAACGGGCGTTAAACATTATTAAAAAAAAAAAAAAAAAAAAAGCCAAAGTCAAAGCTCCTGAAACTACTGCGAGCTATACAAGTCATAGATGAATTTAACTTGGTATTACATTTTTTAAATATCTTAATGTTAGCTCCTTAAATTCCCTACTCTCTGTGATAGTGATTTTACACTCACGATAAATGAAGAAGCAGAAGAATATGAGGTGGAATTTATGAGCTGCCACCCATAATTAAATTAAAGTTATTACATTAACTAATTTTATGTAGCTTCCTTATTATAGTCATGAATGTCGTATCATTTCTATCTTCTGTACATGTATTGAAATGTTGTGTGTGATGTGATTTCCTTATCAGGGTGGAAACACTTCCTATTTTCTGTTCTTGACCTGAAAACGGGAACAGAGAAACTTATTGCCCATCATAAACAAAATTTGTATAGATAGCCCAAGTAAAACGGCAAACCGATATTTCCTGGAGAAATTCTAAAGCACAGTTCATGGAAAAGATGTTTCTTTGAATACTGCTTGATAGCTTTGCTGTTATTATATTAGGCAAGGATAGGCGTAATAAAACATGTGCTAG
The DNA here is from genome assembly GCA_030762175.1 of Metallyticus violacea. Taxonomy (NCBI): domain Eukaryota; kingdom Metazoa; phylum Arthropoda; class Insecta; order Mantodea; family Metallyticidae; genus Metallyticus; species Metallyticus violacea. The sequence goes on from CM060841.1 coordinate 18,451,278, forward strand.
TTACGGGGATAAAATGGCAGGCCGATAACCTCCTGAAGGTAAGAAACTGACTGTATATGTGTGTCACATGCTGAGAGCCACGTAGACATTATTAGCCAATCAGGAAAATAATGACTGGAGGGATATATAATCCAATAGTAACGCGAAGTCAGAGAGATGATATTCTAAATTTTTCTTAAATAATATTTTAAAGAATAAAGAGATCGTCAGGAATGACTGATGGGCTCCCACGTTTATTTAAGCTTATATTTTTTAGTTGAGTTCAGATGTATATCAGAGCTAGTTGAGTTCGGTTTCGTCTCAAGATTAGTTGAGTTCAGGATCAGTCTTTATCAAATTCAGCATTATAGTTGTATCAAGTTAGTTAACAGCCTCACCTGTTTTATTGAGTTATCAGTAGGAAATTTTAGAGTTATTAAAGTGCGTCAGAACGTCAGAGTGTTCGCATTGGTTAGCGCTAAAGTGGCACACATTGCCCAAGAAATTCTCCAAGGAGTAACGGTGTCTCATTAAGTGGAACAAACTTTGATAATAAATCGTACTACCTATCTTGTTAACCACTTGGTTAATTCCCTCACTCCTTTCCCAATGGTATCACGATCATAAAAATATTCAGCAGAAGATTTTCAGCTTAGGCAAAACTATAATAATATCATAGGGAAAAAAACAACATTATTCCTGATAACCAATCGATTAAATTAATCCCCTTTCCATAAATCATCCCCCATCAAACACACATGTCGTTAATTCCGCTGCAAATAAGACGAAGAGTTAAAACTTCAGGCAGCATGATTCAGGAAAGACTGAAACCACACTCTCTGCTTTTACAGCTAGCTTCGGACCAACGTTCTAATTTTTATCTGAGCTATAATGAAGAAGTGGGATAACTGTAGAATAAATGAAACAGCAGCATTGAGACACGCACTATCCTACAGAAAACAAAGACTATGTTGCGCTTTTCTTCGTCGGGTCGAACTTCTGTTCAGTCAGAGAAATGGAGTAGTCCTAGATTCAGTTTCATATTATGAGTAACCCGACATCTGGAAATGTCACTGCAGGCGCACTTATTGCATAAAGTTGTGAAGCCTCTGTTGATTGTATTTCTTAAAACATGAAAAGGTCTGTCCCAACGATAAAAGCAATAACGTAACATTCAAGCTGAGATGATATGCCTGAAGACGCACAGTACTGAAACGGCTTCCTTTATCCCGACGTTGCATAAGCGATTTCTGACCTTCCATGCTATGGAACGCTTCTTGTGGCCAAACTCCTTCCAGCAGTATTTTCACAGCGGCTCTGGCAATGCTAAAATACATGTAAACAGACAAGAGTAGAGGCCAAAGATATCGCTTCGTATCGTTTCAAAAGTTTAGGTCGTGAGGGATTTGGAAGATGCTGTATTGTCGATATACGTTTATACTATATTTGGCATTAAAGAGTTTTTAATAACATTTTAATTGAAGAACTCAATGCAGTTCAGGCATGACCATCATCATGTTTCAATTCAGAGACATCTCGTCTCGATGTCCTTGCGGTTTATAATGGTGGAAACTAGTGATTCTGTGTTCATACCTGTTTCGTTTATTTTACTACACCTTTTCTTTCGAATTAAAAATGTTCTGCTATTGCCGTATAGTGTTACCAGAAATATGATCCTTGAGGGAACGTCTTCCTTCGTCGATACTTCATTTCAAAGATTTTTTCTTTAATCCAAGGCTCAATTTTCACAGCCTTACAATTTACATTAGTATCTTCACAATATTATATATACAAGTTAAACATTACATCTTTTCTAGTTTTATATTTTAATTTGTCTTCATTTGTTGCAAACGTTTTGAAATTTATCAATCAATATACCTAGCAGCCTATAAATTAAAAAAAATCTGAACTATACTCTGCCTAACGAAATAAAGTTCAACAAACATATCTTTCCGTGCTTATGCTGGGTTGGAACGGCGGGTAAGACGAACAGAAAAGGCACAAATAAAGGGAATAAGGCATGTACACCTCTTTATTGGTCCCACAATGCCACAGTATATCATTAGCAATACAGCAATCCCTGCATAATTAAAAAGGTTATTGTTTGAAAACCTTCTTACAGCTATAACTTGATCATTTTATTCATTAATAACCTAAATAATAGGATGAATATGAACGGATATTTTTCGAACTATTTCCAAGGAGGAGAAATATGACGTTCGTGTTGTAGTCAACAACCAAGTATATATATAATTTTTCAACTGCAGACGAATGTCGTCCTTTTGTTCAGGAATCAGCAGTCTTGGAACCCAATGTGCATGAACAGGCCTCATATGCAACTATAAATTACCAACACGTGGGTGACATCCAGTGAAATATTCAGAATTTCTGCAATTGTTCCTAATGTTATTCGACGACCACCCTCACAGTGACAGCGATACTGCCAGAGTAGCCGAGGTCATTGAGATGCGAACTCGTGAGCGGGAGGTCTGGAGTTCGAATTCCACCAGGACCTTCCTCCCTGACTGAGATTTTCCTCAGTCCTCATAAATGGCAAATGCTGGGGAGGTACCCTAAATTTATGCCTGGAACATTTCCTTCCTTAAAAAAGAATCCTTTCACAATACATCATTTCATCTCGTGTATCATCAGTGTTCCTACGCCACGGGTGGCCGAGGTCGTTAGGTCGCGGACTCGTGAGCGGGAGGTCTGGGTTCGAATCCCGCCAGGACCGTCCTTCCTGACTGAGGTTTTTTCCAGGTTTTCTTCAGTCCTCATAGATGGCAAATGCCGGGGAGGTACCCTAAATTTAGGCCTGGAACGATTCCTTCCTTAAAAAAAAATAAATCCTTTCCCAATATATCATTTCATCTCATGTATTATCAATGTCTATCGCCTGTGGTGCCTAAGTAGCAAAAACGGGCGTTAAACACTATTCATCATCATCAGTGTCCCCCGCCTATGGTGCCTCAGTAGTAAAAACGGATGTTAAACATTAAAAAAAAAAAAAAATAAATAAATAATTGACAGTAGCGGTGTTATATTTTCAGTTAGAGCACAAACTGGAGTGCGGGATAACCTTCCTTTGAAATTGATTGCTTCTCTGTTCTTTAAACATTTTAAACCATCTTCGAGTAGTGTTTTGGGAAAGAAAAAAAAACTCTCCATAGGCGTCCTGTAACATTGCATGAGCCTTAGCCGAATACTCGTATTGGTAGAGACGAACGCAGAATTTTAGAATAGAATAGGCAGAACTGAACATATCTCAACTTGCACACCTCTCATTTGCAGGAACAGAAAATGACAATAATGAAACTAGTACCACTAGTATATTACGCACTAATCTAGCAAAATATTGTGACATTTCTTTGTTGAACAACCTGTGTAATAACAAAAAGAGAATGACCAGTTTTCTCATTTATATCATAAATTTACAACTTATGTGTGATGGCAGAAGTAATTTAATGACCGAAGAAAGACTAGCTCAGAGAAAGTTGAGAAATGTTTAAGTATGGAATAAAGAAATGAGATGACTTTTGACTCTCTTTTACGGCAGCTGGCGGACGGCAGTCAGAGCGGTAACTCTCGGCGAAGTGGATGTTGTGTACCCGCAACTGATTCTCGCATTTACTACTACAATCACAAAGAAAATAAGCATGCACCTTATGACGGAATATGTTGCAAATATTATCCTGCTATACTATTGTTTTATAAAACTGTCGTTCACACGCATCAGCCGATCTTATTTTTCAATAAATGAAAAACATACTGTCACAGCGGACCACAATCTATCTTCAAAATTTTTTCTAAACAAAAGTTAATGACTCAACTGAATGCGTGGTGGCAGTCTTTCGGGAAAAACCCAGACCGGCATTCAGTATCAGGCAGTTGTTTAAAAAATGGTGCGACGTATTTAATGCCTGTCATACACATGCAAGGGGATTTCCTGTATAAAATCTGTATGCAATACCTCGAAACATGACCGCGTAAATGGAACCATACTTTAATCAGTGTAGAATATTAAGCGTGGGTAATTTCTGGTTGCTGGCGGGAGGTTGCGAGTCCAATCCCCGGTACCAGCTTAAAAGTTTCTAAATTAGGGAGTCCGGAACGGCTTACCCGGCCTAGTGAGGACAACTGCGGAGTTTAATAAGAGAGGGGGCGTCCTTTGATCTAGAACGCAACGTGGTGTTCGTATGCTGATCACATACCCTGCCCTCTACCAGTGATATCGCAAGACTGAGATAGGGGAGCATCGGCCGCTAACAAGCCTAGAGGAAGAATAAATTAATCTATCATTAACGTTCCGTGGCATCGAAATTTACCCGAATATCAGGTTTATCATCCTGAACTTAAAAGAAAAGAAATATCTTGTATGTTTTCAAATTTAAATTCACTCAATTTCAGAAGATTTTGTTTGTAGATGCTGATTTGGTTTATTTATGAACGCTCTTTAACATCTCAGGTCATCAGCGTCCCATTCTATTCAGGGCGTGAAACGGCTGACAAATATTGCTCGGAGGTCTCTTCTTTCAGGCCTGAGGTTTTTTTATCGTGTCGTAAATGTATGACACGGAACCCACGGCTTTACTTCCCTTCCGAAGGAAGCCATACGGGATTTTTACTCCCGAAAAAAATCCATCGATCCTGGCTCGGTTTGAACCCGCGACCTTCGGTTTAGAAGGCAAGTATAGTTACCACTACACCACCAGGACCGACATTTCGGAAGATGAACTGATACGTGTGAATGACAGTTTTCTAAAACGATGCCAGAAATGTATCGTTGTAGCTGCACATTTCCATGTGATTTATTCAAAGTTGCAAGACCTTGAATAAGTAGAGGGGATATTCATACGCTTCGCCGGGAATTAAACGCCCTGAATGCCGAACCGTCAGCTGTCGTGAAACCGGCAAATAAACCTTAAAGAACCTGTTGCAACTGTAGCACGGAAATAAATGCCAGGGGTGTACATACATAAACTTTTACGTAACTTGCTGATGAAAATCAATTTTGAATAGGGAGATTTGAATATATGTATTCAAATATTGTTGTCTTCCACGGTAAGAACACAAGAAGAACTCAAGCAGTTCGAAATATAGCTATTACTAATCTGTGACTTTTTTTTAGTGTTTAGTCCTTTTCTGTTTTTTAATTATTGTTATTTTAGCTATATCCTTAACAGTGTTGTATTATTTTTTCATTTATTTATGTATATATATATATAATCTTTTTTCGTAATTTTTACGGAAATGTTAGTAATATTTGCATTTTTTAAAAATTTGGGTGACTTTTTTGCATGCGTTTAAAGGATGGTTTCTGCTCTAGCCTTGGCATATACGAATATGATTTAACAATGATGTTTTATTGTCAATTAAAGACGAAACTTTAAATTGTTTTATAAATCTGAATAAATAATTCTGTGTACTCAAGCTTACTACAGTGTGTAATAATGGAGGTAACCATTAAAAATCATGGATTTTTTTCAATTTATAGGCTTTTATGAGTAAACAAAGAATCATACAAGACTTTTTCTCCCTAGCTGCAAAATATATTAGCGTCAACCTCGAAAAGTTTTTCCGTACTTGCCGTTCCTACCAGTGCCACTGCACACCACTCAATACACAAACAAAGCAGCATCGGAGCTTTATTTAACGAACCAATAACGAAGTAATGTTGCAACCGTGTGTCTGGCACGGAAAACAGGGTTATATAGGTCACTGACCGTTCCTGACGCAAGTGACGGGTACGAATTAGATGAAGTTGGGCATTTTTGTGCGAAACATTCGCTGCACAGGAGCTCCTAGTGTTCTAAACGCGTACTACAGAAGCGAGAACAATATCAAGCTAGGAGCTGTATACTTTAATAAGTCGGTTTATCTATGCTCAACTTTCTTCCAGAATTTAATTTCTGATTGAGACAATTCTCAAATTGAAATTTCCTATCGTGTGAAGGCTAATACTACATAACTTTAGACACTATACACAACAATTAGCTTATTTTACAATTTAAAAGAAATAAAAAGAAATATTTGATTCTGTAGAAAATATTTACCATCTTTAATTACTATGAATCATCTGTACCTACCAAAATTTCTCTTACAATCGATGGACTGATAACATTTTACAGACTACAAGTAGGAAATTGAGTTTCTCAGTCTGAAATCGAACTTTTGCAGGATGCGTTTTCGTAAATATCTGTTAAGCACTACAAAACCTGTGCTATACGATTTACAATATCTCCAGAGTCAAGTTGGGAGGTCGGAAGATTTCTGTTCCCCCATAACATGACTAGGATTTTTGCTTTGTTTTTTATAATCGTAAAGGCAAATGTCTGAGTGTTTTCTTCCTTGCTTTGAATCCTCAAAGAATCAGTTTGCAGTTAAAAAGAAATAAAGAGGTGGCCGAAGTAGAAAGGCCATAAAGTGACAATAAACAACCAGTTAAAAATAAAAGTTTTATTTTTGAAATTAAGATTTTTTTTTAAGATTTTATGCAGACAATTCAGTGAAAAAATATTTTCTGAAAAATGCTTTCTATAAATATAAAGTTTCACCAAGGCCCTGTTTTACAAAAGTATGGTCTAATACATTAAAACTGTATATGCTTGTAACTTATTAGTAAAATTCTGTTCCACAAAGATTTCTATTGCTCTTGTATTTTACTATTCCATACTTGCAAATGTACAAGTGAATTTTCGTTGTTCTTTTCCACGAAAGTATTAGTCGGGCACTGGAAGTTTGTATAAATTTCTCTACAAGTGTAGGAACATTGTTAACTTCAAATACTAGCACAAAATGTATTATATTTTAAATGGCTTTGGGAGCCAGTTGACCCAAATGTAATGTGATGTTAGCGAAAGTGAAGATAATGATGAGTAGGAGTATGTATAAAGAAAGAATAAATGAGTATTTGTGTATAATGATAAAATTAGGTTCAGTGATATTGACGTTTGCTGTTTCAAATGCACATTTCAGACCAGCATCTTAGTTAATATAATTTAAGGTTCTTGCTACTTGCCACTTAAATAATTTCTTTTCATTCTCTTTTAGAATAATCCCTTTTGACACAGGTTTTCCTCAGTCCTCATGACTGGCAAATGCCGGGGAGGTACCCCAAACTTAGACCTGGAACGTTTCCTTCCTTAAAAATATCCTTTCCCAGTATATCATTTCATCTCATATATTATCAGTGTCCATCGCCTGTGGTGCCTCAGTAGTAAAAACGGGCGTTAAACACCATTAAAAAAGTCAAGCATTAAGCAGTATCGCAGACTGGAGAACCAACAAAGCAGTACGGATCAGAAGAAACATCTTTAATCTTAATTTGCTAGAATTTAAAACTATTTGTACTCGATAGAGTTAGTAAAAATAGCTTCGCACGCCTTAGGCAGCTACTTCAAAGCAAGTAACACCAAACATCTCCCATCAGTTTCGATGTTCCTTTGTCTACTTGTACATATATAACATTGCACTAATTATTACTGGAGAACCACATTCCAGATAAGCGGCAAGGCCGAATTCCGCTAGAACAGGCTATTTTCAGCTAAGTAGTAGCCTTGCACAACTGGCACAGGTTTCGATCAGCCTGGATACTTGCCCGCTGTTCTTGGTCAGTTCTGCCACGAGTTTAGTAAGTTAAATTTGGTAACACGCTCATCATCACGTTCACACGCAGAGGAGGAAGAGGGAATTGCCAAATCTTGTGTGGACACAATTTGTAAAACGCTTTTGCAAACCAGCGTGGCTTCTTTTAGGTTCGATACGTGAAATTAGCGTAATGAATTATTCTAATGTCCCTAATCACATTTTTCTGCACTAAGTTAGAGGCAGTCAGGAGTAATCTTACTTTCAAATTTAACTTTAAAAATATGCAGTTTTTAATATTTATATGGAAAGACCATTAATAAGGTTAGAGACCGCCACGGGTAACCGAAGTCGTTAAGGCGCGGAGAAAGGTCTGCGGTTCGATTCCCGCCAGGACCATTCTTCCTAACCGAGTTTTTTCCAGGTTTTCCTCAGGCCTCACAAATGGCAAATTCCGGAGAGTTACCCTAAACTTGCCTGTTACGTTCCCATCCTTTAAAAAGGGAATCTATTCCCAATATATCATTTCATCTCATCACTGTCCACCGTCTGTGGCGCCTCTATAGTAAAAACGGGCTTTAAATACTATTAAAAAGTCGTCGATAAGAAGTTATAACTAATAGTATCAAAGTCAAATGTTTTTATTTGCCGAAGTCGTTAAGGCGTGGACTCGTGAGCGGGAGGTCTGGGCACGAATCCCACCAACACCGTCCTCCCTGACTGATGCTTTTTCCAGGTTTTTCTCAGTCCTCATAAATGGCTAATGCGGGCGAGGGCCTGGAACGTTTCCTTCCTTAAAACATATCCTTTCCCAATATCTCATTTCGTCTCATTTATCAACAGAGTCCATCGCCTGTGGTGCCTCTGTAGCAAAAACGTCCGTTAAACAATATTCATTCATTCTTGGCGGTCCTAATAGTGCAGTATCTTGTCTCCTAAACCCAAGATCGCCGGTTCGATGGATTTTATCGGGCGTAAAAATCTACGTATGGCTACCTTCGGAAGGGAAGTAAACCTTTGGGTCCCATTTGGTAGATTTATGTCACGATAAATAACCTTAAGACTGAAAGAAGAGGTCTGTGAGCAAAAATTATCGGCCGTTTCACCCCCTGAATTGAATGGGACGCTGATGACCTCAGATGTTAAAGAGCGTCCGTAAATAAGCACAATAAAAACATATTTTCTTATTTAAATATATGGCCTTTAGAGGCCGTGCTTCGCCAGCTTTACGCCATTCCATTGATTCTCTTTTGAACAAGGGATCATAGTAGAGGACCATAGTTTCATCTGCTGTAACAATGGTTTGCAGAACTTCTCTCCCGTTACCACGGTAAAGTTCCAAAAATGTCTGACAACAGATGACTCGTTGCTGTTTTTAGGTTGAGGAAAGAAGTCTAGGCATCTACCCATCTTGCACTAACTTTATTCATGTTTAAATGTTCATGAATAATTCGAAGCATTGTTGTTTTAGTTATTTCTGTAACTTTGAGCCGCCGGTCTTCCATAATATCTTCTTCCACAAGAGCGAGCGATGTTTTCAGGAGTGAGCACCTCCAAGGGCCGACCTGCACGCTCTTCGTTTTCAATACTTTCTCAACCCGGCCATTCGAAAAAAATTCCATTCTTTTATGGTAGAATATGAGGGAGATACTTCCCCATATATACCGTCCAATCGCTGTTTAATTTCATTTGGAGTAAATCAATCTTTTGTGAAGAACTTAATAATAGCTCGAAACTCCATTTTGAACATGTCACAATCTTCTACACATAGCCTTCTTTATGCAATATATCTGAACAACTGAACACAAGTTACAGTTGCAATTATTTACTTAACAGGCAAGGTATGACATCAGATAAGGCTTTTGTGAAAGCGATAATCCTTATCGGCGAGGCCGGACACTTATGGACCTATCCTCGCATGGGTGTGGAACAATAAAATTCAAGTAAAAATGAGATTCTTGCACACATTATCTGAATATTCCTTATTAAATCATAATGGCAAGAAACGAATTGGCAATTCTATAATTAGCAGAAAGATGAAATGAAAATACATAAAGAAAGCATGGACAGTTCGAGGCTGGAGAATCAACCAAATGGAAAACCCGGAATGTGTTGTATGGGGACGCAATGAACTGCAGAAGTCCAAACTTTGAATAACGATGATGAACTTGTACCTTCTAGTAAAAACCATCACCGTGGTTTTATTCGTGAACTATTAAGATTAAAGTTTGTTTTATTATTTGCATGGCTTGTATGTAATCTTCTGTGGGCTGCCTTCCGAATCTGCCATTACGATTTCGTCATCTCCATTTTTTTAGTAGTGTTTAGCATCCGTTTTTACTGCTGAGGCACCACAGGCGGTGCACATTGGTGATACATTGGGAAAGGATATGTTTTAAGGAAGGAAACGCTCCAGGCCCTCCCCGGCATTAGCCATTTATGAGGACTGAGAAAAACTTGGAAAAAACCTGTCAGGGAGGACGGTCCTGGCGGTATTCGAACCCAGACCTCTCGCTCACGAGTCCGCGTCATAACGACCTCGGCCACCCGTGGCGGTACTGCCAAGAAAATAAGGGAAAATAATTAAGATAAAGTTCTGTATAATTTTAGTTATTCCAGAATGTTAAACATGAATGTGAAAAGGGGGCTTAACAAAAAAGAAATAGGAAAGGAAATGTGAATCTTAAGATATGTTGCTCAATAAATGCAGCGAAAATATAAGCAAAGAGCTTTAAGTTACGAATTTAAATGCTGAAAAAATAAACACCTTGGAAGAATGTATTAATGGTTTGACAGCAGACCCAACTCTATGCACAATGTAAAATTATACTTACAGAAAAATCAGGATTGCTGCAATACCAAGGTCACAATGGAAAAACCAATTCTAGACGATACCGTGAGAATGAACATTTGTTATCCCAGCATCATGAATCATTCACAAAAAGTACTTTCATGCACACCATCTGACGCTCACAACCCAAACGTGAGAACAAAGGAGGGAGCGCACTGAATTATCAAAAGCAGACCTCTTGTTCTCATCTGGCATCCTCAATCACGCCTCCTGTTGGTTACTAATTATAGACTTGTTTAAGAAAATCTTCTTAAAAGCGAAACATTCATCAATTCAGACTGTTTTAGTTGATATATCGTATGCAGGTCTTGTACCATAAGAAGAAACAAAGAGAGCACAAATAAAAACAAACTGCTGCAACTTTTAACTGAAGGTTCAAAAATCTGGTTGAAATTGTCGTGGAGTTGTAGAGGGTAGTAAGCAGCACCCCTCCTCGCATAAAATATTGGTAACAGAAAAATATGAGGCAAGATTAGAATTGGCATAACGCAATGTTTATATTTAAAAATTCGCTATGGAATTGAAAGGCATACTCCGGGAAGAGATATTATTAGCCTGGACTAGAATGGCTCGTATTTCGATTCGCGACAATAGACATGCAGCAAGCATGGATGTCCGACGTTGCTAGTTTCAACGTACTTAATTAAAACCTATCCCATATTACCTATGACACAAATACAATGAACTGTATGTTGCATACAAAGAAATGCAGCAAAACATACCTAATATCCTGAAATAATAATGTAAATGTAAGCAGAAATACAACAACGCTGCATTTCGCTGCAGGTTGGAACGCGCCAACCGATCCGCGGACATACTCACACCTTACGAATTGCTAAAACACTGTTGAACGGAATGATTCGTTAATTTAACTATATCGACCTAACAATGAAAAACACTGTAAGAGACGGTATCACAATCGAACTTGATCTACTTCAAAGTCTAAATACCACACAAAATAAGTGTCATGGTCCCTCTTGACACCAGTAGAATCCTTGTTCTAAAGTCCAGAAATATATCCTTCTGTTCTTTCTTTAGTGTTTACTATAACTAACTCATAAAGCATTCACTTGAATAGCGGGGGGGGGGGATATGAATAAATGAGTAGTGTTTAACGCCTGATTTTACTACTGAGGCACCACCGGCGATGAACACTGATGATGCATGAGATGAAATGATATATTGGGAAAGGATTTATTTTTAAGGAAGGAATCGTTCCAGGTCTAAGTTTTTTACGGCATCTCCCGGGCATTTGCTATTTATGAGCAGTGAGGAAAACCTGGAAAAAACCTCAGTCAGGGAGGACGGTCCTGGTAGGTTTCGAACCCCAAACCTCCCTCTCACGAGTCCGCGCCTTAACGACCTCGGCCACTGAAGCGTCAGCGGGGGGGGGGGGGCTGTTTATATATCAGTAAATTTTTTGTATTTGAAAATGGCTGCATTTCATCAAGTTTGAACTTCAATGACGCCAGTGTCTTTGGATGAATTTGGTTCCACCGTGTTCCTCTTGTTAACCAAACTGTGTCATTGAAAAACGGACAAAAAGGATAACTGGAAATTGACTCTAACAGGATCAGGGTGACCACGTTTCGATTTTAAATTTTAGATTTTCAGTTTTTCAGCATTTCAAAACACCGTTACCTTTCCTTGCAAGTACAGACTTTCAGCATAAGCTGCCTTCACTGTAGCTGAAGAACCAGAACTTTTTGTACTTGCATACAAAGAACCTCCTGAGTGCTTTTATAACAAGATGCAAGTGTGTTGTTTCTTTCACCCTTTCATCCTAAAAGATCTCTCTGGGATCACGAACACAAAGAAATTTCCATGCAGGTACCTACGCAAAAGGAATTTCAAAGGCGCCGCCACCCTGCAGTGACGTTCATTAATAAAAACTTTATTTGGGAGTCTCAAAGGAAGCTAGGCCAATACTAAATGTCTGACCTTAGTCCCCAATTAAGTAAAAGCCTGCCCATTTCATGCCAGAATATGTCTGCAAGGCAACTGATACAGCAACCTACATATGCGCTACAAAGCTACCTCATACTTTTGTTTCGTAAGGTTTGGGTATAAATAATAATTATGATGAAAAGTGCATATTTTCCATAGAATTTAATCTATGAGTTAAACAACAAAATTTCTTGGTATTTTGCCCAATTAGATTATAGAACATTTTGTATCGTTCACACATGCAATTCTCATTGCATTAGTAAAAGGTTTTTCAGGTAACGTTTACTGAAATACGAGGGAGGTCCATAAGGTTCCGGTCTAATCGTTTTCTAGGTATGATAGAGACAAAAACAGTTTCTCACATATTTGAATTAACATTTCAAGGCCCCCCTCCACATAGTCAGAAGTCTTGTTTACAAAATGGGCATAAACAGCATCTATCAATTAAATTTTCTTCCTCGAAGGTTTTTTTGAGTTTTAAGAAGAGGGAATAGTCACTGCCAGCTAGATCTGGGCTGTAGGGTGGATGGCCGATCTCCTTGAAGTCCCCTTACTTCACAGCTTCCTTTGCAACAAGAGCTGTGTGCACAGGCGCGTTGTCATGAAGAAGGCGCACACCACCACTCAGCTTTCCTCGCCTTTTCTCTTTGATAGAAGCACGTAGTCTGTGCTAGCATAGTACTCCCCGTTTACTGTGGTGTTCCTCTCCTTGAAGTCAATGAAGAGTATTCCTTCACAGTCCCAAAATATTGTGGCCATGGTCTTCTTGGTTGACTGAGTGACCTTGGCATTCAGAGACGGTGATTCGCCGAGTTTACGCCACTCCATTGATTTTCTTTTGGACAAGGGATCATAGTACAGGATCATAGTTTCATCTCCTGTAACAATGGTTTGCAGAACTTCTCTCTCATTACCACGGCAGAGCTCCAAAATTCCTGACAACAGATGACTCGTTGCTGCTTTTGGACTGAGGAAAGAAGTCTGGTTACCCATCTGGCTCTAACCTAATTCATGTTCATGAATAATTCGAAGGACTGTTGTTTTAGAAAAGCCCAACCTTGCTGCTATTTCTGTAACTTTGAGCCGCCGGTATTCCATAATTTCTCCTTCCACAAGAGCGATGTTTACAGGAGTGAGCACCCCCAAGGGTCGATCTGCACGCTCTTCGTCTTCAATGCTTTCTCGACCCATTCAAAAAGTTTGGCCCATTCTTTTACAGTAGCATATGAGGGGGATAATTCCCCATATACACCGTCCAATCGTTGGTTAATTTCATTTGGAGTAAGTCATTCTTTTGTGAGTTGTTTACTTAAGAGATAAGATATGACACCAGATAGAGATTTTGTGAAGACAAGGCCAGAAACTTATGGACTTACCCTCGTACATTTTTTATTAGATACAGTTACAAAAAATATCTGCAAAAGCAGTGATACTCAATATTAACTTCTTTAAAGATTACTAATTAAAGGTAGCAATGGAGATGGTGTCGAATATCCAAACAAATATTTGCAATTGTTGCTCACCAGAATGTCATAATTATTTCTCGTATGCTTAGAATTTGCAGTGTGGAAAACATGAACTTTATTAATGCACGAAATAATTTTGTCAATATTCTTTTAGCAATGAGAAACGCAATTATGCAAATATTGGAGCTATTTTAATAAGAAAATAAAAATCACAAACGCTCTGCCTTTAATTAATGGACTCCGAATTAACTAGATGGATACGAAACTATAAATGTAAGCAAATATAATGTGAAGCATCAAATAATACTCTTGACATTTCTGAACTACACATTGATTACCTTATCAATATAACATGTCATTAATTTGTAGTCTTCTACCTGAATTCCATGACAGTCCCTGTTAAAGTGGGCAATCTTATGACTCTGCATTACTGAGGCGCCAGAACCTATAACGTTACTCTAGGTATGTACAAGATGAGAAGATTTTTATTTTATTGGAGGTTAAAGTCTGACATAACACGTACTGCAGACATCTGCTCTGCAACCCACAATCATCGATCATCATTAAGCTTTTTAGTTTTTCCGACTACGTGAGTGCCATTGTAACCTAACTTATTTCATTTCCATAAGCAGTTCATTGCATTACCGCGAAGTCTTTGTGCTTACCATAACAGAGATAAGCGTGCAGTTACCACAACAGTAAGCACGGCTGTCTGCAGGTATTTCATGCCAGGAGGCAAACACCTTGCAGGGTCACAAGGTTATTTATGAGTATTTGAAGTGCATATACTAGTCGGGAGCTGGAGAGATGGCTAGTCAGAGGAATATGCTGATAATGTATTGTGTCAGAGGGGTGCATTGTTCACTAGTTGCGCACGCGTCGTAAACAGACCCTGTGCTTGTGCTATGATACGTTTAGAAAACACTGACCACTTGCAGGATAAAGTTAATATGCTTAATATTTCCTTACTTTGGCATTTCTCAGGATATTGTTTGGCTTAAGTTAATATGCTTAACGTTTCCTAACTTATTAAAGAATTATTAAACATAGTTGGGTACTCACTTTCTGAAATGTTTATATGCTCTATTTATTCTGCCAGAAAGAGTAGCGGCCATATCGGAATAGTCTTCATTTTCCTCACTGGAGTCACTTGAGTCATTCGTTAAGTGTATATTTCAGTAACGCTTGCTTATTAATTTCTCCAGTAATATTTTTCTATCTTAGCTCGGACTACGCATGCTCAATGGGGTTTAGTTCACACATATATGGAAGGTAATCGTAATGCACCGTGACCATGTAATTTTAATATTTCGTCAATACGAAAGACTTAATGTGATTGTTTAAGGTTCTCTGTTAATCTGTAGTTCAGATTTTCTTGTATCTGTTGAACAAGAAATCTTATTTTGCAGCCAGGATATACTTTCTTGTTTTACTGCGTATTTTGAATGGGGTTTGTTTTCCTCAACGCTGTGATAGGGAACATTATCCATAACAACAACACTCTTCTCTGGAAGGTTGGGAAGAAGCTCATTGTTTATCAGAAGCTCAAAATTTCGGAAATTCATGTGACTATGATAATATCCCGAGTTTAGCCTGCTTGAAAAATTAATAATGAATTCTTTATAAACCCCATTTCCGATCCTACATGGGCAACAATAAGACGATTACCGAAATTCGATTGCTGAATGGTGGTGTGCGCCTTTTTCACAACAACGCGCCTGTGCACACAGCTCTTGTTGCAAAGGAAGATGTGAAGAAATGTGACTTCAAGGAGATCGACCATCCATCCTACAGCCCAGATCTAGCTCCCAGTGGCTATTTCCTCTTCTCAAAACTCAAGAAGGACCTTCGAAGAAGGAAATTTAAGTGTGACAAAGAAGTGATGGATCTGTTTGCCCCTTTTTCAGAAAAGACTTCTGACTATTGGGGGGGGGGGGGTGAAGGTGAAGGAAGGAAGGAATGAATTAATGTTAATCCAAAGATGTGAGAAGTGCATTGCAACAAAGGGTATAAATATATTGAAAAGTGAATTATAATTTCTGTCTTTATCATATCTAGAAAATGTTTAGGTCGGAAACTTATGGACCTATCTTCATATACCAAATCCTGCTTTTCTTTAAACAATGAAAGGAGAAGCACCTCAAATGTCGCACTTCGACAACATTTCCGTTCATGCGCGACATTTTTGTGTGCCAAAAACGTGTCAGAAACCTATTGTATCTACTAAATTCTCCATATACCATGTCAATGCCGATTTCTGCCAAAGGCAAAGCCATTGCAACTTTTTTTTTAAAAAATGCCTCTTTTTTACTATTAATTGTGCACAGTTCCTTTTGATTCTGACCTTTAATGCTATTCTAAACACAATGTGCACGCCTTTTGCGATATGACATTAGAAGACAAAAATGCTCTTTCATACAGCTTCAGCCTATTTGCAATGTAAAACGCTGGGCGCTCCAAGAATAAGAAAGGTTAAGAAAAAGCGAACTTGTTAAAGGGATTGCCGTTAAAAATAAACGTTACTTCAACATACAGGGGCTTTGCGACCCACGCATTTGATTTCATCTTTATGTGATGGCAGGAATAACGGAGCGCGCGTTTTCCTTTTGTTTTAATGCAGTAACCTTTGCGGTTTGCATGTTGACTCGCTTTACATGAACTGAATGATGGAGACATGCTTTTGGTTGCAGGTTTAGAAGGACATTTTCCATCACCTGTCGTTACTACCACTTTTGTTGCTTTTTATGTTATATTGCTTTAATTTGTACAGGTTAAAACTTAGCTGAGTTAGCGTATTACTGCTATTAGTTTGTTGATCTTTTTATTTCTTTACTGAATTCATTTTTGTACATTTTGCTTCATAAAAGTGAACTTATTGCTTATTATTTTTTTGCCTTATTGAGAACCAATATTTTGAGAATATTCCATGTGATTTCCATATCTTTATTATTATTATTATTATTATTATTATTATTATTATTATTATTATTATTATTTTAAGGTCACCTGCCGAAATATCAGCACGGTAAATGACTTGAATCAATGAAGGTGCAACTCAGCATCTTATATTTCTCTCCAACCCTCGTGTTTCTCTTTAGCTGTATAAGAGTATTGCACTTCATGTCCTTTAGATTAAATATGTGGTAATTTTAAGTAATAAATAGCAAGTAGAGTTACGAGGGTAGGTCCATAAGTTTCCGGCCTAACCATTTTCTAGTTATAATAAAGACAAAACTATATTTCACTTTTCAATATATTTACCCTTTATCGCAATACACTTCTCACATCTTTAAATTAACATTTCAATACTCCCCTACCAAAAAGTCAGAAGCCCCTTGCATGCAAAATGGGCATAAACAGCATCCATCACTTCTTCGTTAGACTTAAATTTCCTAGGAAAGTCCTTCTTGAGTTTGTGAAGAGGAAATACTCATTGGGAGCTAGATTTGGGCTGTATGGTGGATGGTCGATCTCCTTGAGGCCACATTTCTTCACAGATTCCTTTGTAACAAGAGCTGTGTGCACAGGCAGGCGCACACCACCGCTCAGCTTTCCTCGCCTTTTCTTTTTGATGGAAGCACATAGTATGTGCACTAGGCCAGCAAGTACTCCCCATTTACTGTGGTGTTTCTCTCCTTGAGGTCAATGAAGAGTATCCCTCACAGACCCAAAAGAATGTGGCCATGATCTTGATTGACTGGTTCCTTCAGGCGGTGCTTCGCCAGGTTTACGCCACTCCATTGATTCTCTTTTGGACAAGGGACCATAGTAGAAAACCATAATTTCATTTCCCGAAACAATGGTTTGCAGAACTTCTCTCTCGTTGTCACGGCATAGCCCCAAAATGCCTGACAATAGATGACTCGCTGCTGCTTTTGGACCGAGGAAAGACGTCTATGCACCCATCTTGCACTAACCTTAATCATATTTAAATGTTCATGACTTATTGGAAGGACTATTGTTTTAGAAAGCTCCAACCTTGCTGCTATTGAGCTGCCAGTCATCCATAATTTCTCCTTCCACAAGAGCGATGTTTTCAGGAATGAGCACCTCCAAGGCCGACCTGCACGCTCTTCGTCTTCAACGCTTTCTCGGCCTATTCGAAAAAGTTTGGCCCATTCTTTTACGGTAGAATATGAGGAGGGTGCTTCCCCATATACACCGCCAAATCGCTGTTTAATTCCATTTGGAATAAGTCCTTCTTTCGTGAAGAACTTAATAACATCTGGATACTGCATTTTGAACAGGTCACAAACTTCTACACACAGCCTTCTTTATGCAACTATATCTCAACAACTGAACACAGCGGAGCGGAGCTACAGCTGCAATTATTTATTTAACAGATAAGATATGACACCAGATAAGGATTTCGTGAAGGTGATAATCCTTATCGGCGAGGCCGGAAACTTAAGAACTACCCTCGTAAGAAAGAAAAGCAATACAATACAATCCCAGTTAAATTTTAGAGGCAATTTTTAATATAACAATGTTTCAGGGTCTTTGCTCATATTTTTAAATTTTCCCTTAGACCCGGAATACGGTGTGCTTCATTTAATAACGAAGTACTTAGTAGATGGAAAACTACAGCCAGAAGTTATTTTCTATGAAATGTGTTAAGGATATATTTCAGTTCTATAAATTATGAAAAGGAAATATTGTAATTTCACATGGAAGCAGGTCTACAGTTTACAACGTGAGGAAATAAATGGTCTAACCATTGACGGTTAGTATCGACGTAGAGTCTACAATGTAGCGTTTAAATAAACCAATCGTAAATAATAATTCGCCCACCTTACAATTTAATTCGAATGCTATGAGTTTAGCCTGAACAATAAATCTACAGTTAATTATTATTAAAATAAATGCAAATTTCAGGAAATGAACGTAGTGGGCCTGATAGTGGGGGCAATGATTCCATATTAAATAATTGATGCAGACATGAAAGGTTTTGAATGATTTGTCGACAATACAAACGAATTTGTTATTACCGTCATTAGGACTCCTTAAACATTAAAAAAACACAATTTTCTTGCACAATTGTGCAGCTTACCGTAAGTTTTACGATCTGCGTTTTATCCTGTCTTTATGCTGACCTGTAAACGCAGGAGGTTGAGCAGTCGTACAAAGCCTTCGCGCGTGAACTAGGCCGATAATAGCCGGCGGCACACAACGGCTGGCAGCTGTGTCGACCCCCAACAAAATTTGACAAGTATAGCCGCTCTTGAGCTTCAGGCTTTCTAGTTATATTGTCATAACATAATTGAAGTCACTCTGTTACACGTGTACCATGTACCAGTTTTCTCATCTTGCAAGCGAATTTCGTTATAAACTTGAGTTTCTCTGTGCTGAAGCATGTGAATTAGGTATACTATCCTTCATACTCTATAAAATGAATCGCAGAAATTTAATATCATGGGCTGCAATTGTTGAACAGTAGTGACTCTACATGGTTTCAACTTTAACAGTTTTGTAGCTTTCCAAGTTGTGATTTGAGAAACTTACGGTAACCAGCAAGTGTAAATGTAGTAAATAATGTAGCAGTATATTTTGCACTGTATTTCATAAATTTATAAAGCTATTAATATGACATTTTATGAGATATTAAGATATTTATATAAGGATGCTTTGAAAATTTTCTAATGCACATAAAAAGTTTTTTAAACAATAACAAAACTTATTTCTCGATAACTTAAATTTTTAACATAAATGCACGTCTTTCTCAGGATTGGCTGGAGCAATCTTGCCGAAAATTTGCACTCTCATAATGTATGCAAATGTAAAGTGTGGTAACTGGAACTATTTAAATATCACTAGTAGTTGATAAAAATCAATACCACTATGAAATTAAAAATATTTTTTTTTGTTTAAAATTTGAAAATTAGCTTCTTTTCGAACAACTAGCACAAATAATTATTTTGGTTCCCAGGATAGCTTGTTCCCTACAGTTTAAATAAAAGACAGTAATTCCAATTGCATGAACAGTTTATAATAGAAATGTATGATTATCTCACAGTGTTTCCAGTTTTTTAACAAGAGTTTATTTTGGTTTAAAATTTTTTAAAAAAATTGTTCATGTTGTTCATGCATTTCTGACACCTGCTTAGGAAATTGCTCATTATACACTGCAGTTCCCTCTGAGATGTGGCAGCAATTTCTTGACGAATGTTAGTTTTAAGTTCATATAAAGTGTGTGGATTTGTTTTGTACACTTTCTCTTTTAATGCCTCCCAGAGATAAAGAACACTTCCCGTTTCACGAAATGTATTTACTAATCGATGACTCGAACTCCAATTAGGAACGCGAACATTAGAAACTTCCTTTTGAAACAACTCCTTACAGCACACGCTGATTCTGTACGCACGTATAAATCATACATGAATACTCTTTGGGGAACAGAATATTTGTATTGCCCTATTTCACTCGATATACGTTCAATGTATTGCATCGCCTAACAAACACTTGCTACTTGCGCAAGATTTCACCTCACACTGAAGCCTCGCGCAGCGAAGAGGAAATATATTCCCCGCCTCCGCCGACATAACGCTGCCGGCCGGTCCCGCGGTTGCGTCAAGCATTGCTCACCTTGTACTACCAAATCCGGAAGAAGTGAACAACTTTATTTTTTTTAAAAAATTAATATTACTATTCCAGTGAAGTTCATGCTGTACAAATCGTAGTATTAAGTTTGATATCACTAAATAAAGCTATATTGTTATTTAATTTACCTACTGCAAGTTATTCCTTGAGTTCCTATAGTTGGCAGACATTGTGATGAGGAATGACAATCGGTTAGTCGGAGATATTTGCTGTTTTTAAAATGTTCTTTTGGAAAATTAAACGGTTTAAATATTTTCCAAAGGAGACTAGCTCAAAAGGTTACTATAGACCTTTAGGTGGATATCAATCAACTATTTCGTTGTTAATATAAAACGTACCCAATGCTATGCTAATTCTTTGAAGCGATCCTTGCTTCCCCATACAGAAGCCCCACGTTGTAAACTTTAATATTCAGCAGGGAAGTAGATGTGCGTTGCAACTCCGCCGTTAACACATGTGTAATCTGCCTCGTACGTCACGTACTGTCACATGGTGCGTGACACAACGACCTTCGTTGCTAATCAGGCCCCCGTAATGTGTATGACAAACTGCCGCTTCGTAACATTGCTTCCTTAATGGTTCCACTATTTTAGCTGTACAATGAATACCCTTCTGGCTCAAAGTTTCACATTACCCGTTCACTCTCTCTTTTATTTATGCATAGATATAGGTATTTACCAAGTACCAAAGAATGCAACATAAATGAGGTGGAATTTACCTAATTTTGTTATTGCGCAAAGCCTTGCCACTGAAAATGCGTTGAATTGGCAAGCTCGTAACAAAAGTTCGAAATCCCCTTCAAACTATGCATATAAACATCTAAACCCCACCTGCCACTTTGAACTCTTAAGGCTTACATAACTTAAGGTGAAACGTAACTATGGAGACCATAGACGCCATAAGAGAAGATTTACAAAATCTTCCGCTCACGGTTGTTGCTATAGAGATGTCTATAAGCAACAACATTTAACACACAATGATCATTTTACTACAAAAATAAACAGTATCACAGACTGCTTTGTTGATTTGGTTTATTTACGGACGCTCTTTGACATCTCAGGTCATCTGCGTCCCCATTTAATTCAGGGCGTAAAACGGCCGACAAATTTTGCTCAGAGGCCTCTTCTTTCAGGCTTGAGGTTCTTCTTCGTGCCGTAAATGTACAACACGGGACTCACGGCTTTACTTCCCTTCCGAAGGTAGCCATACAGACTGCAGTGGATTGAGTTGTTAAAAGTATAGCGAAACCACCATTAACCAAAACAAAGAAGGGGTAACCCGATTTCGGGTAATAAATAGACGTGTATTTCCACAGTATAAATATAATTAATATGGTTCATAAAAAGTATTTTGATACAAAAGGAAAATTGAGCAAAATGTTGATAAAATAAAATAAAAAATAAAAATGTAGGTAATAAAGTAAAATGCAAAAAGTTACTTATTTTTTAAAAATGTCCGATTTTTTCTTATGTTTCTTCTCTCTCTCTCTCAACAGTTAGAGTAGGGTGCATTTTATCAATAGCGTAATAACTATTTTAATTTGTGTCACATCTTCAAACCCAAATAACACATTAGGAAGGGGGGAAAAAGTTAACGCATAATTTAATGTTGCAACAATATTACTGTTGTTGAGTAAACTTTACAGTTGTCTCGTTAAACCGGATTTTACATTTTTCAAATAATATTCCCCTTCCCCTTTTACTTAATCTTACTAGTTCTTGAGGTGCAACTTATGAATAGTTAAATTGTGTCTTTATCAACAGCGATACTTGCCGTGCGACTGACAGAGCTATTGATGTACTAATTAAAAAAAACCTTGAATTAATCAAGTGTCGTTTTTCATTGATTTGCTCCATCCTCTGAAACACAAATTCATTTAGGTACCCATACGTTTAAGGACCTTACTGCACCATAACCATATCACCACCATCTCCACTATGATGGCTTAGCGTCATCATTCATTTGAACATGAATAAGATTAGTGCAAGATGGGTGGGTGCCTAGACTTCTTTCCTCTCCAAAAGCAGCAACGAGTCATCTGTTGTCAGGCCTTTTTGGATCTCTGCCGTGGCAACGGGAGAGAAGTTCTGCAAACCATTGTTACAGGAGATGAAACTATGGTCCTCTACTATGATTCCTTGTCCTAAAGAGAATCAATAGAGAGGAGTAAACCTGGCGAAACACCGCCTCTAAAGGTCAAAGTCACTCAGTAAACCAGAAATATCATGACCACAATCTTTTGAAGAGTATTCTTCGTTGACTTTAAGGAGAGGAACACCACAGTAAAAGGGGAGTACTGTGCTGGCCTACTGCGCAGACTACGTGCTTCCACCAAAGAGAAAAGGCGAGGAAAGCTGAGTGATGGTGTGCACCTTCTTCACGACAACGCGTCTGTGCACACAGCAAAGGAAGCTGTGAAGAAATGTGGCTTCAAGGAGATCGACCATCCACCCTACAACCTACATCTAGCCCCCAGCGACTATTTCCTCTTCTCAAAACTCAAGAAGGACCTTCGAGGAAGGAAATTTAAGTGTGGTGAAGAAGTTATGGATGCTGTTTATGCCCATTTTGCAAACAAGGTTTCTGAATATTTGGGGGGGGGGGGTTGAAATGTTAATTCGAAGATGTGAGAAGTGTTTTGTAATAAAGCGTAACTATATTGAAAAGTGAAATATAGTTTTTATCTTTCTCATACCTAGAAAATGATTAGGCCGGTAACTTATGGACCCGCCCTCATAAATGATGTAGTGGATGTAAGTTCGACACGTTCCTCGTCGTTATCTTCTTTAGATAAAGTTTATCTCAACCCATCATAAAATAACAGTCTGAATAGAAGTTGAAAATGTTTTTATTTTTCTTTATCGGTTGGAATAACTGTTAAAAATGTTGTAAATGCAACCCCCCTTGACAACGTTTAATCTTTAGCTTCTTAATAAAGATTACTAGCATGGTTTAATGTCATTAGAAAGGAAGATAATAAAAATTAAACACAGGGCAAATGTGAGCGCTACATATGCGCGCAAGGTTGATGCATTTCTGTTTTTAAGAGCGGTGGCCCTATCGAAGCTCTAAATCATCTTGACGTCTCCCAAATTAGAAGCCATTAAACGCTCTGTTCCATCTTGTACGGCATATTTTATAGGCTTTTCAGAATGAATAGAGTCTTACAAACTTCTTGACTGGCAACACTTTCAACTGATGATTGTATTCATTAAATCTAGCGCAAATAAAGCATGCTATTCGTTCCGAAATATCTTTACATACTTATGACATTAAAATATTACTCAAATCAATATTAAGCTACAGATGCGAAACTCGAATAATGGACTCGAAGCACACTTGAAAGGAAAAACCTAAGCATAATGCACGGTCAAAAAGTAGGAGGTAACGTAATATGACACATAACATGAAATAAATTGTTTCTGCAAACATTATATGATTATTTTCGGATATACTATTTTTGCTGCTCTAATGTATTTCAGTTTATTTTATTTAATGAAAAATATATAAAAGTGCCAAAAATACGCTTTGTTAAAAAATATTCGACAAAAATAACAAAAGTAAAAACATAAAAGCCAAAAACCAGGGGTTGTTTTATAAAGAACTATGACTCTCACACTCTTGTTTTTTTTCCCTTGGTTTTTTTTTTGTTTTTTGTTTACAACTTACCCTTAGACTCATTCTTATAATTCCCATTATCTTTCTCAAAGTGGTCCCCATTGGGTGCAATGCACCTGTCCCAGAGTTCCTGCAGCTTTCCAAGACATGCAAAAAAAATTTTTGACAGGTCTCTGAGAACCTCCTCTGCAGCCTCCACCACTGTTTTTGATAATGTAAAAATTCCTACAAGAAGCTGTTTCTTTTTTAATTGTTTTTATTTGGGGGGGGGAAAGAAAAATGTCATACGGAACTAAATTTGGACTACAGGGAGAGCGAGGGACACACTTTACCTTAATTTTTGTGAACATTATTCAGCAACAGCATTTGTCATATGCGGTCGTGCATTATCGTGGTGCTGCATCCAGCTTATTGCACGAAATGTTTGCCTTTTGGCTTGTAGAGCGTGCAGGACATCTCTATAGTATTGTCCAGTTACAGTTTGTGTGCCGGTACGACATGCTGATAAATCATTTGTTGAATATCGAAAAATGATATGACCATAACTTTCGCAAGAAGCAACAACCCATTTTGATCCCTCTCCAACACTGACACAAGAGTTTTGCTGTTTACTCTTAGGATGGAAATGATATAACAAAGTTTCATCAGCAGTAATCTGAGACAGTATTTATGAACTGCCTCCCCCATATTTAATTAGAGTAATTATTGCAAGTAATTTTATGTAACTTCCGTATTATAGTCATGAGTGTAATGCCATTTTATTTCGTGTACAAGTGTTGAATCATTGTTTGTGATGTTACTTTCTTATGAGAGTGCAGAAAGTTACCCCAGCCATAAAATCTGACCTTGGAAATTTCTGTTGCCTATTGTAACAACATTTGTAAAGATGACCCAAGCAATCCGATGTTTTCAGAATTTCTAAAGGAGAATCCTTGAGTAAGATGTTCATTTGTATACTGTTAGGGATTGTAAAGCAAGGAAGAGTAATAAAGAGTATGACGATTGCGGGGATGAAAAGACAAGAGAATAACCTCGAAGGGAGATTCTAACCGTTCCATGTAAGAAGTCACGTAAGTCATCTGGCCAATAATGTAGCAGAGAAAAAAATGGAGGGAACAAATTACCCAATAGAGATGCGAAGATGGGAGAAAATGTTCTGGATTTTTCTAAAAACATGTTTGAAATAATAAAGATAGCTTTGTGAGACCGGCAGATTGCCATGTTTATCTGGTCTTGCCATTTTGTGACCGAGGGACTCTCTCCGTTCAGTTCAGTTGGTTGGAAGAAAAGACATTCTCCATTCGATTCTAAGTCAGTGTGTAAGAGTAGGCCCTAGCAGTTTTAGTTTAGCAGTAGAAGAGTGTCGTTTGTGGAAAACTATCAATGAAGAGTAGGCAGTTGTGTCTAAGAATTAGTTGAATTTAGTGCAGTTCATGAGCAGAGTTTTAGAGGTTTAAAGTGCGTTAATGTCAGAGTGGCACATATTCTCCAGGAAATAAAGGCGGCACATTTTTAGGTAGATTAGACTATGAACAATAAATTGTGTATAAGGAGAAATCTTATCAATATCCATATACTCCTTCCCCTATGGTCACAGAACCATAAAAGTATCCAGCAGCAGAGTATCAAATTACCCACGACCATCCAAAACAATCAAATTAAATCCTCCCAAAATCTTTTCCTTCACTCTACATATTTAATTAACCCCCGTTTCTTTATTTAACTTCTTCCAACCTGCACGCGAACGTCCTTTTGCTTGGGAATCGGCAGTCTGGGAACCCACCTCATGTGCCACCTAGCGAATTTTTCAGAATTTCTAAGTATTCATGTTATTCAGCGACCCTCTCTCACAACGATGTTAATGTTTGAGCACAAACTGGACATCCACTTCCCCTTCCTTTGCGTCCCCTCTTTAAACCTTTTAAATCATCTTCCAGCTGTGTTATAGGGAAGAACAGTCTCCATAGTTCTTTATATTGCATAAGCCTCAGGTCGAGACGAAAGTGCAATTTCAGAACAGCATGTTATTCATCGCATATCACCTCCATTTTGCTGTAGACAGACTGAACCTGCTTTAAATTAGAAACGTTTAGTAAAGTTAAATTTTATCGCGAAATTTTACGCTAAAAATTATGATAATTCTTTATTGAACAGCTCTCGTAATACTGTAGTGTAGAATTCTTATTAATGTGATAAAATAAAAGTGTGTGAATAATTGAATTAATCTCAGAAGGCTAAAGTGTTCGTAAAACGATATCATATCGTGTAGCGGTACTTAATAAGAAAGGGAATACTTAATTCAATATATGTGTGTAGAGTGGAGGGAAGAATTTTTGGAAAAAGGAAATTTGATTTGATAGGTTTTGGATGTAATCTCAGGGGTAAATAGTTTCTTCCTCTTCGACGATGTTTACCGCTGTCTTACAGTTTTTCCACGGCTGTTGAGACTCCACTGCTGGATATTTTTATTGTCCTGTGACCATAGGGGAGGGCCTCTTGGAGATTAATATATTTTTTTCGTTAAGGAAGATGACACATTTTATTGTACATAAACTATTGCACTTAACTAATAAAGCTCGTTCACTTTATTCTCTCCCAAAACTAACTACTGCTTTCCACTAACTGAACTGAATGGAGAAAGCCCTTCCACTGATATTGACCCGCTGAATACACTTGCAAAACTGACTGCGGGCCACAAAATTACAAACTAAATAAACATGCCTTACGTGACTTTTTACATGTAGAATCAACTCAAGCGGTTGGCTTCTTCCCTTGAAAAGGTTATTGGCCTGTCTTTTCATCCCTGTAATTGTCTCCATATGTGTTATTCTGCCTTTCCTGCTTTACAATTCTCTAACAGAATACCAATAAACATCTTGCTGAAGGATCCTTTACAAATGTTGTTACAAAAGGCAACAGAAATTTCCAGGTCAGATTTTATGACTAGGGTAGCTTTCTACACACCTGCGAGAAAATAACATTTTAGACACACTAGTTCAACACTTGTACAGGAAAATGACATTACACTCATGGTTATAACGAAGTTGCATAAAATTACTTGCTCCAATTAAATATGAGGGTGGCAGTCCATAAATACTGTCTCAATCGGTAATTACAAATGAACGGCAGTGTACAAATGTCTATTAGCATTGCTGCTGTGATGAAAATTCCTATTCTACATCTAGCTGATATACAAATATACGTGAAGATTGCATAAAGTCAGACGTAATGAGAATAAATGAAAGAAAATGTGTCTTTTTAATGACGTTAAGTGTGTCTATACTTCTGAGTAATTATAATTTCTTCCATAAATAACGCCAAACCGTCCTCCCACCTAGGTTTACGCTCATTTTCTGTAATCGGTATTGGCTAACACATAACACAGACATTTATCACAGCTAAACATCAACGTTCTTTTTTCTTTCTTTAAGCCCGCAGTATCACGCAGAATGTATGTAGCTGAGAAAAAGTTGAAAGACGCGAACAGTGAATGTCGCGAACTATCTCTCACTCTGTTAAGGATCGATGCCAGCCAGCCTTATGCTTTACAGAACATCTGCTCACACGGCCGTCACCGCTGCAACCGACCCAAGCCTTCCAAAGTAATTAGGGAAGTATTGCTCCACCGGGCCTTTGCTCCCAGCTGCTGAACAAATACAGCTTTTGTTACTAGAACGTAAGGTATACAGGGCAGAGAGCTCTTCATTCAACTGAAGCCGCCTTTTAAACTCTACAAAAGTGTTCACCATTTCTACAGCTGTGAGCACCTGCGACAGAGCAAGTGTTCAAGCGCTTTTAAAGCAGCTTCCCTGAAGATTAAAATTCTCATATGCATATGCCTTGAAGCTTTAAATGAAAATAAAGAAATTAGGGAAATTATTTTAATAATCTGACGTTTGTACACCTGGAGTGTTTTATATTTTCTTGATATTGTCATATTCTTCTTTTATCTTGATATTCTCCCCATTCTTGAACCTGCAGGCTTTCATAAATGAATGAATTTTATTTCCACAAACAACATTACAATAAATTTACACATACCAGCAAAATACCCAAAAATTTATTAAACCAAAACTAAGGTACCTTTATTCTCTAGGTTTTAGCAGTATCTGCCTAAACCCTGATTTCTTATCTGTTAACCACCTGGTTGTATGAGTGTAAGAAACCTTCGATTCTTTCCTTCATTACATTTATCTTCCTACTCTTTCTTCCTATTTCTCGTACTTTCCTTCACTGTTTCTAAAAATTCCCCCACTTTCTGGATTCTTTCCACTCTCTTATTCCTTAACATTTTTAATGTCACTATGTCTTAATTTATCAATTTATTGTCCCAAATGTTTTCTTGCCACCATTAAACTGGAGGCTTACATACTACTTTCGTCGTTTTGTTTGTAGTAAATACCGAGAGTGCCAAATAATGTATACACACTTTCACAGTAGATATCTATTTAATATATTTCAAAGTTGGACCGAAAAACAACAGTAATGTGTAGTATGGTGTTCTGTAAACAGATGTGACTCACATACATTATGATAGCGTTGTTACTGACAAGTAAAATCAACAATGAACAAATGAAGCCAAGATTATTGTATGATGTTCTGTAAACAGATGTGACTCACATTACGTTATGCTAGCGTTGCTACCACAAAATGGAGCCAAGATTATCGTTTGAACAGCGGAGGGCAAATTTAAAGTGGTATTGGAAAACCGAGAATGTTGTTGAAGCTCAAAGGCAATGGAGACGTGTGTACAGAACAGAACCGCCAACGCAAGTAATAATTGCACGCATTCCAGATAAATTTGAGAATCTGGTACCGTATGCGATGTTCACAAGGGCAGATCTGGCAGATAACTACATTAACGCCGAGATATACGTACCTCGATGACAATCTTCCAAGTCACTGGATAGGACGAAGAGTTCCGATTGAGTTTCCATCACGTTCTCCGGATCTAACTCCGTTGGACTTCTACCTATGGGGAACTCTTAAGGATGCTGTATACCGTAGAAAAACAGTTATACTGGCAGCACTTCGGGAAGAAATTGAAACGGCATGTGCTGCAATCGCTGAGGACACTTTCGCAAGCGTTGCTCAATCTGAAGTTCAACGTACTCAGAAGTGTATCGACGCCGATGATGCGCATTTTGATTAGTGCTCATCGTTTTCTGTTTGTGTGAGTTCAGTTTTGTTATGTTAACACAGTTTTTTCTTGCTTGAAGTGTGTATACATTTTGTGGCACCCTCTGCATAAAGCCTTTTATCTCCCCCTATTTTTTCTAATTGCTATAATTGTAATTTTCCTCCAAAACCAGGAAGTGTCCTTCAGTACTATCGAACGGGTTGGTTCAGGCAGGAATTTTTGAAATTCGAATTCGGAAAACTCCGGTTCAAACACTATGGGACCGACCATCCTGACTTTGGGATTTATCTAGGTTCCTCCTAATGAATAGTGTTTAACGCCCGTTTTTGCTACAGAGGCACCACAGGCGATGAACACTGATGTACATGAAATGAAATGATATATTGGGAGAGGATTTATTTTTAAGGAAGGAAACGTTCCAGGCCTAAGTTTAGAGTAGCTCCCCGGCATTTGCCATTTATGAGGACTGAGGAAAACCTGGAAAAACCCTCAGTCAGGGAGGACGGTCCTGGCGGACCCCAGACCTCCGCTGACGAGTCCGTGACTTAACGACCTCAGCCTCCCGTGGCGGTGGGTTCCTCCTAGCCGCACTCTTCAATTTCATGCTGTTATAGGATCGAAAGTGCCAGGGCGAGGTGGGCTGGTGCACTATGAAAGTAGTTTGCACTTTGAAAAGTTTTCCCCACACTTTCTAAAGCGATCGAACTACTTGGGTGTGGTGGGGGAACTTCACCAACGTCGGGGTTTTCTCTGGAAACATTGTCACCGCCCGTGGGTTCTCCCTCACATTCTCCGTTTCTCCCGGAGATGTCCCCATTGAGAGGAGGTAAGACTGAAGTACCTAAGTATGCTCCGACCTGGGCAACCTAACCCTCTCAGTATTTCATTTCGTATTGCAATAAAATAGATTTGCATCTTATTGTAGCAGGGAATTGATTTAATATTAATATATTTTAAGTTTCTATCTTTTTTTTTATACTTCATACATATCTCTAATTTATTTTACACCCCGTCTTGCTAACTGAATAAAAATGTATGTACTAAAAGTGACGCAGTATTTATGAGCTGTCACCCCCACATTCAATTAGATTGATTGTAACCAACAATTTTATGTAACTTCGTTATAGCCATGTGTAATGTTCTTTTTCCTGTACAAGTGTTGAATATTGTGTGTAAAATGTTACTTTCTTGCCAAGGCGCAGAAAGGTACCCTAGTCATAAAACCGGACCTGGAGATTTCTGTAGCCCTTTGTAGCAAGGTGCCATAAAACATTTGGCGACTATACAAATGAAAAGAAAGGGAAGAAGCCATCCGCTACATGGAGAAGGCACACATACCATCTTGGCTTAGTTTTGCAATTTTGAGGCAGCAAATAAATTAGTGGAAAGCGATAGTTAGGTTTGCAAGGACGACCTTTATTAGTTAAGTGCCCTGGTGAAATAGTTAATGTACAATAGTGTAAGAACAATAAATTCCATCTTACATAACAAGATATTATTAATCTACAAGACTCCTTCCCCTATGGTCACAGAACAGTAAAAACATCCAGCAGCAGAGTCTCAACAGCCGTGGCAAAATATAAGACAGCGGTAACCATTGCCGGAGAGGAAGGAATTGTTTACCCCTGAGATAACATCCAAAACTTAATAATTCAAATTTCCCTTTTCCAAATATTTCCTTCCCTCCATCTATTACACATTTAATTAACCTTCACTTATTAAATACCGCTGCAAAAGATCAAAATACTTTTCCGCCGCAGAAACGGTTCCTTAACTATTGGCGCGCGCTTTCATCCGGGAATATGCAAGCAAAGTATATCAAAGTAAACGAGTATTTTGGACAAAACTTCCCACATCTGAACCTGTACAGAATTTGAAAATAACCTTGATCACGGGCGATGAATCGCCGTTTTGCGAGAGAATATATGTAGAACAGAAAAGAAAACATTGGAGAGAATGGACAAGAGGAGATAAGAAATAGTGTATCTTATTATCTCTTTTGCTTTTTATCTACCTCGCATACACGGTATCTAGAATCGCCGTATATTTTCTCAAGTTATACTCTCATGTATTTTTATGGCACTCGTGCCGAATTGGTTGCATCTTGCAGGGGTTTACGGATGGATAAAATTAGACGTTACGTATGTGCGGTTCTTCCCTTTAATTTTCTCTATAGTATTTTATTATTCAATGGATGCAAAGTTATACATTTTCGTTTCCTCGTCTATTTATGTGTGTCTGTATTAAATATAATATATTTTAACCTTTAGTGATTCTGACTTGCTGAATTTAATTCAGAACAATTTATACTATAAAAATCAGTGAAACAAAGAGAAGAATTTTCATAGAAACTATATACCAATCATATTAGCAGGTTCTTAGTAATCGGGTATTAACGGTTGTTAAATTAGCTTATTGTTTTATTCAACCATTAGAGCGAAATGTGGGTGCATATTACGGAAAATTACACGACGAATCTGGGACACCGTGTATGTCGTCTAAATTGTTAGCTGCTGAACTTTTACAGAATGCGGGACGAATCTTAAAAATCTAGTTAGCCCCCATTCAATTATTTTCGAGTGTTTAGTGTTATTGCTTTTGGCTAAACATAACAACTACACGAGATACCTGCAAATTCTACAACGTTATAGAACGGGACAAACTTTAATAACCCTTTTGCCTGGAGCTGAGATTACATCAGCAGGTGTTTATTTTTGTGTTCACGGATACCCGAGAGGAATCTGATATATCAGAGTTCGCTCAGGAAAACAACGTTGTCACATCTCTGCAATCTATTTCAGTATATGTTTGAACGGAAAATTCACGATTCAAACCCCAGGAGGCCATAATTTATATTTATTTTAAATATATTGCGTTCATAGGTTTATTTTGAAATACGAGGGTAGGTCCACGAGTTTCCGGCCGCGCCGATAAGGATTATCGCCTTTACAAAACCCTTATCTGGTGTCATACCTTATCTGCTAAGTAAACAATTGCAGCTGTAACTTTCGCACCGCTGTGTTCAGTTATTCAGATATAGTTGCATAAAGAAGGCTAGAAGATTGTGACATATTCAAAATGGAGTATCGAGCTGTTATTAAGTTCTTCACAAAAGACGGACTTACTCCAAATGAAATTAAACGATTGGACGGTGTATGTGGGGATGTATTCCCCTCACACTGTAACGTAAAAGAATGGGCCAAACGTTTTCGAATGGGTCCAGAAAGCATTGAAGACGAAGAGCGTACAGATCGGCCTTTGGAGGTACTCACTTCTGGAAACATCGCTCTTGTGGAAGGAGAAATTATGGAAGACCGGCGTCTCAAAGTTACAGAAATAGCAGCAAGGTTGGGCCATTCTAACACAACATTCCTTCGAATTATTCATGAACATTTAAAAATGATTAAGGTTAGTGCAAGATGGGTGCCTAGACTTCTTTCCTCAGTTCAAGAACAGCAACGAGTCATCTGGCATTTTTGGAGCTCTGCCGTGGCAACGAGAGAGAAGTTCAGCAAACCATTGTTACAGGAGATGAAACTACGGTCCTCTATTATGATCCCTTGTCCAAAAGAGAATCAATGGCGTGGCGTAAACCTGGCGAAGCACCACCTCTAACGGCCATGGTCACTCAGTCAACCTAGAAGATCATGACCACAATCTTCTGGGACTGTGAAGGAATACTCTTCATTGACTTCAAAAAGAGGAACACCACAGTTAATGGGGAGTACTATGCTGGCCTACTACACAGACTACGTCCTTCCATACAAGAGAAAAGGCGAGGAAAGCTGAGTGATGGTGTGCGCCTTCTTCACGACAACACGCCTACCTGTGCACATATCTCTTGTTGCAAAGGAAGCTGAAAAGAAATATGACTTCTAGGAGATCGACCATCCACCATACAACCCAGACCTAGCTCCCAGTGGCTATTTCCTCTTCTCAAATCTCAAAAAGGACCTTCGAGGAAGGAATTTTAAGTGCGGCGAAGAAATGATGGATACTGTTTATGCCCATTTTGCAGACAAGACTTCTGACTATTTGGGGGGGGGGTTGAAATGTTAATTCAAAGATGTGAGTAGTGTATTGTAATAAAGGGTAACTATATTGATACAGTTTTTTTCTTTATCATACCTAGAAAATGGTTAGGTAGGAAAATTCTACACCAGTTTTTAAAAAATATGATTATTTATAAACCTTAATTATTTTACGAAAAAAGTAATTATCATATAGTGGTTTTACATAAAAAATATATAGGAATAACTTGAATTTGAAAAATAAAAAAGAATATGTACCTGGCATTTTTTGTATTTAACTTATTAAGTTTATCATTCAAACTGTTAGCACGAGTTAATTAAGAAGGGAGAGAGAGCGAGAGTATAAAGATCAAATACCTTTAGGACTATGTGAAAAGTGTATATTTGTACATCACAAATTTAAATATTAAATTTAAAATACCAATCTCAAACACCCCCCTGCCCCACTAAGGGTCGTTATTCAACGTCTGATTTTGTTCCAATACAAATTGTTACCGCAGTAATTTTTCTCTCTTTATTGCAAAACCAGATGACATGATTCCCCAGAAGGGCACTAAAGGAACAATTATGTTCAATCAATGATTTTTTACTTTCATGCCAAAATCCATTAAAAGCTGAAACATTCTTGGCTTCTAATAGTTACAGAAACATGAGCATACATTTACCTGTGAGGCAGTACAAAGAGAAAGGAAGCGAAAAAGAAAACGCCATTCTTGGCTAATAAATACGTTGCGTGGCGTTGTTACCTCATTCATCCCACATGCTACTTTCACTCTCAATTTCCCACAGCGCTGAAAATGGTTTCAAATGCAACTCAAACTTTGCTTTGTCTCTTAAAAATGATTTATTTTCTTCACATAGTCTATTAAAATGTACTGATTGAATACAAAAACGGTAGAGAGCTTACCTACTTATTACATTTTTATTACGTACCTATGAACTTAAATACCACAAACCGATTATAAATGGAAGCCACTATCTTTCAATAAACGTGTGCATTTTGGAAAATTTCAAGCAAAATATTTTATAAGAAAGCATTTTTATCCCTTGTTAATCTTCTGAGTCATACCGGTCTGTTTGTCCTGTCAGGCAAGATCTGAAACTGTCCCTTCGATTACAGAGTAATTGATATAATTAATATTTGTCATTTTAGAATCAACAACTCAGTAATTGTGTGCAAATATGTTGTGCATTTTCTTTCAGTGGAGGAACTTTAATGACATAACCCGTATATGTAAAATTGTTTGGTGTTTAAACGCGTTCATAGAGTGCAATTTTGCTAATATTTAAGAGAGAACATGCAGCAATATAGTACGCTAAGTAAAAATTCACGTCTTTCTCCGAACAAAGGAAAACTTGGCAAAAGTCAGACAATACAAGTTAATCCTTTTTGGTATGCAGCAAGGGATGGAAATGTCTCAGGCAGAAACACCGGCTTGTTCCGTGGCAAAGTCGCAGGTGTCCGAGCAAAAGAGTCATTGACAGTGACGTATGAAATCTGTTTAAGTTCATCTTAATGACGAACAGCGGAGCATTTGGTTTGACCACAATTGTCAAGCGAGTTGAAATAGAAGTCAGTGAGGTAAGCACTGACCTATGGGTGACGTTAAGACGAAACTGGCGGGAATATTTCGCGCCGCTGTCCGTGGATAGCGCCATTTTATAATGAGTATAAAATGGATAGATTTTGCCCAAAAGTTGCAGTCTCAGAATTTTCCTGGCCCAGATACTGTGACTGCCGTCGCCCGGAGATCAGTGAAAGAGCGGCTGAAGAAGTACTAAGTACCAGTTCCGGCAATAACGAGGCTTGACTGTCAATCGCCACGCGAGATATCGATATAATATTACTGTTGCTGCATTTAGGATATTGTTGAAATAACAAATATCTTCATATTCGGCACCAATTGGTGAAAGCAATAAATCTGCGTGTTTGCTAAGATTATATTGCCTGTAGTTCGACGTGAGACATGGGTTAGCCTAAATATTCAAGGTCTGGAGAATAAACAACTTCGGCCACGAAATAACGAAGCGTTATTTATCATCACCTTTCGCATCGGCATCCCATTCAATCAGCCCTGGCTGGCTTACAGCAGCCAAAATCCCTTGAAATGCCCTCGAGAGTCTCATCGAAGAAAAGTGGTGTAGTCTGCAGCAGCCGTGGCGAAACCTGCGATCAGCGGCTTTAAATTAATCCACACAGCTACCTTACAGCCCAATCCTCATCCCTCACCTATTAAATATGTTTCAGATCTTAATAACTGAAAATCCACTTGTGTCGAAATATTTGCCTTAAGCAGGGAAAAATTAATTATCCAAGCCTACTATAAGTATATTCCCTGCAAAGTTATACACAATACAAGGTGACACTGATGAATCCGCTCTGCATAAAAATTATGTGGTGCATTGTTACAACGAAACGATTGAAAAGATTCGGAAACACATTAGAGATACTAATTTTGTATGGGTATCGGTAGATGCAGATCGCCTCCTTGTTCGAGTGGTCAGCGTCGCTGATATCAATTCTCCAACACTTGTTTAGAAATTGTCTGGTTAGAGAGATCTGGAATTGGGTTCACCCAGCCTCGTGGGGACTATTGGGAGCTGCCTGATTGAGGTACGTGCTGGCGACCGGCGGGATGTTGATGTGCTGTCACATACCTCGTACAATAAGTAATCTATGATATCGCAAGACGGTGGTAGAGGACATAGCGGTCGCTGCGGTCAGCCAAGGTCTATGCAGGCTGTGGCGCCAAGAGGAAGATGGATTGGTTGAGAAACAACAGATTGCGAAGAACGATATATTGCAAATACCATTGTTGGTTTGCTTAACAACGAACCATATGCTTCATTCTGTTCGCTGTAGAAGAAAACTAAGTTACAAAAAGTTCCACAATTGCAAAATATTTTCAGTCAGAAAATTTACTATTCTAAAAGTTCTCGGCCCGATTCATAAATATCGTGAAGATGGTCAAATTAATATGACAGTTGTTAAGGATGGCATACTGTAATGTTTCAGATTCTAATTGTGGTCTTTTGTTTGTGATGATCGTGCAAACAAACTAGTGTTGACATTTTCTACAAAACGGTTAAAAATAAAATAAGAGCTGTGATAAAGTACTTCGTTTCTAAGGGTTTAAACCTTACAGAAATACAAAAGGAGTTCGATTCCACATTAAAGCATTTTTACTCTTCGTTTTCGACGGTTAGAAAGTAGATGGTGCTGAATTTAGGCGTGATCGTATATCCATTCAAGGTGACGAGTGCTCAGGGCGTCCAAAAACTGCTACGACCAACGAGATTTTGACAAAAATTCAAATGCCGTACTCAACAATCGCCGGATGAGTTGGCTGACTATGCAAAGACCTCCATAGGCGTGTCCACTACATTTTACCCAAAGTTTTGGGTACGAGATAGCTTTCCGCTCGATGGATGCCGCTTTTGCTAACATTGGAACAAAAACGCATTGGAATGAACATATTGCAAAAGTGTTTACACTTGTTTAAACGCAATTCCTGTGAGTTTCTCTCAGTTTCATAATAATA
This sequence comes from Metallyticus violacea, assembly GCA_030762175.1. Lineage (NCBI taxonomy): Eukaryota > Metazoa > Arthropoda > Insecta > Mantodea > Metallyticidae > Metallyticus > Metallyticus violacea. The sequence continues at coordinate 18,488,033 of CM060841.1, forward strand.
GATGAAACATGAATTCATCATTACACGTCAGAGATGATGGGATAGTCCAAATAGTGGGTGGCGACAGGTGAAAATGCAGGTGGCGCCAAAGAAAACAAAAACGATTCAGGTTAACGCCCACACCTTGCGAAAAAGAAGTTCTCATTCATCATGTTAATGCGCCTTCACAAATCTTTGGGATTGTTGCTGCAAAACTGCATGACCTCGCTTCCACATCCGCCATATTCGCTGCATTTGGCTCCCAGCCATCACTTTTTGTTCCCAAACACGAAGAAATGACTGAATGGACGAAGATTCACATCAAATGATGAGGTTACAGCTGAGACAGACGCTTACTTTTCACATTTGGACAAATCTTATTTTACTGAGGATATAAAAAGTTGGAAAATCGCCGACTAAATGTATTGATTTACAAGGTGACTAGTTGGAAAAAAATTCTCTTAAATCTTGTGTTTTCTTGGTAAGGCCGAGGACTTTCACAATGTGTTTCCGCAATACAACGCCTGTTTAGCCAAAGGAGGGCGATACTTTCAGCATTTAAGATAGACTCTATACAAGTTTTAATAAGCTGAGTTGCAGTATGCGGCACGCTTATTAGCCCGAACGTAAACAGCACATTAGTGAACAAGGTTTATAAAATATTTACTGGAATTATATTTGAGAGCTGAATATAGGACATATTTCTGTAAGATAAGTGTAAATACAGAACTGCGGTCACGTGCCCTACTGTAGTTCCCATTATTTTCCAGCCCTCTCTCGTCCACCAATACCGATTGTTTACAACTAGCCGTCTAGTGACGCCATATTTATAAATAAACGACCACGACGAAATGAATATATCTTTGCAAGAGGAGACAGCTTCAATATTATGTCACCTAAAAACAACACTTCAATTGTAAATGACAATTAATTCCTCGTATGATTGCCGTTTAGAACTGATGCTTATCTATAGTCCCCGAATGCCAATAAAACTAACGTTATTCATCCTCCAAATGAGCACGCCTCGGTCAATCATAATAGCATGATTTATGTTCCAAAAACTGCTTCCTTATCAAACAAGCATTAACTCATACTGTACCCTGCCCCCATCAATTGAGAGCAACCAAAAAGAGCGATAATGTATGCCAAGCTAAATTCTCGACGTGTTTACGACTGTTTAATAAAGAACGAGGCGTTCATATTTAATAAGAAAAAACACTGGAAACTGGCACACACAATTCCATATTTTACATAACTATGTGCATCTTTTTGAAGATGCTATTAAGAAGATAGACCAGTTACAAACATTCCTGTGCGAAGGTAGTAAAATCATTAGTATTTTAATTGAAGGCAAAAAATGTTAAATGTAATTAACGGTCGAGATGACCCTATAGAGTTTAATAAGATTTTATTTTGTTTGTGTTGTTGTAATAAGGTTATTATTATAATAAATATTTGGTTGGGATGATTGGAAAATAGATTTAACTTTTCTGTTGTGTAAACACTACTGATTAAATAATTGATCCTGTAATACCGGCTGGCGAGATGCCCCCAGGATGTTATTGAACGAAGTCAAAGCTGTGATGTCCGTCGACTGACTTACAACTTGGCGATGTTCTTCTGTTTAATGCGGTGCTACAATTTCCCTATTCAATCTCGATGGCTTAAGACGAGAAGGGATGTTATATTGCGATTATAGGCGTTTCGGGGAATCGAGCTAGGTCGACTCCTCCACGAAAGACGAGGTGTTTCCAGACGAATGCTGAATAACTCAACCAACTCTGTTAAAAGTATAAATATTATTAAAGGATTTTCTTATACAGTTGGACGTGGATCCTCCAAGCACCAAGGCTTCTCTCCTGTCTCTGAATAAATTCAGGACCTTTTATACAATTGTAATGCCCAAGGAGGGGTAATAATCAGCTAATCTAGACATAAGAGTTATTGTTAAATACTTCCCACTACCATGAGGTCAACAGTCACCAGGTCCTGACATCGTAAGTTCTAGGAGGTGCATGGTTTAGGTTTGTTAAGCTTAAAACTAAACAATACTCCACCAGCACAATAATTCTGTATACTATAACATGCACACGTAGACATAATATTTTAAGTGAGTGGAAAAGAAGGTTGCTTTTTGTTTATGCAAGTGTTTCTATGAGAACCCTTCCAGGTCTCGTCACCTCTGGGATGCACAGTGTGGTAAGGCAAGCCATCCTTAATATTTATTACGTCTACGTCTTACTATGTTTGGGTTTATACAGTGTGTTTCACTAACTAGGATATATATTTTATTATGTTTACGTTTACTTTTCTTTATGAATGGGGCCTAAGTTTACTAAATTGTCTTTAATTTGTAGCGGTATTACGTGTCTGTCAAACTGCTGGCCTGGTCGTTGACAGTGCTCATGTACAACAAGCCCTAGTGCTTTTTCTATCTCTTTCAGGGTCATGCGAAATAAAGCAATGCCTTGTCACGTTCCTAATAGCTGTATAAAACTTTTCAAGACGCGTAAATCATTTGTTGGGCGTGACATGTCGTCTCTCTCCCGTTGGGAGCATTCATCCGACCTTGCCGGTAGCGTGAGCCACCTGATACTCGTGGCAAAGGAAATCTGAACTGGTTCCATAGACCAGTACACCACAATAACGGAAGTGACGGGTAGATGCAGTCACCATCACTAGCTGACGTTACAATAGTTCGAAATCATTATGACATCATACCGTTCCGTCCTGTCCACACAATGAACCGAAACGAAGCCGCGGTCCTGTTTCTGCTTTAAATGTTTGTTCTGATCTGCGTCGCTACATTCTCACTTGATAGCCTATTTCATTACTAGTGTCCATATTTTTAGTAATTACACATTTTATCTGTATGCGAAAATTTAAAATGTTGTAGAGAATTAGGATTTAATTTTTTTATTATTATTATTATTATTATTATTATTATTATTATTATTATTATTATTTGAGTAGTGTTCGCTCATTTTTGCTACAGAGGCACCACAAGCGGTGGACACTGATGATACATGAGATGAAATGATATATTGGGAACGGATTTTTTTTAAGGAAGGAAGCGTTTCAGGCCTAAGTTTAGGGTACCTTCCCGGCATTTGCTAGTCATGAGGACTGAGGAAAACCTGGAGGAAAAAGTGGGATTCGAATCCCAGACCTCCCGCTCACGAGTCCGTGCCTTAACGACCTCGGCCAATCCTGGCGGTTTTTATTTAATTTTAATGCTACACATTTTTACACAACACCAACATCAGTGCCATCTGACGTGTAATTAAACGCAATGAAATATGGAAGATTATAAAGTATTATAAACAAACTGAAGCACATCCATATGTAATGTACATTTTTTGACAAAAAAAATTTTTTTAAAGCAAAATTCTTTTAAGTCCTGTTCGTTAGAGCGCACGGTTCACATGGTAACCAGCAAGGCTGTTGCCACTGCAGCAGTTGTGTCTTATAGCATGCACTAGCAGGTTCCGTTCCTGGCATGAAGCACTTTTTTTAATAAATACCTTTGTAAATATTATGACAAATTAATTTCGCAATATTATTTCCCACACACAGCAAGCTTTAACGCTAACATATGACATTTATTATAATGAAATATGATATTCCATTCAGTATTTGTTCTATCTAAATGCAATATGCTGCATATACAAAAAAGACAAAAGATGGCTTACAGGCACAAATTCAAGATGCCTGGGATGTTGTAGCCTCTCGTCCACACTACTGTAGAAATCTGATATCATCTATGCCCCGAATATTGAGGGCTGAAGGTTCACATCACATTAATTTATATTTACTGAAGATAAAACTTTCTGTTCATTATTTTAGTTATTTGCAAAGAATGCATTAGTTTGAGATTGCATAGTTTTGTATGTGCATAGGTAATGTCAAAAAAACTCAAATGATACATTAAAATATAATATGATATTAAGGCAACATGAAGTTATACATATACATTTATAAAACCAATAATAAAAATGATGTGTGGGATTTGAACGCAGGAGCTTAAGCAGAAAAGCGCCTGGAGCTTCAACTGAAGCCAGCAGTTTGATAAAAACGGCGGGCTTTGTTGTTCTTAGGACTTGTCAATTGCAGGTCATGTGGCCAATCAGATATAATTAAGAATTTAAGTGCTACCATATCCGTCACAATCATTGAGTCTGGCGACAAGAAGCGGCTCATGTGGGCGCTCTTTAAGTCAAGAGAAATGGGGCAATTCCTAACCGGCTCTCAGCAAAAACAAACAAACAAAAACTATTTCGCGAGATATTTACTGATTGTATCGGACAGAGTTTTTAGCCTAACACAGAAACATAGTTTAAGAAAATCTAGAAAATTGGGCAATTAGGAATGGGGATTAACCTTAAATCCAAAATTTAAAAATCGTCCTAGGAGTCCCAATATTTATTTTTTCTCAACTAAACTCGGCATATGCTATTTAAATCAAATACGAAAAATAGTTTCTGAAAATCAGTGAATTTAGATTATTAAGAGTGGGGGTTTACTTGGAAAAAAAAAAAAAGAATGGGGGCTAAAGTCAAAATTAAAAAAAAATTACTCTAGCGGCCGTAAATTTTAATTTGTTAAGCGAAACTCAGTATATGGCATTGAAATAAAATAAGAAAAATAGTTTCCGAAAATCGGTGAAACGAACTATCAGTAGGGGGGAAGGTTTACCTGAAGTCCTAAATTTAAAAATCGCCCTTGCGGCACCAATATTTGTTTTTTTTTGGGGGGGGCAACAAAATTCGGTATATACCATTTAAATAAAATAAGAAAAAATACTTTCTGAAAATTAGAAAAACTGCACTATTAGGAGTATGAATATACTTGAAAATCGAAATATAAAAAGAGTTTTTGCGTTTAATTTTCTCTATATTGTTTTAAAATAATATGACAAATTAATTCACCATATACGTAAACTGTATTTATAACGATGCATACATGTATTTTATATTTAACACAAGCACTGTCGTGAAGATAGCAAATGTGAAATATTAATCTACTGTGTGTGAGAATTATATTTTTATATAAGAGCACTCTGTGATAAACTTCAGAAATTGTTTGTGTTACTTTTTTTACTACAATAACATTCAAATTAAATTTCAACGCCAATGAAAATCGACGAAACCTTTGATTGTTTATTGTTGATTGTGTATATTTGCTTAGTACATTGTAATGTTTTTAAATAGTAACAAGTTTTCATTTTATTGAAACATATTAACATCATTTTCTTAAATACACAATGTAACTCAAAACTTTGCTATTTTTCTGTATTTTAGTAAATGTAAAGATGATATCAAAGGCTCAGTTCATAAGCATCTTACATTTAAAAAGTTTTAAAACACCCACACAGTGTAGTTTTATCTATTAGTGGTCATATATTTCATTTAATATATTTTACTCTATTATTTATTTTGTGGTTTAATGATGATGATGATGATGATGATGATGATGATGGTGGTGGTGGTGGTGGTGGTGGTGGTGATGGTGCTAAAAACGTGGTTTCTCTTTTGTAATACTTATAGGTTGCAAGAATTCCTGTTGGTTCCATTAATACCACACAATAAGCCATAATTTAATTCATTTTATAAATTAACAGCCCCTAATTTGGTTTTTTCATTCATTTTTATCACAAGTTATTCAACTCGGTGAGGAATTCGCTTAGTTTACGCAGTTCCTGCAAAGGTCGTATGCTCACGATTGAAGATTGTACTTCTTTTATCAACAAAACACTATCAACCTGCAACACTTTTTCTATTTTCAAAGAATGGCCGTAATATTGCGCGTATAGAGTTTCATTTGAAATCATGCTGAGTAGGCAGGCACAGCTGGAATACAGCAGTCGTGCCATCGTTTTCACCGGAGCGTTTATTACACCGTGGGACGCTTCCGAGAGGTTTCGTCATCATGAGTAACGATGCGAGGAATTCCCGAGAGTGTGATGTGGCTTCTGCGTGTAAACTCACCATTTCTATTTTTACGTGTTTGCACACTGGACAAAGCCTACAGAATATTTATATGGAGTCCGGATGTACGGCGCCAACTTCTGGAGTTCCAAAGTGAAGAGAATGATTGGGGAAGACTATAGTTTGAGTCTGTGATGATTCAAGCCTATATATAAAGAAAAACAGAACACCAGTGACAAATTCCACTCTAGGTAGAACCCTAGAACCCTAGAAAATTTAGTATCTTTTTCATTGAAGATGGCTGAACGCGAAAATACTGAATAGCAGAATTTTACATTAAAATACAACACACACTGAACTCTCCCAAAAGAGGTCTATGCCCATCAGTGATTTGACAGTCAACAGAGTTGTGAGGTCACATCAAATCTGAAACTTCGAGCCACTGGAAGACAACATAACTGCAGTTATCAGCACTACTCGTATAATTCATACATTTCCATCCGTCTTCCACAACTGCAAGCATTCCAGTAGGAGCGAAACATTTAAATTTTATTTTCGTTCCTTCAACATTTAGGGAACACTTTACACTAGAAAAAGGACCAAGTGAAACTTAAATATAAACATCGCAGAATGCAAACAAAAAATCAATTATAAAATTCATGCTTTTTTTTTTTTTACTTAACCATAAGAGTTATATATTTTATTTCGTAATAGTATTAGTGTAATGCTGTGCGATCAATTTTGTTTTCCCCCGAAATGTTTTGCCTATGGGCTAGCGTGCCGCTCGTTAGCCGCCCAGCCGGGTCTCGGTGATTAGAGGGAGGGTAAAACAGTAAAACAAGCGAACCATACAACAATTTCCAAATTAATTTAAAAGGCTCATTACTTACTAAATTATCAAATGAGGTACCGCCATGCGGACTCGTGAGCGGGAGGTCTGGGGTTCGAATTCCTCCAGGATCATCCTCTATGACTGTTTTTTTTTTTTTTTCCAAGTTTTCCTCAATCCTCATAGCTGGCAAATGCCGGGGAGGTACTCTAAACTTAGGCTGGAACGTTTTCTTCCTTAAAAAATAAAATCCTTTCCCAATATATCATCTCATGTATCATTAGTGTCCATCGCCTATGGTGCCTCAGTAGCAAAAATGGGTGTTAAACACCACTCAAAAAAAAAAGTGTTAAAACTGCCCACGTTCATTCTCCAGACATTTTCGGCATTTCTTTGGAAATTATTCATCACTCACTGTAGTATATTTTGAGAAATTCGAACAATTTCCTGAAGAATATTATCTTTTGAGTTCTCATATGGTTTGCGCGTTCGACTTGCACATGAATTTTTTTTTAATTTACCCCAAAGATAGTAATCGCAGCTGTTAAATCGGAGTACCGAGGGGGTCACAAATTCCTATTAATAACACTGTCTTGTGAAATGCTGGCATTCTTTGCAGCGATAGCACTGGCAGAGTCCTGTTGAAAAAAATCATGATCACGCTCCCTATCGATTAATTCTCTGAAAAAAGGGAGGGTTGGTATGGGTTTCACGTAATAAAATTAATTGTATGCTGAAAAAAAATTGAATTGGTTCTATGATTCTTCCACTCCTGTATTAACATACATGATTCGTACATAAAGACACGTTGTGCCGTTGGAAACACATGAGGCATAATACACTTCTGTATACAGTCGAATTAAGGAACAAACAACACAACACGCCCGGAAACAGCTGAGTTACGACTGCGACAGTCAGCAAAGTCAACATGTTAGCAAGCAGGCTTGTTACTCCTTCACAGCGCGGCAAACTAGTGCGAAAAACCCCGCGTCCAGGGGAAAACATCACTGATCGCACGGTACTTTTTGATAGCCTAATAGATTTGGCATAACTTGAAAAAATAATTTTAGAACTGTACTGTTGTGTCAGTTGCACATTTTTCACTGTTACTCAAGAGAAAATTTATTAAGAAACTAGTATGCATATAAGAGGTAACGATGGATATGCCAACATACCTACATGATACTTTAGCTTTGCTCCTATTATAACGCTTATAGTTTATTTTGTTATTTAAATAGATACAGCGGGTGCCAAAAAAATGTATACACACTTTCACAGTAGATATCTATTTAGCATATTTCAAAGTTGAACCGAAAAACAACAGTAATATGTAGTATGAGGTTCTGTAAACAGATGTGACTCACATTACGTTATGTTAGCGTTGCTACAACAAAATGGAGCCAAGATTATCGTTTGAGCAGTGGAAAGCAATTTTGAAGTGGTATTGGAAAACCGAGAATGTTGTTGAAGTTCATAGGCAATGGAGACGTGTGTACAGAACAGAACCGCCAATGGATTTCTACCTATGGAGAACTCGTAAGGATGTTGCATACCGTAGAAAATCAGTTACACTGACAACACTTCGGGAAGAGCTTGAAACGGCATGTGCTGCAATCGCCGAGGACACTTTCGCAAACGTAGTTGCGTACAGCGTACTCAGAAGTGTATCGACGCCGATGGTGGGTATTTTGAGCAACTGTTGTAACTGTAAAAGTCTAAGATGATTAGTGCTCATCATTTTCTGTTTGTGTGGATGCAGTTTTGTTATGTTAACACAGTTTTTAATGGAAGAGTATGAACCATTATCATAAATAGGATATTGATATTCTTAAAGTCTTGGACAGATTCAATCAAAAACATGCTCAGTTTCATTTGGGCATTTCTTCTTTAACAGATAACCGTTTCCAATTTATCATGATACTTACAAAATTTGTTTTCTTATTATTTCCAGAAGGAAGCAGCATCGAATGCAAGAAAGGTTGAATTTAGACAAAAATTACAGTGAATTATTTTTATTCCGTCGTAATATAATTTAACTCACCATGAGCTTGTTTGATAAGAATTTCAGTTTAATATTTAAAATTGTCAACTTTGTACTTTTTGTCTCATCTGAAAATGAAAATACGATCTCAACCAAAGAGTAACGAAAACAACAGAAAACCTGAAAAGAATTGAAACTCGATAGTTCATTCGCATGCGGTTCTGACGTCATTTCCCCCGGAGTCAACAAGTTTTAAGTTTACAACGTGTCAATTTCGTCAATTTTTTTTTTTTTTTTTTTTTTTCACTCTCTTTCACTTTGATTTAAGTTCAGACTGGTTCTATTATAATTTCTGTCACTAAGTTTCGGAGTTACTAAGCCAAAACGAAAAAAGCAAGCAGGCCTATTCATTGAAATTGCAATCTTTAGGAAGTGTAATTCATTCCTTTTACGACTTACGAGCATGGAGAGAAAACACTGTAACGAATGTTTTCAAGAAGTAAAACCCCAAATTCAAAACTGTCCAACAAACACGTCCAAACTGTAAATAACTAAACGGAAACTGAAAGGCATTCTAACTGACAGCATGTTTTAACAAAGCAAAAGTAATTAGCAAGTACAAAAACTCTACAAAATATAAAGTTGCTCTCAGAGCGCAGTCTTCAGCAACCATAAAGCAACAGACACCACCTCCTTATTAAAAGTGTATTTTGCAACATGAATAGCAAACAATCGGGAGGAAAATGTCATAGATTCAAATTCTTCACTGTTTAGACGCCAATGGTAGTCACATCCCCTAACGTTATTTTTCATACATGATCTCCAATCTCTAGCCTTCCAATATACGATTTCGAAAGTCCTGCATACTGAGCATGCGCAGTCAGAAATATCATGCAATGACTGATTTCTCATCAGTTGTAACCCAAACCTTAGCTGAGAATGTTGTGCTTCAGCATAAGACAAGATGTTTCAGAAATTTCAAATGGAAGAAGAAAATGGTCCAGGTGGAATATTCATTTGACGTTACATGCAGGGCTGAAAGCACTTAACTGCTGCTTCTGCTACTCCTAAATGCCTGAGCGAGTGATTGACACAGTTATTAGCTAGATGATAACGCTTCAGCATCAACGGTACCATAGCTCAGGCGGTTACAGTGTCATATGCTACACTTCTGAAGCGAAAATATCCGGTTCGAATAGCACCATATCATGCTTTTTTTTCCGTCGTAGCTAAAGGAGATTTGCCACAATACAATGATTTACTTGCATATTGGAATTGGAGCAGTTTGCCACAATTACAATGATTCACTTGCTAAACCACTGGCTCCACCGGTTTCTAGGATTTACCCGAGGTTAGCCGACAGGTTACGTTAGCGGTGTGTAAATGAATTAGTTGCGAATTGGAATAAGAGCACATTTCCCAACGTTACAATATTTCTCCCGCCTAATAATTTTCTCATTACAATAATTTACCCTTCCCTATCTATTTATATTTACAAAGTAAAGTGCGTGTGGATAAGTTCCGCTCTCTCCGCTGTCGCTCGGTCTGACTAGCCGCTCGGAGCAGCAACAGCAGCAGTTAAGTGCTTTCATCCCTGCGGGTAATGTCAAGTGAATATTCAACAGTGAAGAAAAGGAACATTGCAATAAAAATATTTTATTGAAATTGATTATGATTTTCATAAAGTTTGCGTCCTGTAATTCTACCATGAGCCATGACATATACGCAACAATTCAAATTAGCAGATGCATCAATATAAGGAAAACGTTCTCACATAATTGCAAGTGTTTCCAAAAGTTGGACCACTATGAAAGAGATACAAAACGTTCTACGTCTAATCCTCACTCAGAAATGCAGTGAAAATCGGAAAAGTGACACAAACCTACGAGCCATGCATGTGCAAAAAATTTTTTATTATTCAAGTTATTTTTTAAATAAATGGATTTAACAGTTCTGGAATACCGCGTATAATGTTATAATTATTCCTGAAAGCAATAATACTACATATCAAACATCTAAATTATAAAATTTACTTTATAATCTCCAACTGAGATTCATTTATGGTAAATAAGCATTTACAATGAATATTTTTAATTATATCATCGTAAATACTTAAAATTGTGGCAAAAATTAGCTCATAATACAATGTGCTTTATCATTATGTGCCTTAAACTAACGTATAAATAGAAAACAAAACAAAAATCACCAGTAAACGAAAGGTGATATTCAGATGCATTTACTGAAACAAAATAAATGAAAATCAAATTTAAGACTACTATTTGTTCCGTAGGAAATTTTCAAATAGACAAGCTGAAACTGCGTAGGCTGCCACTCTAGAGATTTTTTCGGACAATCAAAGAAGGCTATAAAGGCATTAATTCTTTTTGTAACAACATATTATGTAAAAATCATTCTCTGCTCTCATTTATCTATTAAACAAGTAGAGAAACCGTTTGGAAAATGTAGAATCAGAACTCAGAATACAAATTCTTTATATGGAGCCTAATATATAATGGTTTGTAAGTGAAACATAGCATCATTCATAAATGAGTAATGCTGTGCCATTATATATGGTTAGTTATTATTAATATTCATGATAATTTATATCTTTGTAATTGTCATATTATTGCTTTCATTTTTACTACTGCGTGTAAATAGTGCACTACATAGAAAAGGCAAGTATTTGAAAAAATGGCAATTTATTTATTTATTGCTCGTGTCTTTGAATTTTGTAAACCAGTAATTAAAACATATATAGGATGCAAATTCAGGATTTTAAACTTTGAGTTAAATCCTGAGGTTTCGTAACAATGAGATAGTTTTAAATGGGGTGCACGGTCAAGGAAAGTTTGAGAACCACTAATTTAATCCTCTTCTTATAGAAACTATATCAATTGTCTGCACCGAGTTTCTTTTAGCCAAATTTAGATCCCAGGACCGCTTTTTTTTTTTTTTTTTTTTTTTTTTTTTTTTTTTAAGGGGTAGCAAGTACAGCCCGGCTGCACCACTATTTTCAGTATATACGTAATTATTGATTTCACGTTTTTCCGTTTTTAACTAAAGTCTAATTTCTAGAGTGCTGACATACGAATTTATTAGTAACAGAGCTCTAATATGAATTATTCATACACTCGTATCTTCTGGTACAACCCAATCTCGTAATGTTTCATAGCTGTTGCCATGGCAAAGGTAGACGTTTTGCTTTATGCTCCGAGAAAGCAATATCAGACAAAACTGAGAATCAGACAGTAGGCAGATCTAGGGAGAGGAGAATTGTGTGTCATTGATTGGCTGCCCAGCAACTCAGAAGGATGCGCGAGCCGGCTAGCATTGTCAGCTTGCTTAATACAATTTTTAATGTTTAAATTCATTGGTATAGTGATTTAGCTAACTATTTTATAGTCTGTAGCTACAAAAATAAACCTTTTTGACTTTTTAAGGCATTACTTTAATTGCTATTGCATTCAGCGGCTATAATGAAGCGATTGGTATGGTACTATTTGAATCTTCTGTTTTCTATAGCGCCATTCCGGTGCATTATTACATTTATATAAAACGACAAACAAACAGTGAATCTTGTGTATGTCAACATATTTTTTAAACTCTTATTTTTTATTATTCATCTATTATAATACCTGTGATATGTTATATTTTGCATGTAAATATAATAGCTTTTACTTTATTAACATTCTGTCAAATAACAAGCAGTCTAAAATAATACGCAACATTATTTTCTAGAGGTAGGACTGCACCAACTTATCATGTCACGAGCCGCCACTGTTAGATCCATCGTTGGGACTATCACCTTTAATAATTTTATTTCAGTCCTCAACAGCTGGAATTTACAGACGGAATATTCCGAGAACTTACCTTTTTCGTTCCGGTGTGCATTTATTACCTCTGTTTATATCTTGAGATAAACCGTCATAAACGTTTTGATAAGAATTTATAGTTCCCAAGAGAGGAAAGCAAAAACATAAAAATCGCACCAGACTCATTCCGAGGAAGCTATTTTTCCGTATTTTTTTTATGCGCTCATGAAATAAGAATACTAAGTTGAACAATTCTTTTACAACTATTCCGTTGACACGTATATAGAACGACTATTCGCAAATGATTTAAAATAATGATTATGCTGATGTCAATCCACTGAGCTTTTATTTCAAACTTTCCATCCAGTATGAAGAACATGTACCTTAAAATAATTTCAATCAAACAAAAAACATGAAAATTAAATCAGCAAAACTACAATAAGTTGTTGCTTTAATGTAATATTTGTATTTTGGTAATGAATTGTTTCAAAAAATGATTCCCTACAAGAAAGAATGTAAGATGATTATTCAGAATTTCCGGAATCTGCTCTATTGTTGTAATATTAATTAACTAAATATTATTCAAAATAAACCACACTATCTGACTTTTTTGTTCTAGCCAAATTCATACACTTGCCAGGCAACGATAGAAAACAAATGCGGTAAGAATGGACTCTTCTTTAAAATTTAAGTACCACATTATAGCAGGGTCAATTGAAAATTTAAAGTCGGGGTGGCTGAAACCCTAAATTGGTTTTCAAAATTTAGTAGCTATTCAGACTTTTTTTTTTTATTCATTTATTTATGGACGCTCTTTAACAGCTCAGGTCATCAGCGTCCCATTCAACTCAAGGCGTGAAACGGCCGACAAATTTTGCTTAGAGGCCTCTCTTTCAGGCTTGAGGTTCTTTTTCGTGCCGTAAATGTACGACACGGGACCCACGGCTTTACTTCCCTTCCGAAGGAAGCCATACTTAGCATTTTTACGCCCGAAAACATTCATCGGTCCTGGCCGGGTTCGAACCCGGGATCTTGGGTTTAGGAGGCAAGATGGTAAACTGCCAGTTTTGGTTGGTTAATGTGTATTTCAGTTTTCCATTTGTGAAAAAGGAATTTTTACACGTTTCTTATAATGCAGTTTGTGGTATACCAATTTCACAACGTTTCATTTTGATTGCCAAGTTTCCTTCGTCGTCAAAAGATGGAATAGCGCTGATTGGTTCTATAAAAGTATGGTAATCACTGAAATTATTTAACCATTTATAAGTATAATTACATGTGACACCATTTAGGAAGAAGCAGGTGAAACAGCAGCGCTGACTATTGAAGTTAGTGTAAAGCATGAAACACTTGCCTGTAATGCGCAATGATGATATTTAAGTTTTTCACTTCAGGTATTAGGCAAGTTGCCTGTTCCTTCTTAACAACGTTAGGTTCCTTGTTTCCTGACGGTTTGGTCTCTTCTTCCTTTAATACAATATTTCATTATCTGAGCTGGTATTCTATTATTCTACTTTGGAACAACCCTTTACTTTCCTTGCGAATTTCACTCACTTAGGCAGTTTGTATTTTTTTTTGTTAACATTTTTTATTTGTGATCCATTTGCATAACTGGTACAGTCACGATTTTATAAAATGTTATTTTCATGTCTTTTTTGTCTTACTTTGCAGAGATGTGTTTACTGTTCCACATATGGAATTAAATTGCTTATTCTTTTCCTATGTCTTTGTCTATGATGATAGATAATTGAAACATTAAATTAAATATTCCAATGATCAAATTTTTGCAAGATTATTCTCCTGTGTAACTTAAACTAATTAGCACACACATCAAAGTCTGTAAACCACTAAACGGAACATTTACGAACACAATTAAAATAAATCTCTATATACACTAATAAAGGAATAATATAAAAATACTGATATAGAACTATACATCTGATTAACAAGAACAATATGTTCAGATATAACACTTCACAGCCGAGCAAAATGACGACTACTTCTGTAGAACCAAGTTATCTGAAATATTAGGTTTTGTGTGTTACACCTTGTCCTTGTTAATTCATCGCAAGTGTACATAACATCGCAATACATCGGACAGCCGCACATTCTTTGTTGGCGAACATCCTGTAAACCTTATAAATATTGTCTATTCATTGTTACTCTGTCATAATGTAAATATAATGTAGTGCATTATATTTTCTAATTGGCTCCAGGACAACTTACATCCCCGATGTTACGCACAGTAGTATCAAAAACAAATAAAATTTAATACGGACTAGTTTTCATTGAGAAAATTACATTAAAGAATATTGTAATAGTCTGGAGAGATACCAGTCATTGTGTTTACTTTATTATACATTTTAATGCTTATAATTTACACAAATGTTGCTCTCTATACAGCAGTCAGTTTCAATGTCAAGAGGCACCAGGAGGAAACATGTGCTGGTCCTCTAGTATCGTAAAGCATTGTCATGGAAATTCGTTTACAAGTGGCGACATGACTATTGCGCAAAATGATTATTATTATTATTATTATTATTATTATTATTATTATTAATGAAGTTTGTGAAAGTAACCATAGCTAACAATTAAATACGCTGCATCAGCTGTTTGTAGGGCTAAGTGCTTCTTAACCAATCGGTGGCATGCACCGCGGAGTGATACATTCGTATGTGTTTATGTCATGACAGACGTAACGTGCAACACAATGTAGTTAAAGACAAAGCTCTATCAGACCCCTGAGAGCATGGGTATATGAATATAGTTATTGCATACATTGTCTTTTTGCGTACGTGCTTTTAACGCAAGACAGTTGGTAGTCTACAATGAGAAAGACTAAGAGCCGGTTTCTAAACAAATGTTAAAAGTTAACACGCTGTTAGACTGCTTTCACATTCAAATTAACAAAAAACCTGTTTCATCAACCAACGATAGCTTTAACAAAGCTAAACTTCGTGTTAAGTTAACATCACCTCTCCTTGTGTTAAAAGTTTAACAACTAAACAACAGTTCGAAAATGGCGGCGGTAAACTCGGCTGCAGATGTGGAAATTGTACATTTGAATATATTAAGTCGCTCATTCGTTCATAACAGAGAAACGGCTGTCAGAATGTAATGACTTGGAAATTTTTATGGAAAAGAGTTATTATTACAAAGGTACAGAATGTGAAAAATGGTCGTCATAGGATTGTTGATGAAATACTAGAGAGGTTAGAATACCTTTGTGTCTATTCTCCTTTTAATATTCCTTGCATGAGCAGCACGTTTTAATTGCTCTATGCAAACAAAAGTACATCGGAGTACTTTCACAAGTCTTTCGGTTATGACACAGCCTTCTTTTAATATTTCGTGTATTTTAATTTATTGCATTTGCAACATTACACTTTGCAATACTCGAGAGTCTTAACGACGTGTTGTCACTATGCTCGGAACAAACAAGTCTTAACATATTGTTAAAATATTAACACAATGTTAACAAACAACATATTTAGTGTATTTTAGTGTCTTTCTAAATTTGAAGCTCGGTTAGTTTTGCAATGAACCGTCTAAACATATCACTCTACGCGTTTGAATTGGATTCAATCAAACGTTCACTAAGAATCCATTCCGAGCTAATTCCTGTTCACATTGTATTCAACAGCAACAGCTATGAAAGTATTTAAGTTCAACGTTTATAGTGCCAGTAATGACTTAGAGGGACACATAAGGACAATTATTGGTCAATGTTTCGCACGCCTTAAACATATTTCAGTTAACTTATATATATGTATCCTTGCCTGCATCAGCATAATAACGAACCTTGAACCACCTTATCGCCTACGGAGAACATACTTAAGCGTGATTTATCGGTGTGCAGAGACATTTGGCGAACCGGTACACAATGATTCTATCATATAAAATCTACATACTGTGTAGCAGTAAACGGCCCACGCAAAGCGTTAACTAGAGACATGGCCACCTATTAACATGTTATACTCTATGAGTAGCACAGATGGCGGGCTTCCATCATCGGTTGAAATAAATGACATCAGCCAAATTCCTTACATAGGTGCTGCATCACGTAATGATAAAGGCAACCTCCTTGGTAGAGCTGGTTAGGGCGTAGTGCTTTAATATATAGGTAGAGTGTGCGTGGGTTCATAATCTTCTTAGGTCTCCGTTTACCTGTTTGAGGTTTTTACCCGAGTTCTTTCCTGCACGCAAAGAAAGTCTGCTCCCTAAATACAAGAACGAATATAATTTAATTTTTTTGTTTATTTATTAGTGTTTAACGCCCCTTTTTACTACTTACGACACCACAAGCGGTGGACACAGATGATACATGAAGTGAAATGATAAATTTGGAAAGGATTTTTTTTATTTTTAAAGGAAGGAAACTCTAAGTTTAAGGTACCTCCCCAATACTTGCCATTTATGAGAACTGAGGAAAACCTCAGTCAGGGAAGACGGTGCTGGTGGGAATCGAACCCCAGACCTACTGCTCACGAGTACGCGCCTTAACGATCTCGGTCACCCGTTGCGGTAATTAAGGTCATGAATATATTAGCAGCTCTATATAGAGAGAACTAAGTTAATTCCCAGATGACAGTATGTTTGGCCTTCAAACACCAGGAGCATGAGAGTCAACTCCCCTACTTGGGCAACTTGCATAATAAAGAGAAATGTCAGCGAACTTAATGTGTTAACAGGCTTTAGCACTCATTTTACCAGAATAATATATGATTATTAGCTCATCACTCTGGGCCTGGCAGAAAAGCCATAGCTAGGTGTTTCAATTTTGCAGCTCTGTGATGGTGCCCTATCTCACCGTTGTCTGCTATGATTACAAAAGTATATGCTAATTATTTCTAATAAGATAAATTTAACTATTTTGCTAACTAGCATGCACTAGGTCAGAGGAACGTCACAGGTGGCCCTGGTCGTATTGTCGTTACTATGCTTCTCGAGAATCGCGTGGAATATCTTGCTGCTATGCACTATCAGCATAGTCCCAGAGGCTGGCCAGTATCGAACGACAGCGGAGAGAGCTGAGAGAGTCGAAGCTATAACCTGCACAGCTTCAAAAGCACTGGCACGATAGCTCAGGCGGTTAGAGTGTCATGATATAGTTGTGAAGATGGTGGTTTCGAATCCTACCGCCCCGATGCTTTTCTTCTTCTTCTTCTTCTTCTTCTTCTTCTTCTTCTTCTTCTTCTTCTTCTTCATAAAGGATATTTGGCACAATTACAATGATTTACTCGGTAACATAGTATCATGCACAGAATGACCTATAAATTGATGTTGACATTTTTTTTTGTTGTGTGTGTGTTGCAATGAAAGGAGATTTGCCAGCATTACAGTGATTTACCCGCCACTATCAATTTATATTTACGAAAAAGAGGCGAGCATACAGAGCCGCAGCAAACAACTGGGTCCACCGGTTTTTAGGATGTACCCCTAGGTTCGCATGAGGGTTAGTGTGTGTGTGTATATATGAATTAGTAGCGATTTGGAATAAGAGCATATTTTCCACCGTTACAATATTTCACCAGCCTCAATGTCCTCATTACAGTGATTTACCCGCCCCTTTCAATTTATATTTACGAAAAGGGTTTGACCCGCTTAACAATGCACTATTTACATTCGACTTGTTCACAAGTACGTGCAGTGAACTCCACTGTCGCTTGGGATTCCATCATTGCACTACCAGCACTGATGTTTTCAGCTCTACTTGTAACGTCAAGTGGCGAGGTTGTTAAGGCAAGGACTTCCGAGCGAGAGGTTCGATTCTCGCTAGGGCCGTCCTATCATATCCTATATGACCAGGATTTCCTCAGTCCCCATAAATGGACAAATGGATGAGATACCCTAAACTTTTTCTTAGAGTTGTTAACTGATGAAAATATTGTTTCAAAATAGATAATATTTTTGAAAACGTTAAAGATTCTGATACAACCTGCTGTAAAATTTATCATTGGGTTTTGTTAGCATGGTATTTTTATATTATACTTACATCAGACTTTACGAAGTTATCTATATTATCAAATTCTGTGCAAATCCTGTGGAAAATGCTACGGAGACCCTCGCAATGATTCAACAAGTATTTGGGGGACAAAGCATGAGCCGTACACGTGTTTGAGTGGCATACTCGGTTCAGGACCAGCCGTACAGCTATTGAAGACGATGTTCACACCGGTAGGCCCGTCAGCTGCACAACGCCTGACATTGTTGCCAAAGTTCAACACCTCGTTCGTGAGGATCAACCTCGAACCATTGAAGATCTGACTCATGGCGTAGGAATTGGTAATGAGACATGCCAACGAATTTTAACTGATGAATTGAGCATACATCATGTCGCCGCAAAATTTGTGCCAGGGATCCTGACTGCTGATCAGAAGGCGCAGCGTGTTGAAGTTTGCATGGTGTTTTGTCAGGCCGTAACCGATGAGCAAACCTTCTTGTCTAAGGTCATCACCGGCGACGAGAGCTGGATGTACGCTTATGACCCTGAGACAAAACAACTGTGCTCAAATTCGTCCCACCAAATCAAACAGTGAATTCCACGTACTACTGTGACGTTTTGCGACGGCCCGAACTTTGGCGACCAGGGAACTGGCTGTTGCATCACGATAATGCTCCCTGTCACAATTCCTGGGTTGGCCAGGGGCTTTTTGACAAAAAACATGACGGTTGTCCCCCACCCACCGTACTCGCCTGATTTGGCATCCTGCGACTTCGCTCTATTCCCCAAACTGAAAATCAAGTTGAAAGGACGTCGGTTCGACACAACTGAGAGAATTCAAGAAGAAACGCTGTCTGTGCTAAACACCCTCAAAGAACATGGACTCCCAAGATGCACTTGGAAGATGGCAGAATGACTGGGACCGGTGTATAAGCATGAAAGGGAACTACTTCGAGGGTGATGGCGGTCATTAGTCTCAAAGTAAGTTTTTGACTAAATGGCAGCACCAATCCCGAATATTCTTATTCTGAATACCACCTCGTATTAATACTTCTGATGGTTTTAAAATGGTTTGTGGAAAAAGAGAAAAATAAATCCTTTCAATTTCCACAAAGATGGAAATCAAGAGCCATGCAATATAAATTAATTTAAACAATTGGTATATTTTAATGCGTGTTAACTGTAGCTGCATAGATCATCAAGAGATTTATAAATTTGTATTTGCTTTGTTAATCACATTCGTTAAAATGTTGTAGCTATCTTTGTTGTATTTCTGTATCTTGCCGTGTGTGAGACCCAAGAAACGGTTAACTAAGGTTATCTTGTACAACTGCAGAGATTATTCAGAAACTTCGGTCTGCTGATACCAGACGTCCCACTTGGCAGTGTACATGAGGCCAGTGAGATTATAAACAGCGTAAGGATTGCGGTTTTTGTTTCTTCCTCTCTTGTTTCATGCAGTGTTTCCCTGCAAAACTGCATTCCAAGATAGAGAGAAAACCCGTCTAGACGGCACCGAGTGCCTTGCCACATGTGAGAACAGGCGCCTCATCCACTATGGTGCAGAAAGCGATGACAGTTTTGTCACCCAGAGCGAAAGGGAGAGCACTGAACCAGCACCAAGGTCTCCAACAAATAGAAGCGTCATTTCAAGACTGAAAGAGGATATGACTGTCTCTGTATGTGCCTCTGTCATTTGTTATAGCTGAAACTGCACCACGTATTAAAAGATCTAAGGGGGGAAAAAGTGTTAATATAGAATGACTCTTTGATCGAGGTCGTTAGGCGCGGAATCGTGAGAGAGAGGTCTTAGGTTCGAATGCATGAGGGCCGTCCTCCCCGACTGAAGTTTTTTCCAGGTTTTCCTCAATCCTCATAACTGACAAATGTCGAGGAGGTTTTCCTCAGTCTTCATACCTGGCAAATGCCGGGGAAGTACCCTAAACTTAGCCTGCAACGTTTCCTTCCTTAAAAAAAATCCTTTCCCAATTTATCATTTCCTCTCCTGTATCACCAGTGTTCACCGCCTGTGGTGTCTCAGTAGTAAAAATGGGCGTTAAACACTATTAAAAATAATAATAAAAATAATTATTAAAACCGCCACGGGTGGCCGAGGTCCTTAAACGCGGACTCGTGAGCGGGAGGTCTGGAGTTCGAATCCCGCCAGGACCGTCCTCCCTGGCTGGGCCTTTTTCCAGGTTTTTCCTCTCCTCATAAATGGCAAATGCCGGGGAGATACCCTTAGGCTTGGAACGTTTCCTTCCTTAATAAATCCTTTCCCAATATATAATTTCATCTCATATATCTTCAGTGTTCACTCCCTGTGGTGCTTCAGTAGTAAAAACGGGCGTTAAAACACTATTAAAAAGAAAAAAAATCGTTATTAAAAACATGATAGGATATAAGGTGATATTTCCTTAAATATCTTATATTTTTCATTTGCATGTTATTTTGGCAGTTCACAGAAAAGCAAAACAAGTTCTAGTTGAGTTATTAGGAAGCAGCAGAGAGATGGGTGAAAAGCAAGTTAATTTCATGATGCTAAGAGATAAAAAAAAACTGTTAACAAATTCACGGTGGAATTTATGGAAAACAAACCACATCTTTCCAAGAAAAAAGTTCGTTACACTACGATAATGCACCGGAGCATAAATTTAAGATGGCAAAAATGAGGTTCGAATTATTGCAGCATCCAGCCTAATCGCCACATTTATTTGCCTTTAGCCATAAGTTGAAAAATAAGTGGGAGATTTTTAAACAGTAAAGAGATAGTTCTGTGAATGACTCTTATGCAGGCCTTGACAAACAATCCTTTAAAGAAAACAAAATGGCTTTGGAACATGTTGTGCAAATGCATGAATATTACGTTGAGAAATAAACTGATACAAGTTAAATAACTTTTGTTTTCTGTTTTATTTACCCTCTTATCAAACAACTCTCATCGTACCAAATCCAATACGGCTAACTCAAGATGTGTGTAGATAAAATTTATACTAATGAGCAATCGGCATATACAACGGTAGGTCCACAAGTTTCCGGCCTAACCATTTTCTGGGTATGATAAAGACAAAAATTCAACTTCACTTTTCAATATAGTTGCCCTTTATGCAATACACTTCTCACAACTTTGAATTAACATTTCAATAACCCCCTCTCCAAATATTCATAAGTCTTGACTGCCAATTGGACATAAACAGCATCCATCGCTTCTTCGCCACACTTAAATTTTCTTCTTCGAACGTCCTTCTTGAGTTTTGAGAAGAGGAAATAGTCACTGGGAGGTAGATCTGGACTGTAGGGTGTATGGTCGATCTCCTTGAAGCCACATTTTTCACATCTTCCTTTGCAACAAGAGTTGTGCGCACAGGTAGGCTTTCCTCACTTTTTCTCTTTGATGGAAGCACGTAGTCTGTGCATAATAATCCCCATTTACTGTGCTGTTCCCCTCCTTGAAGTCAATGAAGAGTATTCCTTCACAGTCCCGAAAGATTGTGGTCATGACCTTTTTGGTTGACTGAGTGACCATGTCCTTTAGAGGCAGCGCTTCGCCAAATTTACGACACTCCATTGATTCTCTTTTGATCAAGGAATCAATAGTACAGGAGCATAGTTTCATCTCATGTAACAATGGTTTGCAGAACTTCTCTCTCATTGCCACGGCAGAGCTCCAAAAATGCCTGACAACAGATGGCTCATTGCTGCTTTTGGACTGAGGAAAGAAGTGTAGGCACCCATCTTGCACTAACCTTATTCATGTTTAAATGTTTATGAATAATTTGAAGGACTGTTGTTTTAGAAAGGTCCAACCTTGCTGCTATTTCTGCAACTTTGAGCCGCCGATCTTCCATAATTTCTCCTTTCACAAGAGCGATGTTTTCAGAAGTGAGTACCTCCCAGGTCTGACCTGCACGCTCTTCGTCTTCAATGCTTTCTCGACCCATTCAAAAAGTTTGGTCCACTCTTTTAAAGTAGAATATGAGAGGGATGCTTCCCCCATATACACCGTCCAATCGCTGTTTGATTTCATTTGGAGTAAGTTCTTAATAAGAATAAGTTCTGAAGAACTTAATAACAGGTCGATACTCTATTTTGAACATGCCATAATTTCCTACACATAGCCTTCTTTATGCAACTATATCTGAATAACTGAATACAGCGGAGCGGAACTTGCAGCTGCAATTATTTACTTAACAGATAATGTATGATATCAGATATTTGTTTTGTGAAGGCGATAATCTTTATCGGCGAGGGCGGAAACTTATGGACCTACCCTCGTAGTTACAGTAAGTTTTTGAAAGCCCTTCGATAATTTATAATAACCCTGTATGTCTTAAAGGCAAAATTAACAAAAGTTGGAGATCATGCGAACTGGCCTAACGTGATAACGTGTTCCTGTCTTTGTCTTCCCATCTCAAAGCACCCTCTTCCGCAAGACACGTGATGGTTCGATTGACGTAAAGAAATATGTGGTGTGTTGGGATATGACATTTGATTTATAAGAGTGAGAAAACAACAAATAGCCCGATTCTAACCTGAAATGAAATGGCGACCATATCTGATTCACCTTCTGCGTGGAAAACCAAACCAAACTGAACATCCGTTAGATAGTTGAAGATGACTGGCAGAGCTAACAAATTAAGTGTACAGGTGAGTCATTTGCGCCTGTTTGAGTGAATGATAAACAAATTCTTTTCGGACCAAAGGCTGCCGAGGGAATTTTCCACTTTTTCCTTCTCATGGCAGAGACGAAAAATGCTTCTAATGCGGCAGCCTCAGTTCTGTACTAAAACTGGTTAAGTACACCTTCACTTAGCTACAAGCGCTTCGTGACTTACCTCAGTCACGCTTAGTCTCTTAAACACAATTCAACAAGCATGCTGGGATGTTACAGCTTAGAGGAGACAGGTTTTGACATTCCAAAAACGCTTTCAAAGCACTCCCTAAGTCACTGATGTCATTATAAGCCATGTGCTTTTTATCCCAGAGCGCAATTGGTCGAGAAATGCTATTTGATGCCTCTGGAAAGAGATATTAACTTTTCTACACTTTAGTAATTTACGAAAATGAACCGATGCACATTCATCTGAAAGTATAAATAGCAATTATCTAGAAGATGGGACATAACCATAGAAACGGAGTTCAAATCTTACATGCGAGAATGTTGGAAGCTCCCGTTAGCGGTTCTGTCAATACGAATATGATTATTTTATGAAACGGGAGCAATAAACGAAATATTTTTAAATAGATAAATGCGTTCAGAATTAGGAGAAATGCTTTCACTACAATAGCATATTTCATGAGATCTGAATCAATAGCTCCGTTTTGCCTCCCTCTAGATGCCTAAAATAAATGCAATTTCAGTTGTTTTCAAGTGTATCGATTCTGGCGCATTTCGGATTAGCGGTGAAGTGTATGTTAAGTTAATTTACGAATGCTGGTGTAGTTTGTTAAAAGGCAAAATACAGGAGGCGAGGATCCTAATTGCTAACACTTCTAGCACAAGAAATGAAAAATCTATGACTGCAATTTTAAAACAAATCTGCATAGAAAAAAATTAAATTCAATGGATATGTAGCAGAAGTTTCGAAAATGTCAGAATTCAAGGTCAAATGAATTTAATATCATTTAACGATTGCTTCTTGACATTATTCACTATTGCTCATTTCTTCTGAAGTTTTTCTCCGTTATGCTGAAAACTATTGGATTGGTAGGGACGGTGCTTCAGCCGTTTGTGCCGGGACACCCGGGTTATCTAATATTGTTTCTCCTCAAACGGGCTGCTGCACATATTAGACGCCGAGGCAGAAATATTTCTAAAGCGTTAGTCACCGTCTGTCACACCGCACCAGTCCAGCTCGCTTGGCATTTTCAACCCTGTAACAAAGAGGCTGCCAACGCCGAGTCAAACTAGAAGTTTGCAACCAGCATCACTTTCTTCCTAAGTGGCGGACGGTTCCATAGTGTCGTCATAACTAAAACTCGGATTTTTAACTATTTAGTTCCGGTAGGAAAATGTGGAAAATAATTGCAAATGTTTGCAATTCATGAAATATGTCACTCATTAGGAGCGCTTTTATAGAGTCTAAAATAGCAGTTCAGTGCCTTTTTTGTGCCGAAAACGGTCGAAACAAATAATTTAAATAATTAATAAAGTTATTAAGTTTGGTTCGTGTACGGAACGGCACCACATTGTCGTGCGAAGTCTATAGACGAATTCTTGTCAACAATGAAAAGCTGGCCGCGCCAGCAATTGACACGATTCTGATTACCGTTTTACCTTCACTAGTGTCAACGCTTCAATTACAATGCTCAATGTATATTTAAATTTAATTTATAGTTTTCTTCTTTCTGTGTGTGGCTTGGTGCTCATGTCCTATAATGTGTCAGATGTATTGCTTAGTAGTGTGAATAGAAACAAAGTCAAAATACAAGTATTCGTTTCACCATCCAGGAATGAATTATAATGGATTATAATCTTATTTACAAGAGGAAAATAATTTTTTGTCTTTATGTAACAAACAGATAAGACATTTTCTTTTATTTGGTAAGCAAGCCGGTAAGTAATTTTTAAGAAACATAAAAAATTACAAATTTTTCTTCTTTGGAGTTAAAAAATATAATTATTATTATTATTATTATTATTATTATTATTATTATTCAAAACTAAATTTGAAGGAAATTAAAATCAATTAAAACTTTAATTCCAAATCATGTTTACAAAAACCGTTCATTCTTTCAGATTTCACACGAGAGAAAATCTCGTATTACGCAGCATGTAGATGGCACAGAGCATACAGGAAGAGCTAAAGAAAAGATTTGCCGAAATAAACTCTACTTCCGTGAGTTTGGCAACACTGATGATTTCAATTCAGATCTTTGTTGGGCAATGATAGTAGCTTATATTCCGTGGAACATACTGCAAAATTAGATTCCCGTAATTTTTCATCTGAGTCCACACTCAGGAAGACAAAACATTACTGCAATTATTGAGGATATAGAAGATCCATGCCTGGTAGGTATCGAAGAGGTAACGGATGCTCTCAACAAATGTATTATTATCAAAATCGATGATGCGACTTCCCCTCCACACCTTGCAGCAACCAGAGAGCTCCAAAGTCAATTACTCTCATTGTACACAAAGGTTTAAAGTTATTTCCTGATGGTGTTGAAGAGAGTAGAGTTCTCTGCACAGACGCTGCTTCCTATTGTCTCAGCGTTTTCTCTTCTGCAAACGGTCTACCCTAACCTTATACATTTCACCTTTTTGGTCCATGCCTTTCACTGGGTCTCAGAAACCGTACGGAATGACTTTCGTAAGCCAATGCCCTGATCTCCGATATGAAGAAAATACGAAGCTCCATCAGACATTGCATTCTTCAAGGAAAAACGTCCAGAAACTCTTCTATTTTAACACGCTGGGGCACCTGAACAATGGCAGCTGTATATTATGCGGAACATTGGGATGACTATGGTAAAAGAGGTTCCTACTGAGAGAACAGCTTCCGTTTTGTCTGCAAAAGAACTGTTGAAAAAGTCAACACTGAAGCGAGATCTTGTTTACATGAAGGCATTTTTTTTTTTTTTCATTCTTGCCTTCAACAATAGCTAAGCCAGAACGTATAGAAACCCCATTGTCGGATCAGGTGTCAGTCGTGCAAGAATTTTTGACGTGAAAATTAATGCTAAGGGAGAAGTTAGTGACAAAGTAAGGTGCAAACGGGGAAAAAAAGTTAACATACAAAAGACGCGGCCTAATTGTTCAAAATTGAAAAAAAAAAATCTTAATAATATATTGCGCCGCAAATTATGAATACAAATAACATGTCATACCTACTTTCCTGCATAATTAAAAAAGTGGTACCTAATTTAATCATTTTGCAGTCCAATTTAGATGCCAAAGACAAAAACATTTTCTTGCCTAATAAATCATGTTCTTATATTCACATATATTTAAGTGCCTAAAGCTTCAATTTTTCATGCCTAAAATTCCGAAGTGTAATGTCATAACTTGGGTTGGCTCGGTGTTAGTAATCCCAATTGTGTAACAGAACCAAAGGAATGAAATTAGAGAGTGGAAAATTCATGGAAAGGAATGAACCGCCCCATTCGTCTGGGTGGCTGCCATAACAGATATGTACCCGGATGTTCCTAAATGTGAGTTCCAAATTCGGCCTGAGACAAATCGCTCGATATGTTGCATCCGAATTTCATGTCAACTTGATAGTTGACATCTTCGTTCGGTGGTTACCATACTTGCCTCCTAAACCCAAAACGCGGGTTCGAACCCGGCCAGGACCGTGGATTTTTTCGGGGCGTAAAATTCCTAAGTATGGCTTCCTTCGGAAGGGAAGTAAAGCCGTGGGTCCCGTGTCGTACATTTGCGGCAAGAAAAAGAACCTCAAACCTGAAAGAGAGGCCTCTGAGCAAAATTTGTCGGCCGTTTCACGCCCTGAGTTGAATGGGACGCTGATGACCTGAGATGTTAAAGAGCGTTCATAAATAAATCAATAAATCTTCGTTCGCTATCTTCTATAGGGCGGTTTAACTTAGCTACGATTTGGGAATCGAAAAAATCAACTTTTTGTTTATCTGTGTAGATTATTCCAATTTTTGTTACCAATATCTAACGAAAGGGAACGTTCAAATTAGGCATACTTTGACAGCGTGTCCACATTTTATTATGTGGCTAGAGAAACTACAGGAAAGCAGAGGCAGAAAAGAAGCAACAAATACAACAGCAAGAAATTGATGGAAAGCTAACACGAAATCTTTGGACTCCTACTTTTGCCAACGCATACGCACAATTCAAGGAGCTTTCGGAGTCCCTCTGGCTATAGCTAAAGTTCATTGCCCATAAAAATGGGCTACTACTGCTTGTCAAGTTTCAGATATTTGTTTGTGTAAGGTTACTTTCTGCAGCACATAATTGGATACATTCTCTAGGAGTTTTGATTGCGAATACTTGATACGCTTCCGTTGAGCCAAAAAAGACGAGTACCACGCCGAAGTAATTAACCAGTATCTCACTATACATCATCAAGTTTAGTTTGTCAAGAGAGCTCTTTCATTACTTTGAAAGCGAATACACAGAAATGAAGACCTGCTAAGACTCCGAGGTGCTTCAATGAAACTGCGTAAAATAACACATCTAAAATCATTTCTACTTCAGAGAGCAAATTCTTCTCATTGATAAATTACAGAAGTTCGGTAAAATGACATTATTCTAGTTTTCTAAACAGACCGTTTTATAATCGCATTTCAAGACTATACAGCAGTGCAAGAACACAGATGTGCAGTATTATTTCCTGCATATGACACCAGGTGGTTTCCAGCAGAAGTCTGGCGGTTCATTGTTAAAAATACCATTGTTTGGGGCTGAGTTTCGTTAGTATAAACCTGTTTTAAGTTCCAACTGTTATTAAAAAGGAATTAGCATTGTTTCTGTATCGACCATGATAGCCATATATACTCTCCCAGAGTTATGCTTGAAAACTGTATAATTGGTATGTCTGTCCTTTAATAAAATTTTCTTTAGGTATAATATGGGTTGTAATACTCTTTGCTAAGGTTAAAAAAAAGTCTATACTGAATAAAACATACCTATAAACAATTTGTAACACCCTTTGCTGAGGTTAAAAAAAAGTCTATACTGAATAAAACATACCTATAAACAATTTAACACAATGGGTACAATGTACTTTACTCCAAAAGCGTCAATACGGTGGTGTAAATTGCGCTATATAATATTACTAAAAATGGGGAAAAAAAAAAAAATTATTATCCCTCGTAAGATAATTAAAAATATATATTCTGCCATATAATTTTATTAGCACTTACTATTGTAATACTTTTAAAAAGTAATATAGTTATAAATTTGGATAAATGTAATATCAGTCAATTACCTCCCCCAGGTTAAGTTAGGATATTACTAATTACGACACAATAATGCATTAAGGAAAAAGTTTGGATCGAAGCTGCGCATTGAGAACATTTTATTTACAGGTTTAGATTTTCTGTTACTAGATGGAGGAGAATTATTGAAATCTGGCAAAAATGTGTGTTGAACGACAATCGCAATAAAGCAATGCGTACCGGCAGCTGCTTGCATCTTAATCGAGAAGTCTGCCGTTTGCACGCATTGTTGCCGGACGTAGAGATATTTCACTACGCGATATAGACTTATTCATAATTTATAACGTATTGAATCTTCATCCAAAAACGTTATAGCTACTACAAGCATTAAAATAGATATATTTTTAAATAAGTACATTTATAAATATCTATGTTTTTAAAATAATTTCCAAAAACATGAGCTCAATACTAAACAGTGTATAAATAATTATTCGCCAAATTCCTCTCCCTTATCTGCAAACTTGGCTATTTCCTCGTTACGCCAGCAAAAAACATAAGTAAGGCATTTTCTCTTCTTGAACAATGCACCTCTTGTGTGTGTTAAGATACACCGCGGATGCCAAAAAATGTATACATACTTTCACAGTAGATATCTATTTAATATATTCCAAAGTTGGACCGAAAAACAACAGTAATGTGTAGTATGATGTTCTGTAAACAGACGTGACTCACATACATTATGATAGCGTGGCTACGTGACAGGTAAATCAACAATGAACAAATGAAGCCAAGATTATCGTATGATGTTCTGTAAAGAGATGTGACTCACATTCATTATGATAGCGCTGCTACGTGACAGGTAAATCAACAATGAACAAATGAAGCCAAGATTATCGTATTATGTTCCGTAAACAGATGTGACTGACATTACGTTATGCTAGCGTTGCTACAACAAAATGGGGTCAAGATTATCGTTTGAACAGCGGAAAGTAATTTTGAAGTGATATTGGAAAACCCAGAATGTTGTATAAGTTCAAAGGCAACGGAAACGCGTGTACAGAACAGAACCGGCAACGTGAGTAACAATTGCACGCATTCGAGACAAATTTGAGACTGGTGGTACCGTATGCGATGTTCACAAGGGCAGATCTGGGAGAACTCGCACAGCAACAAGCCCCGTGTCCTCGGCTATGGTTTTGGAACGTTTTGAGCACTCACCGCAGAAATCTACAAAGCAATGTTCACGTGAGACTGGGATTAGCAACCAGCGTCATCGCATTATTAAAACAGCAAAGTTGAAAGTTTTCATCCCAAGACTTTTGCATGCATTAAATGAAGATGACCCTGATGCAGTACTGTGCTGGTTTCGGAACATGGTGCAAGAGGATTAATTTATTTATGGACTCTCTTTAACGTCTCAGCTCATCAGCGTCCCATTCAATTCAGGGCGTGAAACGGCCGACTAATTTTGCTCAAGAGCCTCTTCTTTCAGGCTTGAAGTTCTTTTTCGTGCCGTAAATGTACGACACGGAACCCACGACTTTACTTCCCTTCCGAAGGAAGCCATACTTAGGATTTTTACGCCTGAAAAAAATCAATCGGTACTGGTCGGGTTCGAACCCGTGATCTTTCGTTTAGGAGGCAAGTATGGTAACCACTACACCACCAGGGCCGACCATGGTGCAAGAGGATGAAACCTTCGTAGGGAAAGTTGTTTGATCCGATAAGGCACAATTTAAGTTGAACGTAACTGTTAATCGTCATAACTGTGTATACTGGTGTGCAAACAATCCACATGTTATTTTGGAAAAGGCTGTTAATTTACTTAGCATTAATGTTTGGTGTAGGTCGTCATCTAGGGGTCTAATTAGACCATTCTTTTTTAAAGGAACAGTAACTGGCCCAGTGTATCTGAACATAATACGCACATCCGTCTTACCTGCCGTTCATACACGCTGTGGAAATGAGGAATTTAATTTCCAACAGAATAGTGCACCGCTACATTACCACCGAGATGTACATGCGTACCTTGACGACAATCTTCCAAGGCAGTGGATAGGACGAAGAGGTCCGATTGAGTTTCCACCGCGTTCTCCGGATTTAACTCCGTTGGACTTCTACCTATGGAGAACTCTTAAGGATGTTGTATACCGTAGAAAACCAGCTACACTGACAGCACTTCGGGAAGAAATTGAAACGGCATGTGCTACAATCGCTGAGGACACTTTCGCAAACGTTGCTCAATGAGTAGTTCAACGTACACAGAAGTGTATCGACGCCTATGGTGGGCATTTTGAGCAACTGTTGTAACTGTAAAAGTGTAAGATGATTAGTGTTCGTCATTTTCTGTTTGTGTGAATTCATTTTTGTTATGTTGACACAGTTTTGCTTTGTTTGAAGTGTATATACATTTTTTGGCACCCTCTGCGTGTGTGTGTGTGTGCGTGCGCGCAATTGTCGTTTTATTAATGTTTATTAATATTATTTATTAAATTGGAGTATTAACAGCTAGTGTTCTGGATTTAATTTACGATAATGTTTTAATGCGACTTCATGTTGGCCAATATGTATTTGTGCACTGTAAAAATTTCATTTCACTAGCTTTAATAGTCCTTGAGAAAATGGGAATTGAAATTGGTAAATTTAACATTACAAGGATAGGCCGTCCATACTCTCCTTAAGACCCCATTTTCCACAATACTTTACAATTACTACTGTGCCATTTCTTAAACCAATAAGCGAGAAAGATTAAACAGAATTTACAGCTCTGCCTAAGTCCTCGCTCTTGTTTACCCTATCCACATTTGATAAAAGCCATTTCCTTGCTTAATCTCTTCATACTTGGTCTCAAGTTTAATGCAACTTCACTATTACCTAATAATGTCTCTACGGTTAGTTGCTAATGTCTTATGTTGCTGTTCACCGTCTTTCTCAGCTGATCATTAAGTATGCGGACATAAAAGGGGTTCCGAAATACGGAGGACCCTTTTGCAAAAGCGGTCACCTATTTCATAATGGCACTTAAGTGTAATTTGCCAGTCAGAGTAAAACAAAGAGAATGCTTAAGTTGAACCGCATCGACACATACTGTACAAGAGAGAATTGGCTTGGTATGACGTGAAGAGCTATGTAATAGCAGAGCAAACAAAGAAAACTTCGTTAAAGTTTCTTTAATGCAATCCCTGGCAAGCTCATTCTTCTGTTGTACTCTCCTAAATAAAGCTGTAACTAACTGGAGCCGCCAAACAGGTTCATCAGCTTCTTAAATGAAACGAAATTTAATTAACTGCTCGACTGCCGGTTTCAATTGCTTGCTGAAGTTATATTTGCCCAAGCGTGGGAATCAAACTGTAAATTATTGCCTGAGTAGAAGGAAATGAATGGCTTCTCATTAGCTGGAATACCAAGAAAACGCCTTGAAAAGAAGTAAGGTAGTGTCAAGACTATTAATCTTGCACGGTAGAAGGGGAAAGCATTGCTATAAAATTTAGATGACAGCACCAGCCTAAAGTTTTATTTCTTATAGCATATGAGCGAATTATGCCTCCACTGTGTGGGTTTCTCATCGAGTAGGCAAGAGCTTGACCTCGGATGTGACTTTTTCTCTCCAGTTCTTTCTCAACTAAGCTGTAACTTTGTGTAACAGATTTTAATTAAACATTAATTCAAACGCATGAAGGTGTTTGTTGCTGTTCGGCATGGAGAGTTAAAGTTTCGTAGCCTCTTGCACAGTATAATGATGAACTAATTCATTACAGAGTCCAATTACGTGGTTCTCAATGTACGCTATATAAAGTTGCTACAAATGCATGCCAAATCGTTATTGACTAACTTTTCCTTACGTGCTGTTCATGATCACGTTCTAAAGATGAAACATTCAACATCCTTAGCAGAAGGTTCTAGCAGCTAGTGATAGCGGATTAGTTTTAAAAAGCTCTCGCTGTCGCGAACCCCTAAGATTTAACTCAAACGTTTACATTCTTAAATTTGCATTCTATTGATATTTTCTAAAGTATGAGGGTTATTCAATAAAGAATAAGCATAACTTTTTTTGACAACCTGCCTTACTCAACCATATAAATATCTTTCTGGATGCAATGTACACGTTCCAGTGCTTTCTGCCAGTCTTCAAAGACATGCTGGAAACCTTATTTGGCAGGTCATTCAGACTCGCCTCTGCAGCCTTCATATTTGTTCTGATTGTGGCATGTGTATCTCACGAAGGCGTTTTTATCAATATGGGGAAACGGGGAAAAACTACAGGTGCTAAATTTGTACTATAGAGAGGGCAAGGGAGACAATTTACACTGCCTTTTGTTAGATATTCAGTTATAACGTTTGCGATATGTGGCCTTGCATTATCGTGGAGCAACATCCAGCTTGCTGCACGGAACTGTGATCTTTTTAATGTGATATATGCCTTGCAGAGTTTTCAGGACATCTCTGTAGTACTGCCCAGTTACAGTTGTGTGTACAGGCACACCCTTGATTCTATGTGTAGCTCGTAAACTCTGTATTCACAAGTGCATGCAGCGAGAGCACACTGCAGTGAGTGCTTTGCCTGTAAACATAATGGTCACCATCACAAGCGTCTGGGAAGAAAACACTATTGTAGAGTATAGTGGTAGCCGAGCGGTTAAGAAGACATGGCTATTCTGCGTCAGCTCCTGGGTTCAAATCCCTGACAATTATTTCCTTTATTATTGATTTTATAAGTATATATGTATAACGCCATGTTGCCAGAATTTCAGAGCAGCATATTGTTTTGTTCCGTGTCACCTTCATTTTGCTGACGGCGAAATGAACGTATATCAACTTGCTCATCCAAAATATTAAAGTTAAATTTAAGCGCGAGAAATGAAGCTTGTAAAAAACGATCCTCATTTATCATTGAACAGTCCTCGTATATAAAATGCATAAAAGTTTAATGTTAATAACAAACAATAATAATGGCACAATATTACTTTATTAATTTTAATTTCTTGATGAGAGAAATGATGCATGATGTACTAGGCTTAATAGAAGTTTGTTTTCTGAGTTCCGATTCTACGTTTTCCAAAGGGCAGAAAATGCTTTTTCACACAATTAAGTTATGAAATTCATTAACACTTTCATGGCCTTTTGATAGTTCGGAAAAATCTCGGAAGCAGGCGAGCAGTTAGCTGTCGGAACATGCGTACTGTTACTAGGGAAATATGACGGTACATACGAAGTGTTCTGCTTGGTGCACGCTTTCCGCTTACCTATTTGAAAACTCCCTCTGTAACAAATAATGGACCTTATTTTCATTATAATTTATTTTACCTCAGTAAATACGTACTCATTGAATTTGTATAATATTTTGATTTCTCCTAATTCACTGTTAGCATTTATACATTAAAAAATAAATGCTTAAAAATAACTGTAAAGTTTCAATGGCACCTGGGAGGGACTGGATGACCTAGTAGTCCACATGCGAAAGAAAAGATCAGTTTCCATATAGTTTTAACAACACCATTTCACTCATGTGACGTCATCTTAAAATCAACCAATGAAACGAAACAAAGTTTTCAATTTTTACCAATCACAGCCGATTACGGAGTGAAATTATCGAAAAAAAAATTATCAAATCCGTTTTATCGCGCAACTTGCATTTGTCTTGTGGTCAGTGTAGCCAACTCTATCCACTATATAATTCCTGAACACTCATCACTGACCACTTTTGTTAGAGGCGGTGATGGGTATTGATAGCAAAAAAAGGGGGGGGCAATCGACAATCATAAAGCAAAATGGAGGGTTCTTCAAGCGTTTTGGTGATGCGTCAAATGTGCAAATTGTCCTTATCATTAGGAATTCCAAACCACAGAATACAAAGAAAAATAGACACAATATGTTTTTTTTTCTCAGTTGGTAATAGAAAATCGAACGGTGGCGATTGTAATAGTCGACTTTTGTCCATTTCAATCTCATGGTTTTTGAATAGAATATATATTCATAAGTATAACAAGTGTTAACATTCCGTGCGCGAATTTCAAAGGTATGTCACTTTTATTCTTATTCTATTCATTAAATAGTTCTAAATCCGTATTTTGCTCTTCTCTATTGGCATTAGTAACAATCGGCATTCTTTTGTCGCAAGATTTCTTGAAAACGTTAAGTACAAACATACAATTATTACAATTTAGTAATTCAAATTTAGAGGAATTATATTTAAATTCTTATTTTATTCGTGAAATAGTCCTAATAAATATCACTCGAGGGTCTGAGCTTTCCAGATAAATTCACTCTCTAAGTTTGGCAATTTATCGGTAATTTCAGACCCTCTCGTGAATTACTTATGATAATTAGAAATGCAAAGCCGGCAGCTGAATTCACAAGCTGCACCAACAAAAATACAAAAATAGAAGGGTTGCTTTCGGTCACATTCAAGGAAAAGTGATCAATTCTTTTATAAATATGCATAAACAGCAATGCCTGGAAGGTTAGAATTGGAATGGTATGGGTTTCAAACTTTCCTTTCAATTTAAAATTACAAAATGTTAATCATGAATTTGTTTATATAGTTTAGGAACAGATAACTAAATCAATAATCTCATTTTGTAAATATCATGCCAAATATGCAATAATATTGAAGTAAGGGAGATTCCAAACTAGGATTAGCAGTATAAAGTGAATCCGATCAACGAATAACACTGGAACGAATCTCGCAGACTTCACTGAAATACAAGACCCTTCTGTTATTCCTTTCTTGACCTCCAAGATTATTTAGAAAACATTTTTGCTGGTCTCCCAGCACCTTAGACAACTATTTCATATAGGCCGGCTTTATTGCCCATAAGAGTATCCTCCCACAGAGTAAATGGGCACCGTGAGAATAACCGGCCCGAATTAACACTTCACTCGAGTACATGCTGAGCTGTTATGATATCAATCACAGTGACCACCCAGACGGTAACACCTGGACCATCATTAAGGCCCCTTACTTGAATGTTCAATTCTGTTCCTGATGACATGTGGCATAACAGCTGCATCCAGAATTTGTGCAGCGGGAAAGGTACTCGCCACAGAGTAGTCTTTTCCAAAATAGGTTATATCATACGCTTAGCAGGTACGCTTTCCTCCCACTTGCTGGTGAACGGCCAAGACGTATTATCGACTAGTGCTCTTGTAGCTGAAATCCTTTATTATTGTACATATAGTAACGCCAGCCATGAACATGAATATATATGCAGTTATAGTAATATAGTTGCATTTTTAGCAATCTTTTAACGATACTATATGATTCTACGCTATTCATGTCTTCTTTATGTGCCAAGTAACTGATGATTGCAGGAAGAGTGTGATAAAAGAAAAACAATTAAAGACTAGGAAAGAGGCAGCAATAAAGAACGATTTACGGATCGCCAGCTGGTTAGGGGTTTAGGAGAAATTTTATTCAATGTTAAGAATAAATGGATATTGTCAGTGAAGAAGGAATAGGAGAGGTTAGGCTAACCGTACTAGGACAGTGTGTTTACTGAGTGGAACTTTTTTTTTTTTTAGATTCAGGATGTTGTTTAAATGACTTTTTTTTAATATGTATTATTGCACTATAACACTATCGTTTTAGCTAGTAAATTTGGAATGTGAACTGAGTTAAAGAAATGCACAGTGGTATATATAATATAATATTTATTTCAATCTTTCATTATAACAAGTATAAAAATTATTAATATATTTGAAAATTGAAACTGGCCCAATTTTCCTAAGGCCGTAACATATCATGACTCCCTGGCCGTCGACGTGAGTTTCACCTACTTTTCCTCTTTTTTTCTCTTCATTTTACTATCCACTAGCTACTTACTCTTTTTAAATATTCGCTCCCATTCTCCTACTTCTTTCCCACCCTCTAATTGTCAACAACTTTATTGCTACAATAATGTTTTCCATTTTATACTATTTTGAATCACATATATTTTGTTTCCATGCACTGCATCAAACAATGAAACACACTCTCTGTTTCCCCTCACATAAAGCATATTTCCATTCATATTCTTCCTTCCCTTGCTTATCACAGCTGTCTCCCTACCTTATTCTTTCTTTCATATCTTGCACAATCTTAAAGAACTCTTATTCTCAAAACTTGATCACATCTATTGCCTCTCAATATCTTTTAACCTACTCCTTACTTTCTTATAAAAAACCTATTGATTTATTTTCTCCCTTCTGTCATATATTACCCATGTCGATCTCTTCCAATGTTTCTTTCAGCCTCTTTCCCCAATTATTGTTCAAAAAACTGTTCCTTGATATTTTGTACAAGTTTTAATTATATCACCATCCACTAGTGTCAGATTCCTATAACAGTATTCACAGTGTTATTACTATTATTGTAAAAGGTAGGTAAGATAAGAGGCACTGTGTCTTCCGCACATCAAAAGATGCTTGCTGCCTCCTGCGGTGTATAGTGGCGTTGTCTTTTGCCTCTTCCGATATATTACTTTAATTAGTGTGTATACAATAAATTATCTGTTAAGATTTATGTACTGATCAGACATTGTTTTAAATGACTGGCACAGCCAAGTCATATTCTTGCTGTATACTGTTTAGCACAAATTAGATAACTATAATATTCTAGTTCCGGCGGGTATGTCACTAAATGAAGAACACACACATTACAACGAAATAGAACACTAGCGGCGCATCATGACAGCGTTAAATTAGGAAAATGTTTTCCTTTCAGGGCCCGAAATTGCTGAAAATTTTGCTTATGGGCCTCATCTTTCAAGCCTGCGGTTATTTTACATGCCGTAAAATACGACATGGGATCAACGGCTTTATTTCCCTACCAAAGGAAGCTATTATTTACGCTTTTAAGCTCCAAAAAATTCATCGACCCTAGCCGAGTTTGAACCCGCGACTTTCGGTTTATGAGGCTAGTATCACTAGACTCCCAGGACCGATTAAATTAGGAAATAAACTATCCTTACTGCGGGCCTTTTCAGACGTCCTGAGGATTTTATAACTACAAACATCGCATTGCATGGCTTACAATAAAATAACACATTTTGGTTTCTAGCATATTCATATTCATTCATTTACATCTATGTGCCTTAAAACATAAACATTAGATGCATAAATACGATCTTAGTCAAATGGAGCACTGTCATCGAGCAACAGTAACCTACAAATTAATGTTCGGATATGTGAGCGAATATACATATCTAAGACAACAGAATTCCTTCCATGATAAAATGGAAAATGAAGTAAAACGAAGGATCTCATTAACCCGGAGAGCATTTTGGACCCTTAAGTTTATATTGTTAGACCAAACACTAGTTAAGAAAATCAAATTCCAAACGCTCGAAACCTGTACATATCCTGTATTACTATATCGGTGCCAGACATCATTAACAGAAAAACAAAAGAACAAAATTCAAATATACCAAAGAAAAATGCAACGCAAGATCCCGGGAATAACTTTGAAGCACAAAATACCTACAGTGTTAATAAATGAGTTATCTCAGACAACAGACATCGCACAAATAGCTACCAGAAGCAAATGGCAATGGGGCGGTCACGTCGCAAGAATGCAGGACAATAGGTGGACCTACATGTGGGACGCCCGGATAGGAAAAGCAGACCCAGAAGAAGATGGACATGCCTCTTCAAGGAACACGCAGGTTCAGATTGGTCAACAGTAGCAAGAGGAAGAGAAAAATGTAAATCTCTCGAGAAGCAACTAGTGCAGTGAGAAATGGAGTAACCAAAGAACAAATCAGTCAGAGTGTGTTAAACAGCATACGAACAACTAGCGTGGAATAGCTCACAATGTTAGGAAAAAGCGAGCTTTCCCTACTTGTTAGGAGACCTTTGCTCTTAAGGGACACGATAGGCTGTCTTTATCTTTATCCTTTTTAGTATATGGTACATTAAAATTAGCTGTATCAATTTAATGTTACAGATCCAAGACGTACAAAAATAAATATCAACAGTATTTACCTTCGTTTCTGCTTCGCAAGCTAGGAAATGGATCGATAGATCATCTGCTTTCTCAATAATAGTGCCATAAAAATATCTCAAATCTATGAATAATCATGTGACAGTACAGCACGAACAATGGATTTGTCGTGTTATAGCTTAGTCCAGACTAGAGGGAGCAACTATTTTATCTGTGATTCTATGACTTTCAAGATCGCAGGTTAGGATTACGTTATTTACTCATATTTCATGAGGAAGTATATTCATGTTTGGATGTAAAGGTTAAAAACAAAACTAAAAAAAAACCTTGCTAATCAACCAGACTTAGCTCCAGAACAATGCTCCACTTTTACTCGCCGCCAGTACTAACGAATTCCGTCGTATCATTTCGATTCGAAGCTCCTTAGTGCGTGGCGTGAGGTATTAGAAACTTGGTGCTATAATGTTGATAACTTTTTAATCCGAATGAATAAGCCATAGATTCCCTATCATAAATTGCTTGTCTACTACTTCTGAAATTATTACCGCTACGGGTGACCGAGATCGTTAAGGCGCGGACTCGTGAGCAAAAGAGGGAGGTCTGGGATTCGATTCCCACCAGGACCGACCTCCCTGACGGAAGGTTTTTTCTAGGTAGTCCTCATAAATGCCAAATGCCAGGAAATTACCCTAAACACAGGCTGGAAAGCTTTCTTGCTTAAAAAAAATGTTTTTCCAAATTTATCATTTCATCTCATGTAGTGTCGGTCCTGGTGGTGTAGTGGTTACCATACTTGCCTCCTATACCCAAGATCGCGGGTTCGAACCCGGCCAGAACCGATGGATTTTTTCGGGGGTAAAAATCCTAAGTATGGCTTCCTTCGGAAGGGAAGTAAAGCCGTGGGTCCCGTGTCGTACATTTACGGCACGAAAAAGACCCTCAAGTCTGAAAGAGAGGCCTCTGAGCAAAATTTGTCGGCCATTTCACGCCCAGAGTTGAATGGAACGCTGATGACCTGAGATGTTAAAGAGCGTCCATAAATAAGTCAATCAAAAAAAAAATCTCATGTATCATCAGTGTCCATCATCTGTGATTCTCCAACAGTAGAAAGGGACGTTTAAAACTATTAAAAAACTGAAATTATTGCGATATAGTTCATTAACATCCTGTAAATTTAAATATTTAATGAACTTTTAAGATAGCACAACAGACATAAATATGATATGAATGTATGAGAGTAGGTCCATAAGTTTTCGGCCTAGCCGATAAGGGTTATCGCCTTCACAAAACCTTGTTTTAAATATCATACCTTTTCTGTTAAGTAAATAAGCAGCTGTTACTTCCTATCCGCTGTGTTCGGTTGTTCATTTATAGTTGCCTAAAGAAGACTATGTGTAGGAGATTGAGACATGTTCAAAACGGAGTTTCGAGCTGTTATTAAGTTCTTCACAAAAGAAGGACTTGCTCCAAATGAAATTAAACAGCGATTGACCGGTGTATATGTGGAAGCATCCCCTTCATATTCTACCGTAAAAGAATGGACCAAACTTTTTCGAATGGATCGAGAAAGCATTGAAGACGAAGAGCGTGCAGGTCGGCCCTTGGAGGTGCTCACTCCTGAAAACATCGCTCTTGTGGAAGGAGAAATTATAGAAGACCGGCAGCTCAAATTTACAGAAATAGCAGCAAGGTTGGGCTTTCTAAAACAACAGTCCTTCCAATTATTCATGAACATTTAAACATGAATAAAGTTAGTGCAAGATGGGAGCCTAGACTTCTTTCCTCAGTTCAAAAACAGCAAAGAGTCATCTGTTATCGGGCATTTTTTATGCTCTGTCGTGGCAACGAGAGAGAAGTTCTGCAAATCATTGTTACAGCAGATAAGACTATGGTCTTCTATTATGATCCCTTGTGCAAAAGAGAATTAATGGAGTGGCTTAAACCTGGCAAAACACCGCCTCTTAAGGGCAAGATTACTAAGTCAACCTAAAAGATCATGGCCACAATCTTTTGGGACTGAATATTTTACATTAACTTCAAGGAGAGGAACGCTACAGTAAATGTGGAGTATTATGCTGGTTTACTGTATAGACTATGTGCTTCCATCAAAGAAAAAAGGTGAGGAAAACTGAGTGGTGGTGTGCGCCTTCTTCACGACAACGCGCCTGTGAACACAGCTCTTATTGCAAAGGAAGATGTGAAGAAATGTGGCTTCAAGGAGATCGACCATCCACCCTACAATCCAGATCTAGCTCCCAGGGACTATTTCCTCTTCTCAAAACTCAAGGGCCTTCCAGGAAGGAAATTTAAGTGTAACGAAGAAGTGATGGATGTTGTTTATGCCCATTTTGCAGACAAGATTTCTATTTGGAGGGGGGGGGGGCTTTGAAAGATGTAAGAAATGTTTTGGAATAAAGGTAACCTATAAAATGGTAAGGCCGAAAACTTATGGACCTACCCTGGTAAATGCAATACAAGAAACGGCTCAAATAAAATAAATTATCACAAACTTTAATAAGGCACCAGTAAAACATTTTAACATAATACTAAATTGGTTAAAACACCCCTCTTTTAAAGCATTAGTGAGTTTGAAGAAAGTACATGTTATAGATAATACATTTTATTTATCTGTATTTGACTTACTATATATATATATATATATATATATATATATATATATATAAATTAATGAAAAATAAAAATAAAGAAACACTATTAACAATGTAACAGATTAACACTAATAATAAAAGTAGATAAAGATAAAACACAGAGAAAGAGTCACACTCGAAATATAGCAATTTCAAGTGTGATTCTTTCTCTGTGTTTTATCTTTATCTACTTTTATTATTAATGTTAATTTTATATATATATATATATATATCGTTGATTTTTTTTATAAATGTGCCTCCATAATGATATCATTTAAACAAGTATGCATCGCTTTTTAAAATGCTACGAAATTTAACAGATACCAAGACTAAATTAATAAAAATAGGGCAGAATTTGAAAATGGTTTATAACAATTATAAATTGAATTATAAGTTTGCGTGTTATACAATTTTAAAACTCTAGTGCACTAATTCAATATAAAAAATTAAAATAAATATATTATTATCCTTAAGTTAAGCACAAGAAATTACATAAATCTTGCATTACTCAATTTCTGTGGTGGCAAGAATTTGAAAATGATTACCTCTTTTTGGAAACAATTTATAACTTAACTATCACAAAGAAAAATTGAATATATATATATATATATATATATATATATATATATATATATAAATTAACACTAAAAATAAAAGTAGATAAAGATAAAACACAGAGAAAGAGTCACACTTGAAATTGCTATATTTCGAACTACTGCGAGTTCTTCAATGACTTATATGACAACGACCGGCCCTGGTGATCATGAAAATGTGTGTCACGTATGAAAGACTTTTTGTTCATTATTTATCTTTTGTAATAAGACACGGTTCCTAATCCCTGGGGTTGATGATTGAATTTACATAATTCGCCAATGCCATTAGGCTCCTATGCATTTACTGTTTGAACTCAACAACTTAAAAATTAGAAAAATTAGTGGCTTAACAGATATTATAAACTGTGCACTATAGTGATGCACACCTTAGAATCTAAAGCTTATATCGAAAGAAGGAAGGTGTTGTACATCGGTTCTAGATCGAATATTAAATCTGATATCGAACACATTAGATTCATTCGCCAAATAGAAAAGTTATTTTTATTGTTGGTTTAAGTGTAACATGAACCAAAATCACTGACCCGCAAACGTAATCGTGGTACATTGCCAGCTCGCCACAATGTAATCAAAGGCCGCTTGATCCATCCAAGAGACATGTTAGCACGCATCCATCTGCATTCTATATCGGACCGTTAGAATTTTACGAGAGAACCTTTCGAAGAAAATCGAAATAAAAAAGGGGGAGGGGCTATTTCTTTACAAACACTGATTCTCTGATACATAATGGCCTACGGCGACTTCAGCGCAGGTTTCGGGATTAAAACTTGATAATAAATGTGAATTCTTGGGCAACAGTTGTCATTACTCTTTACATGAATGTTTAGCATATTACATATTCGTTCCATTTTCTTCACTGCATGCACGTGCACATAAAATAATCTCCTTTACTCTCTTTCTGATGGACGAACTTTAGTTAATACAAGTACTGTAACGAAACATATTAAATTAAACTGAACAATCTATGTCCTCCATCTGCGTACACATATCCTCGTGTTTAAACAAGAAATTGCTAAGGAGGCAATGAGGCATCTCACGCTTATTTTAAACGTAATGCATAATTTGTGTCCAAAAGGCGTTCACGATGAGCTACAGAACTCAACAATAAATTATTCAATAACACTAACGTGTTATGTTAGCTACTAGGTTTACACTAATACATTTAATATATGCGGGAATACATTTGCGCATATGTTATGTGCACAGCTTTTCCGTATGCACTTGTCTATTTATAAAGTTTCTTATGATAATGCCTTAGATCCTCAGTCTAATATGGACTGAAACCTTAACAGCGACCGAACTTAATAAGCTTGAAACTGGCAATGGAAAACCGTTAGGTTTCCACCCCAAAACTCCCTTCTCTCTCGCCAGTTCTGTGTGCATCGTGCAGTTGTTAATATAACTTGGGTACGTTTAAATAAACCGAGCTGTAAACGTGGATATTCATATCAATTGCTGAACTCTTTATCTCATTAGTCCATATAACGTAAAGTCACTTAATGCGCCGTTGGTAACCGAAGAAGGTAACCACACGCGCACTACTTATGTCATAGGCCTATTCTGGTTCTTGATCAACCTGAATGACAGTCCCTGGCCAGATGCAACCATAAATATATTATC
The DNA here is from genome assembly GCA_030762175.1 of Metallyticus violacea. NCBI lineage: Eukaryota > Metazoa > Arthropoda > Insecta > Mantodea > Metallyticidae > Metallyticus > Metallyticus violacea. The sequence continues at coordinate 18,531,155 of CM060841.1, forward strand.
GTATGAAACCTTATCGCTAGATGACAATAGGAAATAATATGAATGCTTGCAAAAACGACCTAGAAGTAAGGAAAGGAAACTGCAATGCTGTGAACATTGAGGACTGCATACTGAAAATCCAAATGTGTTAAAAATAAACATTTCCAGTGTTTATTACATTTCTATAAATTGTTCAACCAATGACTCACTTGTTCTATCTACCCTTTCCCGGCATGTTTGACATGTAGGTGCGTGTGTGTCAAACCGTCATATGTACCTATTATATTAGAATGGAAGAATAATAAATTTGCTAAAATAATATAAGTAGCTCTGAATAATACCAAAGGTGATGTACTTAACTGACAGTTCATGTTAGATCAACTTCCTGAAAATAAGAAGGCCCACTAAGTAAAAAAAAAAAAAAAAAAAAAAAAAAAGATATCTAACCTTTTGCCATTTCATAACATCAGTGTGAGAGTCGTTGAAATATTACAATACACATCAGCGCCCTTAGTTTACAAACATTTAAATAACACTACTAAACTTATTAGCAGCAATCTTATACTTACAATTTAAAATTTCTGCGGTTTCCAGTGATAAATGCACCTCATTTTATGGAGAAAGACCACGACAGCACACGCACACACACTTCTCAACGTAAAAATCAAAACATTGTAGCACCTGATTCACATCTGATATGGAGCACCCACTATACCACCACACTTACTGCACACTGTTGTGTAAGTACTGGAATAACGTTACGATAGTGTGCTCACAACCCCTACGTTGTGTTGGTAGCTATGGTGTTAGTGTACTAAATGCTCACTCGCTACAGCACAATCCGCTTCCGTAACCGGTCACATGACAAGTCAATTTCTTCATGCCTGCTACATGTTAGAGTAAGTGAAAGTGTCGGAACGTGCGGAACAAGATGATGCGTTCATGTAGAGATTCTGTGTTGGTTTCTGTCTTTGGAAATAAGTGTCAAGCACCCGCTGCGAAATGAAATTGATAAACAAGAATGTTGACAAAGATGGAGGAGGGTGAGCAAACAAAACTATAGTTTATTACTAGACGATTTTAGAGGTTAGTTGTAGAATGTTCAATATTTTGAAAGCATTTGTTTCTACGTATGGAATTTAAATCATTTCAGGAGTGTCACACTTATTCCGGAGGAACCGGAAGATATGTGGCACGCATATAACTTGATAACTGAAGGTGACAGCGTTCGTGCTTCAACCATAAGGTGGGTGTAGTTATAACTTCATTCGCCCGCTGATTTGTTAATTTCCTGTCATCTGAATATAACCCCATACAGGGGTTATATTGTAATCCATGTATGTGCATTGTTAAAAGAAAGTTGTGCGTTTACATATCAGTCACAGCACTATGCTATTTGCTTATGTTTCTGTGTTGCAGAAAGGTACAGAACGAATCCTCTACGGGATCATCAACCAGCAATCGCATCCGTACCACACTCACAATCCGCATAGAAACAATTGACTTTGACACCCAAGCATGTATGCTCCGGCTAAAAGGGCGAAATATAGAAGAAAATCAATATGTCAAGGTAAGCAATGGCTGTAATCAAAGAAAATAACAATACAAAACATAATTCTGTAATAAAGCTGACATAAAATGCTAGCAGAAATCATCAGGAAAAAATATGAGCATGTCAGAAGCTATTAGCCCACTCATCTCCAAAAAAATATCTAATTTATAGCAGATTTCGGTAGCAGGCAAGAAAAAGGGTGATGAGGTGACATCACTGTCATAGCCAACAGCAAGAAATGCACTAGATTGTGCCGCAGTGGAAATTGTGCAAAAACATTGCCTGTGTTGGTTACCTCACAAATATATATTTAAGGCAATTTCGTTATAGCAAACTTACTTAACACCTAAACTAACATAATCATATACTTTTTGTTACAGGGATTTTCTTAAAAGTAAACCTATTTCATTCCATAAATTTCAATTACAGGCCTCACTTGAATAGGTTGGCATGAAGAAATGCTCTTGTTTCTCCCAATAGTAATATTATATAATAGCTGGCGACTGAAAAATGGTGAATGAATGTAACAAAATGATGTTCAGAGCTGTCCTGGTGGAATACGCAGACATGATGATGCATTTTGCTGAGAATGAAGGAATCTAAATTAGCAGAGGAGAAATAAACATTCGCATTGTATGTAGAAAATTAACTGAGGAGTATTATAGAGTGTAGTAACGTTAATAAGGAAAGAGTACTGTGGACTTAATGGAAATGGAAAACAAAAAAACATGGAGGGATTAAGAAAGTAGTAATAATTCGAGTAATGTACATTATTTTAGGGGTGATTATGTGCAAATCACTGCTGCCTATACATTATTGGCAATCATTTTGTAGAGCAAGGATACAAAGTTAAATTCTATCAGTAACAACAAATTGCATAAAAGAAATGTGAATTCTTGTCCTCATTTTACACATTAGCATTAAAGTATCCATTCAGTAATCATTGTATGTTTTACTAAGTAATGACTTATTGTGAAAGAATTTCGCATTGTGGGTAAAACATGTCATCTTCCTTTAAGATAGACATTTATTACCTGGTGGCAAATCTTAAGTTTATGTATGGCATTCAAATGGGTAATAAAATCATGGTGAAATTTATTTTAAGAAAGCACTTATGTAAGGAGCAACATATATTTACAACAAAGTAATTTTAAAGCTATTATTGTTTTCTTGGGGGTCTATTTCATTGTGGAGGTACTTATTAACTTCCACCCACAGTCCATATTGTCCCATCTTTTGATTGCATTTCATATCATAGCCCCAAGTTCCTTTTACCAATCAGAAAAGCAGAGTGGTATCATAAACCAGATACTGGTGAAATTTTAACAGGTTTTGATATAGGACAGAAAATTGAATATATTAATAGGTGTAAAATGGGTGGTTTTGGCAGGTATCTCTCCAAGTATACATTCAAAGCAAATATCTTAAACCAAACTTAATTGAACCTAACCTAGGATTAGTGAAGTTAAGTGCTTAATCCACAACAATTTTAAAATATAATCTGTAGGTTCCTTTTATGTTAACAAGCTCCATTAGCAGACTTCGTGGCACTTTTATCTGCCTGTAACAGTGTTGACTGCCAAACTTGCTACCCTAGCAAGTAAATTGGCATTCTGATGTTATAATAGTAGAAAAACTGTTTTAGTACTATAGTACCAATAGCAGGAGAGAGTAAGCCTCCCTTGGATATTCGCATGGTACCAAGGAATGCTGTTAATCTCTAGGCTTAAGAAATGTTCCCCCCCCCCAAGTAAAACCAGCAACTAAAAGACAATTTTGAAGGTGAGTGTTCAAAAGACCAGAAAACATTAATGCAAGTGCATTTTTGTGTAGTGTTTATTGTTGAAAATATGTAAAATCTTTTGGCTACATATGTTTAAGTTTAGCCCCCATGGCATTGGTAATAATTAAATGACAAAATTTTATGGAGTAGAATTTATTCTAATTAAGGTTATGCTTTATAATTATGCAGGTGTGTCATAAAAGTGAGATGTATGGGGAAGTGGGTATAGTGAGAATAGCTTCAAAAGGAGAGTCATTTTCCCTTCTTTCTTTTTGTTTTATTCGTATAACTACTGCTTCACACATCATATATAGAGATTATTTATAGTTGATTCGTAGTTATAAAACCAAGTATACAAATGTACATACAGGGATAGTAATAATAATAAATGGGGTATTGCATATAATGTGCACAATCTATTTTTGATTATTTCATTCACAGACTTTGTTATTGCCTACATTTAAATAGGTTATGTCAGTTACATTCATCATCACAGCTCACTTATAGCTTGCCCTTGAATGAAAAATAACAATCAGGACTTACTATGGACAGCCGCTTATCTCCATTTCCAGCTAACCTCTTCATAAACAGATTTAAAACACACATCAACCCAGCATTCCCATTCATGTTCAAAATATGGTACAGATATGTTGACGATATATTTGCCATAGTTAACAAAAAATTCATTGATGATGCCATAAAACTTCTGAATATACAAGATAAAAACATATTGTTCACATATGAAACAGATTACATGTTATATTGTTGGACATTTAAATAATAAAGCATCAAGGAAACCTGGAATTTGGAATATACAGAAAGAATACACATGCTGTGATCAACAGCTTAACATACAGACTAGTTAATCTACAAATTAGCAAGGAAGAATACTTTAAAGAACACAAGCAAATAGAAAGAACAGCAATTAAAGTGGTTTTAAAAAAGAACTAGCTCATAAAAAGTGCAGAAATTCAAGAGGCAGAAACTTATTAAAGAAACCACTTTCAGCAGGAAAAGAGAATATAATTTTTAAAAAATTCACATACATCTATGAACAAAGCAAAAATTTCAAAATTCTAAAAGATTTTAATATCAGGTTGGCATCTATAAACGACTTAATGTTAAAAATCTCCTGAAAGACAATGTCAATGAACAGTATTCCATTGGAGAAAAAAGCAGGTATTTACCAAATAAATTGCGCAAAGTGTGAAAAAGTTTATATTGGAAAAACAAAGAGAAACATAGACACACAGTTAAAAGAACATTTCAGGAACATAAAATACATACAAATGGAAAAATCAGCAGTAGCATCTCATTTTGCAGAAAATGATGACATGATGAATAAAGTAAAATTATTAAAATCATACAAGGAACTACCGAATTAGCAACATGGGAGAAAATCTACATTTACAAAGACAAAATAAGAACTTCAACACTTCTGGGGATAAGAACATAAACATCTCCACAAGGAATACATATCGCCTTAGCATAACAATTATCTAACAGTCGACAGGTAGCTGAGGATGCGAACAAGGGTGTGTGAAACATACACTGCATATAAACAAGTATGTGCAACCAATAAGAGTGTGTAGTTTGACTCAATTATGCATTGATCATAGTTAAATGATTAGCTTCCCTGTACAAGTTCCAATTAATACTTCTAACTACTCTGTGTTGACTTTTTCTTTCTTTGTTCACCGTAAATGTCTATAGAAGGCAACAGCAGCTTGCAGCTTAAGTTTTCAATGAAAGAAATTCTTCATGATGGTTCATACACCAATTTTGATTATACAATATTACCTACTGAAGCTGTGGATTTGCACATTCCCTGATAGCATTATGGGTTACTAGAATCTTCGTTATTTCATGCAAATCATTGCTATAATAATTGTGTCATCCATGTTAGCGATGTCACAAGCAGTAGCAAATTTGGGTAGGTGCATATCTTTTAGCATTACAGAAACTGTACCATTATTTTGTGTTTTTTGGTCATTCTGGCTAATCAGAAGATTGCATTAAATTAGAGAGTTTACATGTTCAACTTCACAGTTGTTTTGTAATGCTAAGTTTATAGTGATGATGCGTGATCAGCATTAGAGCTAGGTTAATAATGTTCTGAGGATTGTCAAAGCTAGTTTAACTACAATTTAAATACAAATGTTTGAATTTTATGTTTTAGATGGGAGCTTACCACACTCTGGATTTGGAGGTGAATCGTAAATTTACTTTAGCAAAATCTGAATGGGATTCTGTTTCGCTGGAAAGAGTTGACCTTGCCTGTGATCCAACCCAGGTAATATAAAAAATATTGTGATTTATGTAGCTTAAAGGAGGACTCAGATATTACAATGTTACTGTTTTTTTCATATAATCTGCAATGTTCAGTATGGAAGCATAAGTTTTATAGTGTTTAAAAATAAGTTTTAATATATTCACATTTTTTTTAGAAGGTAAATGTTAAAAGAAAAAGTGTTGTCTATTTTACACCATTAGTTTTCACCTTTTCATTGAAAAAAAAAAAAAAATAGGAGTAAGCTCACTATTCTAGACATACTAAAGCTTAAACAGTTTAATGATATTGAATTATAGTGCTTTCCAAAATATCAAGAGATTGGATCCTCCTTACATAACTTGCTATTAAATTCTTCCAATTGAGGTTTATTTGAGGTTAATGTCCAATTGCTGGTGGCCACTCCATGATTTCAGTTCATTAACAATTTATCTCATGATATGATTCATGCAAAGATTAGATTTATGTTACATTCTGAGGCTGCACAATAGACTCTTGTCCAGATATCTCCTATTGCACACAATTCCAACTAGTTGCATAGCTTTACACAACTATCAAGTTTAACATTAGGAACTATACTGTAATTAGGGTGCATATTCTTCAAGTATGATCTTCAGTCCTACACATGATGCTTCTGTCTAAAACTAGAGATTTGGATGCATTCTTACACAAGATTTGATTCCACTATTCATTTGTTCAGTTTTCACTTTACAAGGTCCAATTAAAACCTTTTTTATTACCTTGCCATAATAAAAATTTCCTAAGAAGTACTATTTCCTGACTGCTTACACAGTCCTGCAGACCTCAGTCTTCTGTGGATTATGCTCACTGAGATCGAGAGTTGGTAATTTAGGATAGTCACTGCTAAACCCTACAAAGAAAGAAAAGCCTTTATCAAACTACTTGATTAGAATGTTTGCCATCATAATTGCTAATATTTTAGACTCTGCTATAAACAATGTGGTATAAATTTCTGAGATATAAAATGAGCAAGCTTTGCAAATTCATTCTATTTGTCTCTTATATTTTAGAATATAGATCTTGAATGGTTGTCTTTTGTTTTTCTAGAATGCTGATGTAGCTGCTGTTGTGATGCAGGAAGGTTTGGCACACATTTGTCTTATTACATCTAGTATGACTTTGGTGCGTGCCAAGATTGATCAGAGCATTCCAAGGAAAAGAAAAGGCAATGTGCAGCAACATGAGAAGGTACAGTATTTATTACTATAGAAGATCAGACACAATAAAGGACTTATGTTTTAAAAAAATTTATATTGTGTTGGCAGCACACAATAAATTTAACATCAGAAACCTACTGAACAGTACCATAAAAGATGTTATTCCATACAGCATAAAGACAGGAGTGTATCAGATAGATTGTATGGATTATATACATGTGTGTGTGTATAAGCAGAACAATAAGAAATTTGGAGACAAGGACGAAGGAACATTTTAGAAATGTAAGGTGGATAAATCGGCAGTTGCAGATAATTTTTGGGTGTACAATCATGATATTGCAAAAGAAACCAAACTGTTGAAAGATACCAACAATCCCGGGAAATTAGCAATATGGAAAAAGATTTTCATTTTAAAGAATAAGCCTGTGTGATGAATTATGACATCCCATCCATGGACTTCCTGTTCCGCTATATATTGGAACCATCAGAGGCCATATCATCACCTGCCAGTGTTAGTTGGTCCCCAGCAGATTATTTCTGTTGATTTGATTTATTTATGGATGCTCTCTAACATCTCAGGTCATCAGCTCCCATTCTATTCAGGGCATAAAATTGCTGAAAGATTTTGCTCAGAAGCCTGTTCTTTCAGGCTTGAGGTTCTTTTACTTGCCATGAATCTATAACATGAGACCCATGGCTTTACTTCCCTTCAGAAGGAAGCCATACTTAGGATTTTTACTCCCAAAAATATCCATCCATCCTGGCCAGGATTGAACCTACGATCTTGGATTTAGGAGGCAAGTATGATTACCTGTACACCACAAGGACCAACCTCTAGTTGAAGATGAGGGTGAATGCTCTTAAAACATGTTTTTATAAATTAATCAGTTAGTAAAATAGCGTCACCTAATACCGAACTCTTTATGTGCCTAATCAATCAACTTCACTGTTTCTAACTTCTGTTAAGTTTACAATACATATCCATACCACCTTCCTCCTCCTTTTCATCATAGTATTGTTGATATTTTTATATTTATTTATGGTACAATATTTAACTGTAGCTCTGAATTACCTGCCATATCAATAACATTTCTTGTGAGTATTATTTAATGAAAATGTTACATTAATAGTTATAGGTACACACTGAACTATATTAACTGCCTTTATATGGCTAAATTCTGTTTACAGTTAATCAAATTAATAAGTTTTTATTTCAGTTTGATTTTAATGATTCTCTAAATAGATATAAATGTCTTATATAACTTTTGTTAAATAGCTATCGAATTTTATAGAATAGTGTACAGTTAATTTCTTTTTTTGGGAAGGGGAAACTTTGGATCACATTTCATTCACCAACAGCATTAAACAGTAGCATATATTCCTTTTGTTCCAGGGATTACAGCGGTTTTTCGAAAGTGTCATGCAAGGAATTCTTCGTCACGTTAACTTTGACATTGTCAAGTGCATTGTGATTGCAAGTCCAGGTTTTGTCAGAGATCAGTTCTATGAATACATGTTCCAGCAGGCTGTTAAACTTGACAATAAGTTGTTATTAGAGAACAAGAGCAAATTTATGCTAATACATTCTTCCAGTGGATTCAAACATTCATTAAAAGGTAAGTTAACACCATTCATTGTTGTTGTATTGTGCACTGTTTTACATTTTGAGTGAAGATTAAAAGGAAAAATATACGTAGAACTTTACTTTTATATGATTAGTAGATCTCAATAAGCTCAAAGGAGCTGCATAATTAATAAAACAATTATCAGCATTAGCTTTTCTGAAAAAACTTTATATATATATAATCTAAATATAGTGTTTTCCAAAGAATTCTTCTATATACTTTTGCTTTTATTTACATTTTTTTTTTTCTTTTACACATTCCCTCTTCCAGAATTTGCTCATATAATTTATTGGCTGCCACTAAAATCCTAACACCTGGAAATTTTATTTACTTTTACTTACTCATCCATCTCATACTTATAATGCAAACTCAATTAAATAATTATAAATTGCACATAAAAATTTCAAATTAACAAACTTGAGAATCGTGGAATTGAATGTTTTTGTTGAACTACCTTGCTTTATGAAATGAATTGTTATTGGTAAATACTATTTATTTAGTGCAGTTAGCTTAGTAATTAACTACCTGCTTCCATTATCTTATCCATTCAATAGTGAATATTAATAATGAATGATACAAACATTCTGGTAGAAACTAGGATTGTGTTTAATAAGAAATTTAAAAACCAATATGATCATAACTTTTAAGAATAAAATAAACGTAGTGAATAAGATAAATTTTTATAGAATATAATAAGAGGGTCATCTGAGATGTTCTCGGCCTCAAGCAGAAATAGCAGTGCTAATCCAGTGATGTTTTTTTTATTAAGTTAGTAGATCTGTTAAAAAGGTTTTTGAAAACTTTCAAGCCTTTCTATATTGTTGCTTGTTGTATACAGCTATCTAAAGCAAGATATTTGTTAATATGTATAAAATGTAGTATTGTGCAGTTATCAAATTCTGTGTAAAAGAAGGTTTGACACCGATTGAAATTCATTAAAGTGTGGTGGAGCTTTGCCTTCATTGTCTATAATGAAAAAGTGGGCTTTGGAGTTTTAAATATGCATGCACCAACCCAGAATACACTCCATGTGAAGAATGCTCAAAATGTGCTACGACAACGGAAATGATAAAAAAAAGTTCACAAAATGGTGCTGGAAATCCGCAACTCGAGGTGTGTGCAATTGCTGAGGCTATAAGCATATGTAAAGAGTTCATGGGTTACATCTTGCACCAAGATTTGGGGATGAAAAAACTTTGCACTAGATGGTGCCATGTTTGCTCACAACAGATCAAAAGAGAATGTGTGTGAGAACTGAGCAGTGAGAGACTGAACAGGAGCAAAACTGGCTTTATTTGTAGATTCATTACAATGGCTGAAACTCTTATGCCCCACTTACCATTGAATTATACAGAACATGTTTCACAGGCTTTGCCTGCATCATCAGCTGTGAGTTGATTGCTAGATTCGTTGTTGGTTGGATGGACTTGGTCTAGTTCTTGTGGACATTTATTGAACTTTGGATTAATTTGTCTTCTGTTGGGATCTCGATGTTCATAACCTTATCTTTAAAATTTTTTATAAAAATGATTTCCCATATTCCCAGCTCCAAAGGTCTATCTACAAATTTCAATAATTTGGTTTCCATTTCTACATCATGTTTATCTCCCCAAAAGTAATGTGCAATCACTGATTTATCTATCTGATTATACCTGATCTTTCTCCAGTGTTCCTTTAGCCTTATTCCAATGCTTCTTTTTGTTTAGCCAAGATATGCTTTGTTGCATTCTGAACAGTTGAGTTGATATGTTCCTGGCCTCATCTCATTATGTATTCTGTCATTATCACCAGAGTTGAACAAATTATTTAGGCTGAATTTGTTCACTGGGGACAGAGTAATCCCAAACTCTGTGAGTATTTTCTGGAATTTTTGGTGGCCCAAGGATAAGTAAAATTTTGGGAATTTTTTGCTGCCAGTATTGTAACCTGTTTTAACCTCTTCTCTTGTTTGAATTTCTTGATTAAAAATTCCAGAAAATACTCAGAGAGTTTGGGATTACTTTGTCCCCAGTGAACAAATTCAGCCTAAATAATCTGTTGAACTCTGGTGATATTGATAGAATACTTGTTAAGAAGAAGCCAGGAATATATAAACTCAACTGTTTGGAATGCAACAAAGTAATATACTGGCAAAACAAAAAGCAGCACTGGAATCAGGCTAAAAGAACACTGGAGAAACATTAGGCACAATCAGATGTACATCACTTTTGGAGAGATAAACATGATATGGAAATGGAAATAAATTATTGAAATTTGTAGATAGACCTGGGAATATGGGGAAACATTTTTATAAAAAAAATATGAAGATAAAGTTATGAACTTTGAGATTCCAACAGAAAACAAATTAATCCAAAGTTCAATAAATTTCCACAGAGCTACACTTAAGTCTATCCAACTAGCAATGAATCTGACAGTCAACTCAAAGCTGATGATACAGGCTAAAATCTGTGAAATATGTTCTGTATAATTCAATGGTAAGTGGAGCATAAGATTATTAAAATGACTCACTAGCTAATTAAGAATATATTAATTGCTTCACTATACTAGTCCCAACACAAAATTAATTTAAAATTTATTATACTTATTTATTTTATTTTCAGAGGTGCTGACAGACCCATCAGTGTTAGCAAAGATTTCTGATACCAAAGCTTCTAGTGAGGTGCGGATTTTAGAAGCTTTTTATACCATGCTCCAAATAGAACCAGCAAAAGCTTTCTATGGCTACAAACATGTGGAGAGGGCAAATGAGGCCCAAGCAATTGAAACATTACTCATCTCTGATAACCTTTTCCGGTAAGATATAACTTGATTAATAACTGAACCTCCAACAGTTTCCCCCTTTTTATATATAATCTCTTTGATTAATTGAATAGCACCTGAACTGTACAACATTCTCTGGAAATTAAAGGAACTTGTTTCTTAGTTATCCTTGCTTATGAATGAAACTCTGTGAAAGTTGTTTTGAATAGCGGGAATTTTGACAGTGAATTATAGTATAATATAAAAAATTATTATTGAGGAAATAACGCAAATTTCACTAATTTTGTTCCACTAACCTGGACATGTTTCAAAGACTGTTGCCTTCATCTTCAGCAGAATTCCACTGTCTGCTTCCCAGCTTGGTATTAAAATGTCGCTCTGTGAATTTTACAAATTTAGTGATGAACATTGGTAACCTCATCAATATTTTGTAGCACTAGAAAAATGAATTTGTGCACTATACTTATAATCTTTTTAAACATGCTCCTTGTAGGGTGCCAACAGAATAGTTGTATATTTTCTTGGAATCTGGAAAATTAAATAGCAACTCTCATTCAGTATTTTCCTGATATCTGGCATATTTGTTTAACTAAGGATTGAACCAAAGAAGTATGATGCATTTTCAAGTGATTACAGATATATGTCTTCATTATTTGTTAGCCGTGATGACAGTTTCCTAATACTGTTAAGTTCATATGTATAATAAGAAAACAAGATACCATTGTGCTCAAATGATGTGATATTAGCTTTTTGAATGTATTGATGCCTTTTCATTTTAATATAAATATTTGCAAAATATTCTGTAAAATGGTGAAAATATTAGCAAAGGCAACAAACTACAGTATTTATTGTAAATTTTCAGAATTCAGGATGTAAAGCTCAGAAAGCAGTATGTCTCCCTGGTTGACAGTGTTCGAGAATCTGGTGGTGAGGTGAAGATATTTTCCAGCATGCATGTCTCAGGAGAACGTAAGTAGGCATTTCAATCGAATGTGTCCTTTTTGTTGCTGTTTAGTCTAAAAATTGTTTTCTGTTTAGTTAGTCTTTTATTTACTTGTAGCATTTTTATATTATAACTAAGAGAATTTTATAATACACTTGTGCATTTAGAATGGGATTAGAATATATTTAACAAAAGCAAATTTCATTTCAGAGCTAGACCAGATAACTGGCATTGCAGCCATTTTACGCTTCCCCATGCCAGAATTAGAGGATGAAGATGAAGAAAGTGATGAGGAGAACTGAAGCTTCCTTAAAAGCACATTACAAGAAATTTTTTTAAATGTAACATGTAATATTTATTTATATACCATAAAGAAATTGTAAATTTGAGTTACACATTTTTTCCCTCTTTTAACTTAAGACTAAACAGCTATGTAAGTAAACATATTTATACTCAAAATATTCTGTTTTATGAAACAGAAAAATCACTGTGCAAATCGGAACTTGTATAGTTAATTGGTATTGTGTATGTATAGAAAATAAAGGTGATATTAGAGCATCAGTATAAATTTTCTGTTTTGATGAGTTGTTATCAAGAATTCCATAACCTTGATGAGGTTTGTATCACTTCTTATGGATCCTTAAAGCTTTCTGCAGAAGCAGCTGCATTAAAAATAAATGTTACCAATTTTATAAACATATTTCAGTTAATTTCATTAATCACACACCAATAATGAAGTCTACATAGCTGCTTTACACAATTATACAGTGTTAGCATAATTGGTATCCAGCACCAAAAATTGTATCAAAGAAACAAATACGTTCTGGGGTAGAGATTTTAGGTAGATAATGAGATGCAGCAATTACATTGTTTAGCAAGGGGGAAAAAAGTAATTATTTTGCAAAGAAATACAGTAGTATAAAATATAGTGAACTTTTGTAACAGTGGTGTCAAATATTAACATTTTAAAAAATTGAGTTGAAATTGTAACATACACACCATTAAAATTCAATAAAATGGAAGACTAGTTTCGGGAGCCATTGCTCCTATCATCAGTTCCTGGTCGACTGCCGGTCTCATTGATTCATCTCTGGTGGAGGTTTAATGAACTTTTGTATTAGTACATCACTTGGTGGAATTTCGAAATTAAAAACTTTCTCTTTATTCTTCCAAATAAGGATGTTTTCCCAGACTGTAAAGTTCAGTTTTTCCTTTAATATTTTTAAGTAATTTGGGTTTTTTATTAATGTTATGTTGTTCTTTCCAAAAGTGCCAAGCTACCCGATTTTTCTTCTTGTTTTTGGTTTATATTCCTAATGTGTTCTTTAGCTCTTGATTTTATGTTTCTTTTGGTCTTTCCAACATAAATTTTTTCACAATGATTACAGTTCATCTGATATATTCCTGATTTATCTTCTTCTTGTAGGTTATCTTCTTTTTGTCTTTAGTTAAGGATATTTTTAATGGAATAATTATTTTTTGGAGCCAAAACAATGTTGTATATTTTAAAAATTTTTGAAATTTATGAAAGGCTGATGGGTGGTATGTGAATTTTTTGTATGTTCTGTTTTTCTCTTTGATGGGAGTAAGTGTAGTGGTGTCTCTAATTTTCTTTTTATTCTTTGCTCTGTCTATTTTCTTGTGCTTCAAACAAGAAGTTGTGATCTTTAGGAGGAATTCCACAGCTAAATTCAAATGCTTCATCAATAACCAATAGAATTAATAGTAATTTTTAATCTTTTGATACTTGTGTGGCAAAAGACAAGGAGCAATGTTGGGACTGGCAAAATAGAACATGCCATACTCCTTTTAGATGGTTATTTTTAGCATTTATTATTAAAACTATGAATTTTAAAGTTATAAATTTTACAATTTCAAGTTTTAAATTTTACATCTACATAACCATTTAATTTCTTTTATCTGAAAGCTATTCTTGTGAGTCACTGCAACATTTGCTGCTGTTTATTTGCCAAATTTTAATTGCAATATTAAAGAGTAGTATTAATGTTCATTAGGTTCCTGTATCTCATCTTAATTGCACACACAACAGAGAAAAAGTTGATAAATATGTTGTTGCAAAAGTAACTTACAATTTTGTGAAGTTTTCTGCTGAGATCGGAATTTCACAGATAACCAAAATTATTCAGTGACTTGTTTTTGAATCTGAAGTTCAAGAGTCAGGAAAAAAAGTTCTGCTAAACTTCCCTTCACATGAAGAGTTTTCCACAGTGAACTGGCAAAATAATTTTGTGGACCAACATTAAAAATTGTTGCTTTAGAGTATGTAGTCCTGAGTATCTTAAATGTAGTACTAGAACATGGAAACTTGTTCATAACATAAACTGTAACAGAACTCTTAGACATTGCTACTAGAAAACAGAGTACATAAAGGAAGCAAATCTAAACAAATGACTACTAACACAAACGAGCAACATGCACAAAAATATGTGTATATCCTGCCTGACTAAACATTGCAGTTTTCAGGTGAGGGCGCTCGTGTGCCGTGAATGCGATCTGCTCATCTCTCTGCGTGACAAGTCAGCTAGATAAGTGTAAAGTGGAGTCTGACCATAAAAACATCAACTGTTAGGAAGTTATTAAAATGTAATTACCAATACCATGATTGAATTTATTCTTAATTAGCTAGTGAGCCAATTTAATACTCACTATTTAATTTAATAATGCTAGTGAGTCGATTCACAGCTGATGATGTGGGCAAAGGCCTGTGAAACATGTTCTGTATAATTCAATGGTAAGTGGAGCATAAGAGTATTATATCAACTCACTAGCTAATTAAAAATTAATTGCTTCACTGTATTAGTTCCCACATAAAATTAATTTTAAATTTAATCCATGATTGAATTTACTATTTCTATAATAAATACAGTATACACAAGCACCTTCATCCAGGAGTAGCTACATGGCTAAAGCAGAAGTCTTAATTTCATCTGTATTATCTGTTGAACTGCTACCTTCCCTGTCATAACCCAACTCATCTTCACCACACTCTTCCATTAACGCATCACAATGCCAATAAACTTCCTTGATATGTTTAACAGATTGGCAGCATTTTATCCCATTTATTTTGCTTATTGCTTGTGCAGCCAATGATTTGAAAACAGGCAGGGAAATAGAACCAAAATTTTTAGATGCAATTTTATGTTTTCTCAAATTCCAAACAATTTCAATTGGATTTAGGTCAGAGTGGTAGGGTATAGCCATATAGTACAGTAAATCCATGTTCTTTTAAAATGCTTTCCATTGTATGTATGAGTTGAGGCTTGTTTTGTTTAACTATTTCTATTTATTCTTGTAAAGTTAAATCTGAGTCTGCAGTAAGATTTTGATTTTTATGTCAGCTTTTCTAGAGGCCATTGTTGGTACTTTATTTTCTTGTACTGTGTGATATATTGCATTATCCAAAACAACAATGCACCCAGATGGCAATTTGGATGAGGCGTTTGTTTAGCCATTCATTATAATTTTTTTCATTCTTTCATCATCATGATGGAATCGTATGTAAACTCAGCCCCTTCAAAGAACCCCATTTCACCACCAGTCTGAACAATAATAGCTTTCTGCCCAACATTTTGGTTTACATGAACATCACTTTTTTACAGTATAATGGGTGTGAACTCATGGTTCATCTGTATAAACAATTTGCTTCTTTGGCACTTTTTCATGTTTTCTTACCATTCTCATATATGGTCACTAATGAGTACAAGCAACTTATTAAGAAGCTACAGCTTGCATGATGTAATTAACTGCCCAACCAAAATAACTTCCAGATTTCTACATTAATAACAAACAAAGTTGAATCAGTTTTCTGCATTTGTAAATGAATATCACATATCTGATCATTATGCAGAAATTATAGACGTAATTAATAGTAATTGTGACGTGGAAAGGGAGGTACACATACAAATAAGACAAGACTAAATATTGTACTTACGAAGTTGTTGACATTGGAGTAGTAATATATCCTAAACGTAGGTATTCATTTAAGACAAGACTAGTAACACAAATCTAAGAAAGTTAAGAAATATATCAAAATTGGAAAAATGAGAATCTGTATACTTAATAGAAGACTCATACAAGAAATGGGATTCTTTCGTTGATAACATTCCACCAACATTTAAACTTGGCTTGTCCAGTAAAAATAAAAATATTACAAAAAACAGAAATTTCAATTACCTTTTGAAATAAAAATGCTAAGAGAGAGGATGAAATGCACCTATGAGTTTTATAAAAAAGACAAAATTTGAAATTTATATAAACTATAAAACCTTTAAAAAGGAGTATGCTAAAGCTCTTGTCAGACAGATATCTCAAATATATAGCACTGAAATTTCAGAATCATCAAACAAGGTCAAAACTGCATGGTAACATTGAAATAGGCAAAAGAATCAGATAAACCAAACAAAAAACAACCCTAAATGTGAATGAACAAATTATACACACACCAGGAGAAATATGTAATGTATTTAACTATATGATGGGACCTACACACAATGAAGTTAAACCATATAATTTTCAACTTACTGTACCACACTCAATATACTTCAGTTACACATCAATCATGTGTAATTCATGAATTATAATGTCAATCATCTTCAGTGTGGGATGAGGTTTCTCCTAAGATACTTAGGTACTGTAAAATGGAACTTCAGATATACTAGTACACCTAATAAATGATTCAATTGATACAAGCACCGTTCCTGATTATTTAAAGATATCGTCAGACTACTCTTTAAAAAGGAGATGAGCACAATATTATGAACTACAGGCCTATTACTCTTACTTCTGTATTTGGCAAAGTGCTTGAGAAAGTTATATAGATTGGTCAGTTTCTTCAATAAACATATTTTACTTTTTAATACTCAGCATGGCTTTAGGAAGAACCATTCAACACTCACAGCTAAGGTGGAGCTGATCCAGGTAGCATTTGCCCACTTGGATAATGGGAAATAGTGATGGGATTCTTTCTTGATTTATGAAAGGCATTCAACAGTTTATATATTATAAAACTTGAAAACTATGGTTTAAGGGAGAAAATGCTTGTATTACTAAAATTATACCTTACAAATCTCAAACAATGCACCAGGATACAGAGTAACATTGGTAATATTAATTGATATCATGTATGATTCAGTTGAACTACACACTCTTCCATACATTTATGAAAAGTAAGTGAAGCTTTAAGAGTGTGTAGTTCAACTGAATCATACAATGATATCAATTAATATGATTAGCTTCACTGTGCATGTTCCAATTTACATTTAAATTGGTAATATTATTAAAACATTTTCATCACAGTATGACATTGTACTTCAAGGTTCAGTTCTTGCCCTCTTTTATATCTTACATAAGTGAACAATATCCCTGTTTGAGAATAGCAAAGCAATTTCATATGCAGATGATACATCACATCTATTTTGGGATAAGACAGTAAAGAGTGTGAAACATTTAATAGCAGACTCCTTAATGGTCATGCTGAAATATTTTGAAAATAAATTTAAACAAGACAACAATTTTACACTTCCAGCATTACAACAATAAGAGTAATAATCCTGAAATAATGTTAAATGGAAAAGTGAGAGAATCAACTCATTGTGTTAACTGCCTGGAAATATACCTTGATAGGAATCTGACATATAACTACCATGTAGATCGCACATACAAAATAAGCATGGGATTATATATCTGTTAAGGGTATGTAACATTACGTAATTTATTACTTTACCCATCATACAAATCCTTCTGGTGATTCTGGAAATGATATATCTACAAATAGTACAAAGTGAAAGATGCCATGCCCATATTGTGGTAAATTATATAAAAAGTTAAACATAATCATAAAGATGAAGGCAAGAGTCTTCAAAATGTGTCCAAATAAGTGGAACAAAATTAGTGAAATTTGAATGATTTCCTTCTAAAGGATTGCTGTATAATGACCTAGGTATTTTGGAGATCAAAACTAGGTGAATTGTTTTGCTTAAGAGTGAAATAATAGAAAATGTAGATTTATAATTGATTTGGGTGTATTTAATAGCAAAATGCATCAAGTGTTATCCGCAGCAATTGTTTTGGTTTGAAGAGACTGCCAATAATATGGCAAATATCTGTTGATGTTAATTTCTTGGATATTTGTTATATTGTACAACTATAAATTACATTCTATTGTCAGGAGTAAATTGTAGACTGCTTAAAGAAACTTTATCATAAAGTAAAAGCCACTTGCAGTGAAAGAATTCAGTACTACAGCACTGTGTAATTCAATTATGAAACTTGATTGAAACAAGTTTTCTGAATACAAAGTCCTTTATGAATCAATTTTTATAGCAATGACAGAGTTAAATTTTTGTTTCCTTGATGATCATGGAACTGCAATCTTGAGCTCATTGTACCACATGATGAATAATAACGTGGCTGAATTAGTTCAAGAGAATTGAGGAAAAACCTGAAAATAATGTCAGAAAACTTATTCAACCAGAAATTGAATTTTGGGCCCACCATTTGAGAAGCACATGCTACCATTAGACTATGACAGTTGTCAATATGACCGTTAATAATAGCATAAAATAACAAATATAGGAAATTAAATATTAACTTGTATTTAGATTTAAGTTTTAATTCAATTTGGAATCAAACACAGTGGTGAAACACCCATTAATAATCTAAATATCCTACTCAGAAGAGATTATATTTAGATATTACTCATTTGTATTAAATAATATACACATAAAGTCTTCAAAGATTAATTAGGGTAAAAAATGGAAAGCCATGGCCAACACTTGAACTGCGCTCTGCTTAGTAGCCCAATGGTGGAATTCTAGCATAATGAATCAAAGAATCTTCTATTGCTTTGGATTCTTCCAAACTATTGTCTTAATATAGCATGTTTAAAATTTAATTATGTTTCACAACTACAATAAGTATAAAATTAATTGCATTTAAGAAATAGATTCATTTTATAATGGAAATTGTAATATGAGAAAAAATTAATGCTTACTCTCACGAAAGCTCTTTAATTACTAAAGGAAGTCCTGATGTCTGAAGGTTCTGTTAAGAATTCTGAACGATTTTGAACAAATAAAAGACTACCAATTTAAATTGTAAGCCCTAACTAACTACCTCCTGTCATTTTATGTGTTGTACTTTTTAGTCATATAGTTTGATTACCCCAAGCAAATACTCAGGAGTGCTTGTGATAATGATGAACTTTTCCATTTTCTTCAGAGCACTATCACTTCAGTTTATTATTTCCCAAACCCCATATTTTATTAATAATTTATTTTTTTCCTAGAATGTCATAACTTTCCTTGCATAGATGACCTGTCCTTTCGTTAATATTTTCTTTGCTTTTATTTCCTAATTTCCTCTTTTCAAACTTTCTTTTGGCAGTTATAACTATAAAGAGTAAGAGGAAATCTATGATTTTCTTTCAAACTTGAGAAGATCATTATTATTTAAGGATTTTTCTTTAAATAAAGTTTTGTCAAAGGGCTATTCATTACCAAAATAATCAGCATTTTATTTTGCACACTCTCGCAGAAATTTCAATCACCTCTTAGCTACTCAATAATTTGAATTAAATACCCATATTATTAAATGCAATTCTTCACAATGCTTTAATAAGCAGAAACATTAACAGCAACATAAAATGCGAATTTATAGTTTGCAAATCCCAAAGTTTTACAACTATGTTTTCGTTAGTTGGTAACACAATCCTATAAGAAATGAGAAGAAAGAAAAGAACATGAAAAATTATTATGAAAGTAAGAACAATATTAAATAAAATGAAAATAGGTATCTATTACCATCACATATGTGATGTCTTGTTTGTTGGATCCTGCCAAGAATATATGCACTACTTGTTATTTCTTATAATGCCCAAAAGATTATCTCTTGCAGAATTTCAACATTTAATGCTTCAGTAAGTAAACCCTAATTTTCAAATATTCTCATAGGAAATAAAAAAAGAACTGATAAAGGTCTGGAATTTTGTGGCTATATTAATAATCCAATTTGAGTGTTCCATTGTTCTGAAAGTTATGGAGATGATCACTGTGGAAGTGTACCAAGTATAAAAGTAGCATAATTGTTCTTATTGTTACATCAAGCAGAAGTAGGAGAGCTTTCTGAAGAAACTGAAAATAAATGTCTTTCAAAAGCTGAGGAGAATTCATGGACCTGCCCAAAAATTCATTGAATATCTATGCTGAAAAGTACTTTTGACATTCTGTACATATGGAGTTTTGTGTAGGCATTAAGTTATTGACTCCATCTCTTGTAGAGGTTGCTTCATCCATAACTAATATTAAGCACAAATACAATTTCTTTGTGAAGGAACCATTCGCAAGAAGCTACTTTTGGCATATTATTTGCTTCAGAGAGAGATGCTACCTCTCTTAATGGTCTCAAAACATTTCACTTGGATACCACAACTACCAGTTATGCCACTTCTTTTAGTAATAGTCTTTTTATCTTAGTATGTAGTGCTTCTGTTTAGGAAGTTTTCTTCCTAAATTCAAGTAGTCACATTGTGATGCAATTTCCCATAAATAAGCAACATTTCAAGTGAATTACTAATCTGTGCCATTTTACAATTGGCATTTCTTTTTTCTAGAAACAACTAGCTGAAGTTAGCTGTTAAGACATAAAATTTATATGATTCCTCCCTTGCAGGATTGTCACACATCATTTCAATTTTATGAATGAATAAACAAATTTGTCGCAGGACTTAAAACCCAAAGATTGCAAAATGTCTACTTTCAAAAGTGGCTTTAACATGCTAATATTGAGATTAACAAACCCTCTGCCTCAAAACTGGTTAAAAAAAAAAAAAAAAAGGCATTTATCTTTTATGTTCAATATATCACAAAACATCCTATACAGTAAAAATCACAGTAATTTTTCATTTTATATAACTTCAGTATGTTAAATTATAGAAGGGTGAAAAGTATTGTTCTTATTAAAAACATGTTACCAACAAAATAATTTTATTTTTTAAAGTGTGTCGAATAAGACAAATAATAGATTTAATCTATTTAAAAAGAAATGTTAGCCATAGCAGATATGAGTGTAAAATATCTTTACTGTCCTTTTGCATCAGCTGTGTTTGCTTATGATCTCTTTTGTTTTTCTTTTGATTTCTTGGTTATGTTTTTCCTGTTCTTCCAAAATTTGGCATTTCTTAGTCAATTACCACGTCTCCTTGCTTCTTTCACAACAGTCTTTCATGTTTTTTATTTGATTTCTTGGTTGCTTTATCCTGTTCTTCCAAAATGCGACGTTTCTTAGTCAATAACCAAGCTTCCTTGTTTCTTGCATAGCGGCCTTTCATCATGCTTTTGTACAGTCTTATGTGCTTCTTCTTTATCATCTTTTCCCTTAATTTATGCTCCTGCTTCATCTGCTGCCGTTTCTGTTCAGGATCTTCTTGGGCTATTGTTCCAATATTCACTGACATCATCTTTTTCTGAAAAAAAGAAAAACATATCTTACAGAAATTATTTCATTGCATAAATGGTTTTAAATGCAAAAGTAAAACCATATGTTACATATAGGATATAAAAGAACTCTTAACTAAGAATCAAAACTGTATAATAGCTGTAACAACAGAACCTCGATTCATCACTTTTGGAAGGATTAGGTTTAACAAATGATAGATATGGGAAGTGCATAAATCATGTTCAAAAATATATAAAGTCAGTACATAAACAAAAACTTTATTTTGTGGTAATTTTGCATGTTACCATGTATTTATTTAACACTTTGCTGTTGGTCCTGGTCTAGTGGTAACCATACTTGCCTTGTAGATGCAATCACAGGTTCAATTTTGGTCATGGTTGATGGATTTTTTTCGGGCATAAAAATCATAAGTATGGTTCCTTAGGAAGGGAAGTAAAATCAAGGATCCTGTATCCTAGATTTATGGCACATAAAAGAACCTCAAGCTTGAAAGCAAAGGTCTCTAAGCAAAATTTACATTTTATGCCCTGAATAGAATGGGATGCTGATGGCCTGAGAAATTAAAGAGCATCCATAAATAAAACAAATGAACAAAATATTCTTAATTAGCTAGTGAGTTGATTTAATTCTATTATGCTATACTTACCATTGAATTATACAGAACATGTTTCACAGGCCCTTGTAATTCAATGGTACCTGGAGCATAAGAGTATTAAATCAACCTACTAGCTAATTAGGAATATATTAACTGCTTCAACATATTAGTTCCGACATGAAATTAAATTTAAATGAACAAAAATTAAAACATTTGTCATTTTCTATGAAAAAGGTTGTTAACTGACATTTGCATCTTTTCTTTTCATGGAGAACAAATTTTTCACATTCAACACATTCTTTGCTCACTACCATCCATACCGTTCTATGCCATGTGCATAGAATACATTCCTACGGTTTCACATGCTCTCAGAGTTTCGGAAAACATCAGCACGGCTTGGACTGTTGCATCATCCAACTCCTCTTCCTCACTCCCCTCCCCTGTATCAAAAAACACTTGTGACTGCTCCCACTTCATCGCACACTTCATCAACACTTGCATATACACCCTGCCATGTTGTGTTGAAGTACTTATGTCACGACTCCTTTCATGAACCACTGCTTAGGACAGCAGAGAAAACTGAAGAATGACCGACCTGGCAGGCATCCTGAATGGCAATGGCAGAAGCACAATTCCAGGAAATGGTACATCAATGCATGGCGAGCACAAAATAAAAAGAAGTTATACACTAAAAATGAACATTTTAGTTGGTATGTGTTAATCACATGGAGAATACAGTGAAAGATAATGGGAAATTTAATCTAGCAATGTAACATGTAAAGGAAATAATAAATAAATAAGGATATGGGAAAAGGCATATCCATTTACCATCATAAGTTTGGCTGGCATGTCAGATATTTTTTAATCTGAGGAGGCACTAATAGAATTTAATCTAGCATTTCCTCCTCTTCATTAACAACAGAAACATCTTCAGTGTCTATTATAAAGTCATTAATATCTTCAGGATATGCTACAGTCTGTTCACAGCAATTCTGCATTGAAGTATGTGTATGTATGTGTATGTGTATACATTTACACATATTCCACTTAATACTGAAATCAACACAGGTGCAAGAATATCTATAAATGCATGTATTACATTCACTGCAGATTAACTGGCATTTACAGCTCAGATCATTGTCTTGCACAAAATATAATATTTCGGCTACTTTAGATGAGGATGGGATCTTTCAACCACCCTCTTACTTAATAATGCTAGCCTTTTATTTTTTTTTGAATAGTTGGGATTTTCACAGTGAAATACAGTATCATATGACAAACTATTTATGAGGAAGTCACTCAAATTTCACTAGTTTTATTCCACTTACTTAGACATGTTTCAAATGCAAATTTTCTTCATCGTCAGCATGGTTCCACTGTCAGCTTTCCAGCGTGGTATTAAGATATCGCTCTTTGGATTTTATAAACTTTTTGATGAGGTTACTGTTGTTTACAAGATCAAAATCAACATTTTCTTTGTTTTCATTCAAGAATATATTTTCCCATACCGATAATTCTATGGGTTTTTGATGCACTTTTAAGAGTTTTGGTTCATTTTGGAACTCATGGTTTTTTTTTGCCAGAAATGGTATGCTACTGCTGATTTTTCCATATGTTTATATTTCACACTTCTCATGTGTTCCTTAAACCGTATGGTAATATGTTCCTTTTTGTTTTACCTATATATTTATTATTGCAGTCTTTGCAACCGATTTCATAAATGGCTGTTTGGTTTCCTGGCGGGATTTTGTCCTCTGTGTTGGTTTTTAGGAAGTTTTTCAAATTGCATTTCTTCACTGGAGTCAAAATTATGTTGGCCTCTTTAAAATCCTTTGAAATTTTTGGTGTGCCCATGGATGGAATGTAAATTTTTAATATATCTGCTCTCCTTTGTGTAGTGATTTCTTTTATTGGTTTTTGTTTTTTGAATTTTTATATCTTTTTCTTGGCCAGATCTGTTGTGTAGCCATTTTTATGTGCTATATCCATGATTTTTTGGTACTCCAATTTATATTCTGTCTTATTTACAGGTAGCTTTGTTAATCTGAATGTGAGGCTATTGATTATAGCTAGTTTATGTTGTTTTGGATTGTGGCTGTTGCCTTTTATATAATTATCCATGTGGGTAACTTTCCTTAATATGCCAAATCCCCGTGTGCTATCATTTTTTATAATTTTTATATCCAGGAAAGGAAGAGCCTTGCTGTTCTCCAGTTAGTATAGTTCTTCCTTTCCTGGATATAAAAATTAATCTGGCAAAAAAACCACGAGTTCCAAAATGAACCAAAACTCTTAAAAGCTGTTCAAAAATCCGTAGATTATCAGTGTGGGAAAATATATTCTTGAACGAAAACAAAGAAAATTTTGTTAATTTTGATCTTCCAAACAACCGCAACCTCATCAAAAAGTTTATAAAATCCAAAGAGTGACATCTTAATACCAAGCTGGAAAGATGACAATGGAACCGTGCTGATGATGAAGGAAATTTGCCTTTGAAACATATCCAAATAAGGGGGAATAAAACTAGTGAAATTTGAGTGACTTACTCATAAATAATTTGATATATAATGCTATCCTTGTTTATTTCCAAGCTTGCTATGCGCCCAAGACAAATGTCCATATTTTTACTCGCCAACTTTTCTTTCGCAAGCACAATAAGTCTGTCAAACAGCTTGTTTTTAATAAGCCACATTAGAGCTGAACAGCAGCAGCAGAATCATATGCCAGAAAT
Organism: Metallyticus violacea; assembly: GCA_030762175.1. Taxonomy (NCBI): domain Eukaryota; kingdom Metazoa; phylum Arthropoda; class Insecta; order Mantodea; family Metallyticidae; genus Metallyticus; species Metallyticus violacea. Next base: position 18,556,065 of record CM060841.1, read on the forward strand.
GAACATTTTAGTTGGTATGTGTTAATCATATGGAGTGTAATACAGAGAAAGGAAATGGGAAATTTAATCTAGCAATGTTACTAAGAAAGATTAGAAGAGGTGCGATAAAGCCGGTCATTATTTGGTTTTCTCCACTGTTTTACGCTACCTTCTTGAAAGTAGGAGTGACTTAAGTACTTGGTTCCATACAGTGCAGCATGATGTATACTTAAGTTCTATACACAGTTTGAATGCCACATGTAACAACATGCTTGTTAGCTGCCTCGTATGTGTCAAAACTAAAGACAACTCTGACTCCTTTTCTGCATTATCAGCCGACTCCCAAGGGGGCCTATACTGCACTTTATAAAAATGGTCAATTCTTGAATTAATCTCCACTATTTTCCACAAATGCGGAAAAAAGCTGAAATTACTTGCATTTGGAAAAAAGGAAGGATCCAGTCCACCCTTCCAGCTACTGGCCAATCAGCTCGCTCCTCATGGTGTCCAAAGTGTTCGAACGAGCACCATTGGCCTGCCTGGGGTATCTGTTAACTCAGCTGATTTCGGAGAACCAATTTGGCTTCAAAACCAAAATACTCAACACTAACAATTACTGAGAGTGGTGGAGAAGGCTGCATCGGAATTCAGGCAGTACATGTTCTCTGCTGCTACTTGACATTGAGAAAATATTCCCTGGTACCTGGCATGCAGATCTTATTTATAAGCTCATGTGAGCTGGGCTGCCACATGCGGTTATAGAGTTAATGGATAGTTAACTCTATACTGCACATTCGGTGTTTCAAAGTTGAAGGTCGAAGAGTAGACACAGATGCGTTTATCGTATGGAGTGTGTTGTCACCCACACTTTTTTCTGTTTACACATTGGATTTTTCTAAAAGATGCAGTACGTCTATGTATCAGTATGCTGATGACGTTCTTATTTTGGCTCAAAGCAGAAACCTACATTTTGCAATAACTCAACTCTGCCGATACTTTACCCAGATAGAGGAATGGAGTGAGAATTGTCGCATGCACATCAGTAGTGAGAAGAGTGCCACAGACCAGCCAAATTGGGAGCTCTGAGTCTGCAGACCAAGGCAATTCCCTGGAAGAACTGGGTCAAGTACGTCGGGGTTACCTTGGACCAGGGACTGATCTTCCTACCCCATGTGCGAGCACAAGGTGCAAAAAGCCCAAGTTCTCATTTCAAAATTGAATCCAATTTTTAAACCAAATTCCGTTTCAATATGCAACAAATTTCAAATTTATAAGGCCTTTATTTCAGCAATAATGTTGTATGGTAGTCAGGTTTGGGGCTGCACAGTTCTATCCTATGTTTCTTATTTGCAGAAGGTGCAAAACATCATCTTTAAGGAGAATCTTTGGTACTGATTTTACATTCCCTATAGTTTTCCTCTATAAAACTTGTAGTCTCAAGTATATTAATGACACCATAAGGAGACTAGTTCAGAAAGCATATGGACTCAATGTTAGACATCCAAATTGGTTAGTACCTGGTTCTATTCCCAACCCATCACCCATCCCATACAAATAAAATTTTCCTTGCTAGGTTGTCCTCAATTTAAACTACAAGATTATGTAATGCAGGATTTCTCAGGCTAATAAGCATGATGATTTTGATGACACCATACTCCAAACATATCTTTAATTAGGAGAATAATAGAATAGCTTCCAGAATCACTGGTTAGTCAGCCTTACCTAGCCAAAGGCCTACTCATTCATTAGCCGAAATTAATCATCAAGTGACCTGGGCATTTAGGGAGCTCATCACCCTCTTTGCAACAAACAGAGTTTGAGGACTTAACCTGTACCAGCATAGCATGTTAAAATTGCTGTAAAAACAAAATAAGGAAACAGCTCCGTTCTTAAGGGAAGAACAGCCTTTTTCATTCAATATTAAATTTTTTTTGCCAAATTTTTTTGCAATGGACAAATAACAATGGAAATACTTCTAGTTTCTGTATCTTTTAGTCATATAAATTTCTAAATATAAACTGCTTAATTAAACTTAGAGCTTTGAAGGTCTTATACCTAAAGAAATGAAAAGAAATGTACATAGAGTGAAGATATCCTATCAAATCATAAAACTCACACAGCATACTAACCTTTTGCTCTCTTATTCTCTCTGATTCATTTTCCTTGGCTGCTTTTGCCATTTGTTTCTCTTCTTCTTTTTCCTCTTCTTCTTGATCTTCTTCACTTGTTCCTTTCATCTCATTATCATCAGATTTATTTTCATCTTTCTCATCCTCTGATTCTTCTTCCTCTGTGCCTGTGAACATAAAATAAAAGTGGCAGTCAAGTGTCAATTATAATTATGGCACATTACTGCTAATTTGACAGTTTGCATTAGTTTACACTAAAGATGCTCAAAATGCATTTCAAAAATCAATAAAAAGAAAATCTGATTATATCATTTATGATTATACAAAAATAAAAATATAAAATGACAAAGCCTGATTAACACTAGGAACAACAAACACTTGATACTAATGTGTCTGCATTATAGACTGTAATTTCATGAGAAAAAGAATTAAAACAGTGTGAGAATGAACACCCATATCAGAAAAGCAACAGTTTGGACACATTGTGTCTACAGTAAGGTTGTCAACTGAAGGTTTTAAACATTAAAAATAAATGATAAATTATTATTACAAAATCACTCAATTTCACTATTCACTAATTTTGTTCCACTTACTTGGACATGTTTCAAACATGTTTGCCTCCATCTTCAGCCTGGTCCCATTGGCCACATGTCGCTCTGTAGCTTTAAAAAACTTATTATTGATGAGGTAACTGTTGTTTGGGAGATCAAAGTTAACCAAAAAATCTTTATTTATTAAAGAATTTATTAGCTTGCACAGTAAAAGACCACATATCAACACAACAGAAATCAGGAATTTACGAAATAAAATGTGCATATTGTGAGCAGAGCTACATAGGCAAAACAAAGAGAAATTTGGAAATTTGGAGGAAAGAACATTTTAGGAATATTCAGTTTAAGCAGGTGGATAAATCAGCAGTAGCAGCTCACTTATGGACCAAAAACCATAAAATAAAACTGGAAATTAAACTGCTGAAACATCTTCACAACCCATTGGAGTTATCCACTTGGGAAAAAATTTTTATATTAAAAAATAGAGAAAACTTAATGAATTTCGAGTTTCCTCCTTTGGATGAACTCAGCATTTCCCTACTTCAACCAACAGAGGTCACCACAGAGACATCCATGTGTCCAGTCATTGTTTCTAGTAATGGCAGTTCGGTGAGCTACTGAAGATGGGAGAGATTCTCTCCAAACGTGTCTTACTTTTATGTAAGTAAGTGGAGTTTAGTGTAAAAAAATGAATACCTAAGTTTAGGATATATTACCACTCCATTGTCAACAGCTTCGTAAGTACAATATTTACAAAAAATCTTTGATTTTGTTTATAAATATATTTTCTCATACTGTTAATTATATGGGTTTTTGAAGAGCTTTTAATAGTTTTGGTTTCTTTTGGAATTCTTTTTTTTTTTCTCCCCCTTTTCTTTTCCAAAATGGTCTGCCACTGCTGATTTTTCTGTGTGATTATATTTTACATTTCTCATGTGTTCCTTAAAATATATGGTAATATTTCTTTTTGTTATGCCTATACATTTCATGTCACAGTCTTTGCAACTGATTTCATAAATGCCTGATTGCTTTCCTGGTGAAACAAATAAAGGACATTACCAAATTAAAAGGCTACAAAGGAGATCATATATTTAAAAAATTCACATTCCACTCATGGGCACACCAAAAATTCCAGATCTTTAAAGAGGCAAACATCATTTTGGACCCAGTAAATAAATTTAGTTTAAAAAACCACTTAAACACCAACACAAAAGACAAAATTCCACCAGGAAAGCAGTCAGACATTTACGAAATCAGTTGCAAAGACTGTGACATGAAATACATAGGCAAATCAAAAAGAAATATTACCATATGTTTTAAGGAACACATGAGAAATGTAACATATAAACACACAGAAAAATCAGTAGTGGCAGACCATTTTTGGCAGCCCCCCCCCCCCCCAAAAAACACGAATTCCAAAAGGAACCAAAACAACCAAAAGCTCTTCAAAAACCCATAGAATTAACAATATCGGAAAAATATATTTATAAACAAAAAACAAAGATTTTTTGGTTAACTTTGATCTCCCAAATATCAGTTACCTCATCAATAAGTTTGTTAAAGCCACAGAGCGACATCTTAATACCACACTGGGAAGCGGCCAGTGGGATGATGCTGAAGATGGAGGCAAGCGTCTTTGAAACATGTCCAAGTAAGTGGAACAAAATTAGTGAAACTGAGTGATTTTGTAATAATAATTTGTCATATTATACTATATTTCACTGTGAAAATCCCTGATACAAAAAACTAATTAAAAATAAAATTTTAACTGTAAATACTAAGGTCCGGGAAAAACCAAATGTTCTCTTAAATAAGCATACACACCATACAAAATAACCAGACAAATAAAATAAACAAACAAACAAATGCATATATACATAAATGAATAAAGAAAACAGAGTGCTTGTTAGCCTGCTTAAAACATAGTTCCAATCCAGAGATTAAAGAGTAAAATTGGATAACTTGTGAGAAAATGTAAATTACGGAAAATTACTTTACATATACAGTAAAATATACATATACAGTAAAATTTCTTTTATACATTTTTACAGCTTCTTCTACTTTTTTTAAGGTTCACATAGCATATACTTTCCATTTTAATATATTTGAGATATACTTGTTTATTAATTTTTTATATTTGTTTGACCATATTTTAAAACCTAGAGGATATGAAATGTCATTTCTAGGTTCAAATTTATACTTTTTGCTTAAAATGTTTTTTGTGTCATTTTAAAACACACTGTTGACTTAAAATATATGGGTTGGCTTTGAAATTATGAAATGAAATATGAATTTTGTCCAGACTTGCCCCATATTTTTGTAATCTATTACAAATATAAATTATGAAAAAATGTATAAAAAAGTCTATAATTCTAGAAATTTTAGCCTATGTGCTTACCTGACAGCTTTTTTACCAAACTTGGATCTTCTAGTTCTTTCTCTTCTGGTGGAATGTATCGTTCCCTGGTCTTGTCAACAAATGGTGACAAATGTGGAGGTAGAATTGCACCCAAGAAATATTTTTCCACTGGAAGCAACTCGCGAGCATTTACTGAATCAAATACCCACTGTGGCTGAACATAGTATCTGTTAAAAAAATTATTATTTTCATAAATTATTATACATTTCACTGAACTGGATAGCAAATACTTCTATAAAAATATACTTAACTTTAAGAACAAAACTTGTTTCTTTAAAAATTATTTCAATGTTATTTTTAATTCATGTGCACTTCTTAAATTAAATTGTAGTTTAAATGTAGCAACATGAGTATGCATATTGTACTATCATATTCACTATGAATTTATTTAACTCTACTGATTATATGCCGAAGCCTGTACCAACTTCAGCTAGCTCTGTAAAACAAACACGCTTCAAGCAGAGATTTTTGCATGATAAGCACCAGAAACACAAACCCATCAAGCCAAGACAATGAAAAATGGTAATTAACATGATATTTAGTTTAGTGAAGCTGAATGAAATAAATTATAAGAGAAATTATTTTAGGATAAATATGAACTAAATTGCTCAAGCATTAACTGTATAACACCATTTGTTTATTTTTGTTTCTGTTGGGCTTTCTACCTGAGGAATCTTCACCAAAATTGAGCATTTTTTATTTATATGAACAAAAACTCTGGAGAACTCCCATTTCATATACAGTTATCCAATTATCATAGCAATGATCATAATGATCTAAATTTGAGAGTAATTTCCATTTTTAATAATTCATATTTTAACAATACCTTCCTGTGATACATCACCTTGAAATGTACTGTTTTTCTAACTTGGGTCGATCCACAATCTGATGGGTAATGGTTTCATCATTCTCATCGAAGGTTGCACCAACAAAGAGCTTCTTATCCCAGGAAACCTCACCTCCAAAGCATTTAATGATGAAAACCATTGGTTCTCTGGGGACTTCTCGGTTAATGAAAATTTTCAATCCTTTGAAAAGTGTTTTCAATTTCTTTACTTTCTCTGCTTCCTTTTTTGCCTCTTCCAGTTTTGATGGATCACCATTCTCCTGGGTAAATAAATATACTCTTTGATATGATACTAATAAAACTTGAATTAAATTGCTACATCAAAACTTGCATTATATAGCACCAGAATTGACTGCTGATGGTCAATTTTAATTTGGAAAACAGATCACATTAGTAAAAAGAATTAGTTTAGCATAAAAAAAACTTATAAAGAACATATAAACAGCATATTACCAGAAAAAAAGTCTATCAGTAACAATAAATTTCATTTAATGAATAGTAATCATAAATTTTTGGGTTTAATCTCAACAACAACAACAACAATAATAATAACTCTAAGAAAGTGGTTACTCTTTTATGATACTTAGATTGTAAGAATTATAATTTTGTGGCCCTAACACCACACAGTAATGCCATAACTTATTTTATTTCATTAATTGATAAGGTTATAATCTTTTTTAAAGTTACTCTTATAGGTGAGGAATTTGCCTGTGATGGACTTTTTTCTCTTAGAGCTAATCACCAATAAAGATGCACTTTAAAGGGATGTGCTAAGAACAGTAATAAGAATAGAATAGAATGTGTTGTTAATATTGGCAGTGTGAAGGACATATGTCCTTCTCTTCTACAGAATTAGTCTTACATATGTCTTAATAAACTAACAGTTACAATATTATGTAGAAAATGCTTTTCTTGGACAAATATTGAAGCATATTTATCATCCTCTTAACATTATTTCACGTGCCTTTTTTTTTTATCTATGTGTGCAAACGATGGAACAAAAGTATGTCAGGGTGCATTCAGAATTTTAAAGTTCTGTGATGGCCTTTTTGATCCATGGTATACACAATTCTTGGAAACATTAACAAGGTGTTAACTGAAGAAACAACCATATGTCACACAGAGGTATGTTGGAGAGTAAAGGAGTCTGGCAAATGACTGCAATGACTTTCTTTGTCACGTAATTTAATTGCAATATATCTCCTCCACATATTTCATTATTACAGAAAAATGAAAATGCAACATTATATAGAAATGCTTCATCTCCATCAGTGACAGATGGGTCTGGCAAACCTAGAAAAATGCATATATACTTAAGGTTTCCTGCACCTCTGATCACTTATTGTAATTACTTTCTGCACGAAAAAAATAAGGTCAGCTACTCTTTCCAGAAAGAGCAGTATATTCCACTGAAACAATAAAACAAGAGGAAGATTAAAGGAAACTCCTTGTGTCATCAAATCAACAGTTCAATAAACCAAATACCTATATGGTCATGAAAATAAACCTCTCAACAGTATGCACCTGCTTACCAATGGGAACTCATCCATCTCCGGCTCTTCCTCCTCCTCAGGCTCACCACCAATGCGAAGCAAAGGAGCATTCAATGATGCAATACGCTCAGAGACAAATACATCTTCATTCACAAGCATCTTCTCATCAGCATCAGCTGCAACATATGCAAATGCTCTCTGCATCAGCAATAGCATAGTTTTACAGCTCAGCTACTGAGTTCATCTAGTATTCCAAAAAAATTTTAATAATTACTCTTAAACAGTCCTTAAACAGTCAAAGTAATTTATTTGCGATTTCCTGGTAACGATTATATTATTAGTCATCTCCTGATAATTTGTGTTACAGATAATTCACAATTCATTTTCTCTACCTTTTATATATATAAAAAAATATTTCACCTTTACTCAAATGGTCTCCAAATTTTCGTGCATAATACACCTTTCTGCCTTCCACTGAAGCCATCCTGGCCTCACCTCAATTTTTGTGTCTGTTACATTGAAACCAAGCTACCACACTTCCTTCCTTGCATTGTGAGAGTGTGACTGGTGATGATCACACGTCCGAGCTAATGTCACTATTGATACGCTTCTATTGCATATGGAAACTGGTGATAACTTTTATGGACATAGTTGTTTTACAAAATTTGTGTGCTAAAATCAGGAAAAATGAATGGTCTTCAAGGACACAGACAAAACTGATTTTTTCCCATTAAATTGAAACATTATATTTTCATTAATTTTCAAATTTGTATCACTATAGGTATGCATCTTAAAATGTATTGCAATATTTCAAATATATTGATATTGAAGTGTACTATATTTATATAATTTGCCAAAGTACTTTTTACTGATATAATACTCAACAGGAATGCTCACAGCAAAACATATGTAATTTCTTTGTATAAACCTATTTCAAACCAGTTAAAACTTCTTTCCCAAGGGAAAGTTTAAAATTTTAAAATGGTCAAAATATTCAACAATCTTGAGTGTTTCATTGAATTACTAAAATTCAGGACATGTTTCGTAAACTTCGTTCACATTGTCAACTGATTCCAAGCCATGTGGGATTGAAGGGGAACGAGAATACCAATAATTTAGCAACTAGAAATTCCTTCTAAATTGAACATCATAAAAAGATTAATAATTGAATAAGAACAAAATACCAAACAAAATCTTAAAGTAACACCATATGAAGATCTACAGACTTTCAAAAATCTTTTATTCAAACCAAGAAAAACTAGAGTTGCCTAATTCTGCTTAATTGTTGGGCATGACTGCCTGTTAGAACATCTCTTCAGGATGAAATTAATCAAGGACAGTCACTGTCCATTGTGTAAGAAGGTGAATACTGTCCTAAACAAAGAAATATACTGAAATGCAGCCAACTTGATAGCAACAAACGTGAAAAATAATTTAAAAGTTCTTTATTGGGAAGCTACAGAAAAAAGTATAAATATAACATCCCCAATGGTCACTAGAAACCAACCAAATGCATAATATAGGATGGTACTATTTTCAGCATAATCACTTTATTACTTCTGTATCACACCCTTAGAAAGTTTTTTTTTTTTACTTCAATGAAAATAAGTGAATTGATATTAGGAATCTCATCTCATTTTGACATGTGCTGCATAAAGTACAGATGAGCAGTATATTCTGTGCAGATTAATTTAAATTGCACACTGCTAAATTTAATTTTGCATAACAGGTTTATATATTTTTATGTTCGGATGTCAATAAAATATAATTTATGTAACTTAACTTGTAGGGGAGCTGATTCGATGTCATTAATGATTGATTAAACATTAAGAGGAAGGCACTCAAACATTACAAGTCTGAGATTGGAGAAAAGTTGGATGGCCAGCAGTTTATAAATTCTCCCAGCAGTGCCAAATAGTTTCTTCTTCTTTGTTGCTTAACAACATGAAACACTAACTACAGGGACCAGAACTGGAGTTATGAATTTAAAAGGATTAGGATAGGATAAAGGAATAGGAAATTGTTTAATGTGTGGAGAAACCAAAACAGATTTTCATTGTTTGTTATATTGTAATGAAATAAAGTTATAGAGAGAAAAAGGTTGGAATAAAAAATGGGAAAATTTAGATGGGGAAATTTTAATTAGGAAGATTTTAACTGTAAAAGGAGAGAAAGATATAAAAATGATAGGCAACTATTTAGGTAAAGTTAGAGAGGAATGGATAAGAATGACAAAGAGGATGGAAGGAAATGTAGAAAGAAGAGTAACGTTAGAAGTATAATAATTTATGGATTTACAGTGTATTTAGGGAAGATGAGGGAGAATTCATATAGAATGGTCAGATAGTTAATGATTGATAAATTGAATAGGGGCAGGAATGGAAGTAAATTAGTATTAGAAACAGGATTATTATACACCAATAACCTGGTGTTAGTGTGTATACAGTCCTAAAGAAATAAATAACTCACAAGTATAGTGGGTGTAGTGTTTAGAATTAAAATATTGTAATAGCATCTTTATATTGTCAGTTAGTATTATGAAACTATGCAGACATAGATCTTATTGTAATATTTCAAATTTAATATTTAAAATTGTAAAGAGAAATAAATTCAATTCCACTACAGCCCTGATAAGGTTAAAATTAATAGGTCAGGAAATATCAAAACATCAGGGGTGAAGTGATTTAGCTCCAGCATATAATAAAAACCACAAAAGCTTTTTTCAAACCTTTTAATTAAATAACATTGCTCCCCTCAGGGGAAAGGAGAGAGAGAGAGAGAGAAATATGTACAGAGGATCTATAGACTGCACCTAAGTTGTAATGCATTTACAAATACTACAGTAGACACAAAATTTAATGGCATATAAGTGCTGAACAAGAAGAAGTTCTGCTACATTGACATATATATGGATAGGAGGAGGACGACGATGACAACAACAAGCATTTCTAGGTGTAAAATAATATAGGATTTGAGCGTTATGTACTATAATTCAGAAATCATATCTTATTCTCTACATGAATACAGTAATAAAATTCATGCACAATGCCAAGCACAGTTATCATTCCAGAAAAGCCGTTACATCTGTCATCTTCACTGTCACTATACACTGAGATTAGAATCATAACTCTCTTCCTGCAGATCTATAATGAGTGGTCACTATGCTCTACTTTTTATGAAATTCTTTCTTCAGTCTTCCTTGGTAACAGACTCAAACACATTGTTCATTTTTTTTTGAGTAGTGTTTAATGCCTGTTTTTACTACTGAGGCACCACAGGAAGGTATTGTTCATGTTTGTACTCTTAATACCAGCAAGTTCAAGAGTTCTCTCATCTCTTGCATCTAGTAGGCTGCTAATTGCTCTGCAGAAAAAATAATTTGATGAGTGGGAATGATAGATGTCCTGCTGAAAGATAAGTTCAAATACAAATCATTTAACTCCCCACTGACTACCTTTTTCCTTTCCATAGTTTTTATCTGATCATTGAATCATTTTAGTCTCAGTGTATGTTCACAGCTGCTGACCTGACAATGCTACAAGGTACAACAAGATCCATGCACTTGTTGGATCTCTGCATTTTATGCCATTAAATTCTGCGTCTGTTGCAGATGCACATGTAACACTAAATACTGACCTGAACTTACTGCAAACTTTGGCGGATAAAACAGATTGAGAGAATGATAGAGACGATAGTTAACGAAGCCCACCATCACACAGTAAAACTCCACAAATGTTGACATTATTTTGAAGTCCACCTCTTGCGTTGTATGAGGCTGTATAGGAACAAAAGATCTTATTTAAAGAAAAGAATAACACTAAAAAGATGCTCCAAATGATAGTTTAATGTTCATTTCTATTCATTTTTGTATGGTTTTAAATTCCCTCTTATTAATTTTACAATTATTACCAAGTTACTAAATATGACATTTAATGCAAAAACGTAATTAATATCTTTATATCAGGTACTAAATAACTCAAAATGTTAAACATTGGTTTCATGTTAAAAGTTTTATATCCTAATAAAGTATGTGCTAAAAATTAAAAATAGAAAGTGACTAACAATAAGTGAACTACCAATTTATAATAAGAAAGTTATTTTCTAACTTACCACAAAAGAGAAATAGTGTGGAACAATCCATGTAACAGCCTGTCCTTTAATCTCAGCTTGAAAGTAATATCCTTTTATTGATATGAATACCTTTCTAAGAGCTTTTGAAGCAATGACAGCATGAAGGAATTCCATTGTCAATCGTCGGCAAAGAGCTGATTGATCACGTGGTACGTGACGCAGTGAGGGAAATGTTGAGAAGAGAAAAAGCAATGTAAGAGCATCATCCAAATCTCTGATGGCATCAATGAAAGATGGATAGCGTTCCTTTACAATGTGATCTAAGGTCAAAGTTGGATGATTGTTTAAATATCGCTTCATAGCTTCAAAATCACGCAGTGCTCTCGCTCTTCCCATCTTTTTTGCAAAAATCTGAAATAAACAGTTTTTTAATTTTAATGGCATGTGATTTAGGGCTAAATATTTGGATATCTACACATATTCCATACAATTTTTGTGAATGTGGTGCAGAATTTGAAGAAATTTGTATTACTAGATAAAAGTGAGCTTCAAATATTTGTAAATAAACATCTTTCTGACTGCACTTTTTAATGCTACAAAGACCACATGCAAAGAACATTTTAAGTCATATCAAAATGTTTAATAAAAAGTAATAAAAAAGGAGAAATACTGCATGCCAACTAGCGGTTTATCTACTTAATTTCATTTTACACATACAATATCAAGAACAATGTATTTTTTGTCATATAAATTTAAATATAGAAAAAAGTTGCCCTGAAGATTTAATCTTCATATAACAGAGAAAAAAGCATTCCATCTTTAGGCTGCAGTGCTAATCTTGCTGAATACGATGATTAGCTGAGGATATGAACAAAAGGATTCGTGAAACTAGTTTTGTGCATTATAAACAAGAGGAGCACTAAGAGTGTGTAGTTCGATTCAATCTTACAATGATCGTAATTGTATGATTAGCTTCACTGCACAAGTTCCAATTAACATTTTTAGTTAACATAAAATGTTCCTGCTCAGTCTGAGACCTTCCACATAGCCCCTATATCCTTTCTGTGCTTATCCATCACCAGAAAGCTTTGTGCATGGCTTTTGTTTTCATTGGACAAGTTCAGAAATTTGTAGAATGAGATTATTCTTCTGACATTGGCCACTCTTCTTTCCATTACTCACAATAAGATTGCTTCTGTATTCGGGGGAATTAAAAAGGCTTTTTGATTTTGCTTCTAAATGGGTAGGACTGAACCCTAGATCACTAACCCAACCCAGTCACTCAGGTATTATGAAGATTTGTAGTATATATAGTATTATTAATGTTTTCATGCTGTCTTTAAGTTTCGTGTATGTGTTTTTATGTAATAGGAATTGTGTGACGAACTCAATTTAAAACACTTGTAATTTAGAGTACCACTAAAAGTCTTTTAATTTTTCCTAAACTAAGATTTTATAAAGTGAATTTGTAGCCTATTAATTGATTTAATGTTCTAAAAGGCAAATATTGAATTCTATCTGTGACATTAATTTATAGTTTAATGTTTTGAAAGTTACATAGCTGATTGCATTATTACATTAGAGCCATTTTTCAAGGGGCAATTTTATCTTTGGAGCAATTATATTCTCTATTTAATGTTAAATATATCACAATATGTTTGTATTATTCATTTTTCATTACGAGAAAGTTACAATTCTCTGACCCTATTCTAGAGATTTTCTCCTTCTAACACACTATTTAAATCTTGTCTGAGTATCAATTGGAGGATCATCAAATTGACAATAATAAAGAATTTTAATAGCAGAAAAGGAGGACAAGTTACGTTTATCTCAAGAACAATAGCATAATCTGTTTTTTGTCTTTGCTGAAACAACTGTGAAGAAGGATTTAGTGCCGCTGAAAGAACAAGTGAACTTCACGAGACAAAGGTCTCAAAAGAGTTCATACCCATCACTTTAATATATTACTGTTGCTAAATACAAAGATTTGCAGGTACAAGAAAAATTTTGACATTAAAGCTCAAATGTTCTTTGTAAATTTATCATAAAGCAATTAAATGATTGGTTTTTCTGTAATTAAGAAAACCAAAACCTAAAATAACAAATCTATTCACATTATATTTTGGATCTCTTTGCATCCTCACAAAATGTTTAAACATAAAAAATGAACACAACAAAAACAAAATTAATAAAATATGTGTCAATACATATATACTGCCATGTCCTTTTCCATTTTCACCTATAATTCTAGATTTATTTTTACGGTTAATGAGCTTCAACTTGTTTATTGTTGCCAATAGTCCAAACCAATTGCTTGTGCCCTTTTTCCTGATCTGAGAGAATATAAAATCAAAAGGGCTTAATGTCCAGAAAATATTGAAGGGTAGTCTGCTATCTCCCGATGCCATCTATTCAATATTAACTCAGATATTCTGCCACATAACAAAACATATTCTATGCCCTGCAGGTTAATTGGATTAAACACCTTTACACAAACAGTGCAGAACAAAGAATTGACATTGGTTCATTAATAAGTGATCCTTTGGAAGGAGCATGACAAAAAATCACATCTTTAGTGTTTTAAGCTTCATCAGCATATCCTTCTCTGCTTAACTTTTTTGAGCATGAAGATCATACCATTCATTGGATTGTTTGTTGGCCTCAAATATTCTTGATCACATTCATCACAGGTCATTGCATTCCTTTCATTGATATAGTGTTTCAATAGAGGTTAGAACTGCATACCAGCATAATTTTGCACTTTTATCAAATGATACAGTACCCATAAAATACAATTGTATGCATACAAGTGATCTGTAAGGTGATCATTCTTTGTCAGATCTTGCCCCACTTGTAAACACTTACTTGTACCATTTAATATGGTAATACATGACTGCCTTAGACTTCTTAAAAGTCATAACATTCCCTTGCAGTTTCCCCATGGATTCTTTATTTTGATAATTGTTCTACTTGTGTTAATAAATAGAACTGTGAGGTTTAATTTCATGTTTGTTTATTTCATGTATCATATTTGTCCTATTTTTTCTTTATTTTTGTCTTTAATTAATACAAAAAACATCAACTAATACCTTTTTAACTTGAATTTCAAACATTTTCAACCTTTATGAAGATGAATATAACCTAACACCCTTCGTTCTAATAAAGTAAAAAGAGCTACCTTGTATTGACTGTGCATGTTTACAGAATAAACACAATTAGTATTTTATTTGTTCTTTTAAGCTTCTGTGGTCAGGATCGATGATAATTTTGCTGTCTGGTTTAGGCTGTATCCAGGAGTTTACATGGATCAACACTTGATGCTAACCACAGAAGTTTAATAGAACAAACAGAGATGCTAATTATATTGCTTCCTAGTGTTTTCTTATCGACTTTCTCTAGACTTCCAACATGCAAGATATCATTAACTCAAGTACACCCCAGAATAGGGCATAGCTCAGACAGCAAAATGTCATTGACACTAATCACATATGCTGAAAAGAACAAACAGAGATACTAGTAGCTGTGCATTCCTGGAGATTACTTGTAATTTTCTCTAGACTTTGACATGCAAGTCAACATCAACCCAAGTAAATTCCAGGATGTGGTATAATCTGAACAAGCAAATGAGCATAGCATCTCTATTAGTCTGCAACATAACTGGAAATGCTAGCATTACAATAGTTACAATCCTCTATTGAAAAGGAGTATGAGGTAAGACATACTATATGGATTAAGTTTTCTAAAGCTTAAAGGCAAAAGTACTTACCTTGTAGTCTCTAAGTTTCCATATTATAGGTTCATGCATCAAGAACTGTATGTCCTTCATATGATACAATGTTTTGATTCCAGATGCACCCTTCTGAGCTCGCTTTCTATTTCGAGGCTCCCTGGGGTAAATTCCTTTTAAAATACATAATCTACGGAAATCCTTCAATGAAAGTTGCAGCTTTCGAAGGGCAGCTTTTCTGGAAATATATCTGGCACCTTCTCCTGACTGATACTGTAATAAGAAACAACCTATATATTAAACGTTTTATGATGTAAATTAAAAACAACTGCAAATCAAAAGTGAAGCTAATACTGCTTATAGATTCCTGACAGGAGTGGAAAGTTAGAAGTTCACTTATATTTCTGCTCCATCCCAAATGCATGTGAAAAAATGTAAGAACAAATACAGAGTAAAAATTTGCTATTACAATATTCTATTTCTACCAATATTTTATATTGTAACATCTTAGCTTATTACTTAGCCTTTCAGAATGGGCTGGTGAATATGAGAAATGGATGACTTTTGCAGTATAAGAACCTAGAAATTAGAAGCATTAAATGACTTAACCTTAGTACTATGAGCTGATAAAATTTTATAGTTATGAAATTCAGTGTGTCAGCAGCACACTGGAAACAAAAATTCCAATTTTGCAATTGATCTTGGACAAATTAAAATCCTAACCATGCATGTGACACAAGAGTACAATCGTCAAATTTTATTGGGCCGAAAGAATAATATTGAATTGCTAGGGGTGAAGATAGCCAGAAGGACTATATACTCTGTTTATTCTTTAGGAATTGGGAGTAAATTCTTAACAGTACAATAGCCGCAGAACAAATGCACTGTTCTTCTGATATGAAGAGTCCAATAAATACCATTCCTAATATATGTAATTATAATATTCATAACATAAATCATTTGGACAGCGTAATTATCGTCTCAGAAACTAAGCTATGGGCAATCTACTCAACATTTATACTAATGATATATGTCACTCAGAAAAATACATAAGTTAATGCTCCTAAGGTACTGGACTCTTATGTAGTATAATAAATATTTAAATATTTAATGTAATAAAGGTACTTGATGGTATAAGTAGTTGTTTTAAAACGCGATTTGTATTAAGTTACTTATTATGTAGTAAAAATACACAAAAATGCTCTACAAAATTAGGTTATATGCTGATTCCATATTTTCAGACAATATATATTTAAGTTATAATTAATCGGTAACTATTAGTCAATAAAATAAATAATATAAAACCGTTACCTTCTTTCTTCTTTTACCAGCCATGGTGAATCTGACAAAATGTTATGAGAAAATACCACGTGTGACTGTATATTCAATAGCCATTTGCAATATCGCTCTAATAGACTTCAACTGTTTCTGCATCTGCCGCCATCTGTACAAAGAAGCAGGTACCATTACCTAACTCTCTGAGCGCCATCGGCGCCATTTCTAAAACATTTATGCAACACTGTTCAACTCAGTGAAATTTATTGCACGTAACATATTGGAGGTTATCTATGGTAACGATAACCCAAAATTGCGAGTATAATTTGCTAAATGAAACTGGTGTATGACATGGATATAACATATTTCCGATTTAGATATTTCTCTAATATTTAGAGAAGGATACTGCGTTTACACAAACTATATTGAAAGTTTATAAAAACATGAAACAAACAAATTAGTGTTCAACAAATTTCTTCATATGGAAAAATGACGGGTACAGATCCAAATAAGTTCGATGAAAGGAGAAAATTTTTAGAGCAGCAAGAGACAAAGAAATGTAACGGTGACAACTAAAGATATCAAAAGAGGGAAATTAGTCACAAAAATTGTTATCAGAGCTTTATTGTAAAGGACAATAAATACTGCAGATTGCATAATATTTTTTAAAAATAAAATCATCAGTTGAAGTGAAATGAATGAATTTACACGTTTGAATTATTAATCATTTCTATATTTACTAACAATGATGCTCAAACTAGAAGGTTTTATCTTGTTAAAATTAAATTGATTTACGAGTCATTTGAAAACTTCTCGGAATCATCCACAGATTATAGCAGCAGTTCTGAAGCAGTTTAGTTACCAAAACCCGCCATCTTCCATAGATTTGTATAACGATAAGTTGAATTTCACATTTTGAGGGAAGAAATGTGTTTGAAACAATAATTATTTTCAACATGAATGCCGCAACTGCTAACTCATGATCAAAAGCGAATCAGAGTACAAAATCTCTCAGCAAAGTTTGGCACATTTTCAGAGAGATCCCGCCGACTTAATGCGTCGATTTGTAATCAACAATGAAACATGAAATGCACTACTACTTAGCTATAGCAAAACAAGTCAAAAACAATGAAAGCATCACTATTCTCTACCACCAAAGAAGGCTATGTATGCGAAATCGACCGAGAAAGTCATGACATCCGTTTTCTGAGATGCCTAGGGTATACTGCTAATTGATTATCTTCCCAGTGGTGAGTAATATGCTAACCTTTTGAAGTTATTGAAGATAAAAATACAAGATAAGGACGAGTTTATCAAAGGAGAAAATCATCTTGCATCAAGACAATGCTCGCCCTTACACGTGTGTCTTTGCAATGGCGAAAATCTGAGTTGGGATACAATTTGCTGCCACACCCGCCTCATTCCCCTTACATGGCTCCACATCTGATCCCTAAACTGAGAAGATTCTTTGGCTGAAAGATATTTATGTCCTATGAAGAGCTTAATTAATCATCAATTGAGACGTATTTTGCAGGCATGGAATACTCTGACTTTCATTATGGGATAACAGGCTTTGGAGCATCGCTGGAAAAAGTGCATCAGTATCAAGAGAGATTATTGAAAATAAGAATAATTTCTAAAAGTTATGTTGTCATTTTGTACTTCTTTCTGAGAACTTTTCAAATGACCTTCGTACATTCCATAGGGTTCTTGCGTAATATATTCCTGCAACAAGTCAAAACGTACAGAGTTATGTATATGGCATCTGACCGTCCCCGTGTCTAGTAATAACAGTACAACTGCTACTTCAGAAGTCCCGGGTTCGAATTCCGGTCAGGTCAAGTTGTCTGGATAATTTTTTTTCCCGGATTTTTTCCATCCTGAAACTGCTGATAAAATTTTTCAGAGGCCTCTTCTTTCAGGCTTGAGGTTCATTTACGTGCCGTAAATGTACAACACGGGACCCTCGGCTTTACTTCCCTTCCGAAGGAAGCCATACTTAGGATTTTATCGCCGAAAAAATTCACGCACCCTGGCGGGGATTGAACTTATATCGAGGAGGTGAATGCCAGATAGCTTTAAGGTGACAAGGATTCCGAGCTCATTTGCGCCATTATTAATAAACTTAATTTACACATAGGTTTAAGGAGTTCCCTGGTGCATCATAACCTTATCATCTTCACCGTCATCGCCATGGGTGGCCGAGGCCGTTAAGGCGCGGACTCATGAGCGGGAGATCTGGGGTTCGATTCTCACCAGAACCGTCTTCCCTGACACGTTATTTCAGGGTTTTCCTCAGTCCTCATAAATGGCAAATACCGAGGAAGTACCCTAAACTTAGGAATGAAACGCTTCCTTCCTTTAAAAAGAAAATTCTTTTCCAGTTAATCATTTCATCTCATGTATTATCAGTTCAGATGCCTCAGTTGTTAAAACGGGCGTTAAACACAACTCAAACTTTCACCATTACCTCCACTGGGACGATGTAGCGGCACCCTATGGGCTTCCCGGCCTCAGAAGTTAGCTACAATGTCGTCATGCCAGGGGAAATACCCGCTAGTCCATGAGAACAATAGGATGGGGGAAACTATTATATATATATATATATATATATATATATATATATATATATATATGGGGATGAAAGATATTTAAAGTATATAATTACACATGTTCAATCTGATATACAAAGGGTGTAAAAAATGTACATACTTCAAACAAAGAAAAAACTGTGTTAACATAACAAAACTGAATTCACACAAACAGAAAATGATGAGCACTAATCATCTTAACACTTTTACAGTTACAACAGTTGCTCAAAATGCCCACATGTCGTATCAATTTCTTCCCAAAGTGCTGCCAGTGTAGCTGGTTATCTACGGTGTACTACATATTCTTAAGAGTTCCCCATAGGTAGAAGTCCAACGGAATTAGATCCGGAGAACGCGGTACACACTTCTCCATTGCTTTTAACTTCAACAGCATTCTCGGTTTTCTAATACCACTACAAAATTGCTTTCCTCTGTTCAAGCGATAATCTTGCCTCCATTTTGATGTAGCAACGCTAGCATAACGTAATATGAGTCACATCTGTTTACAGAACATCATACGATAACATGCCTTCATTTGTCCATTGTTGATTCACCTGTCTCGTAGCAACGGTATCAAAATGTACGTAAGTCACATCTGTTTACAGAATATCATACTACATGGTACTGTTGTTTTTCGGTCCAACTTTGAAATATATTAAATAGATATCTACTGTGAAAGAGTGTATACATTTTTTTTTTTTTTTTTTTTTTAGCATCCTCGGTATATAAGATTTGAATCTTTCCCTATTATAGGAGGATAACAAATTTAGAATAATTGGGAGAACATTATATATTGGGAATGCATTCATAATAAACTTCTTTTTGATGATAAGATAAATTTGCAATAGTCCTATGCAGATTGCGTTTCTTTTCCCTAGTGTTTATGTTATGTACTTGAATATTTTAATGAAATGGTGTTGATTTTTAATGTAAAAGTTTATAATAGAAAGGATATACCTACAATGTACGTATTAAACTTTTTAGTTTTCGAAATAAAACTCTACATTATTTTCTATTATTCATACAGTACATCAATGCCTTCTTTTGTAATATAAATACACGTTTGTTTTAAACTGAGTTTTCCTAATTTGACACAATGAGCGAAGCGCATAGGTTGCTGATTTTAGTTTTGGCATAATATGCTCTATAAGAGCTTTCCAATTTAAGTATTTGTCAACTTGAAGACCTAGAAATTTGATATCATTCTACATGTCTAGTACGTGATTATTAGCTCTTGCATTTAATGTGAAATCAGGTGAGTTATTTAGTTAGCTTTCAACCAGTTAGGAATTGCATTAATTAATTATATGGTTAATTTTTCCCACCAGATTATGAAAGTTATTGCTAGAAACTGAACAGCATTACTAATGCTATTTAATGACAATGAGAGATCATTTATATATACAAAAATCACTGGGTCAATAATGGATCTTTTTTCAATAATTACCCAATTCGAGGTACTACATCGATTGTTTTCTGAACAACTTACTTGCACCGTATGTTTTCTGTTGTCAAGGTAAGAGATGAACTGGTTTAGACCTTAATTTTTTATTCCTTAAAAGCTTAGTTTTCCCATTAAAATCGTGTTAGCACAATCAAATGCTTTAGCTAGGTCACAGAAAATCTGCCAAAATATATTTTATTATTTAGTCCTGACATAATGTCATTTGTAAGTTTATAAGCTGTATTTTCCCTGCATACACCGTTTCTTTGATATGAAAAAAAAAACTATTACGAATATAGTCTTAATTATTTACTGTCATTTGCTGACTTAACTAGTTCTAAGATTATTTGATTTGTTTGATAAATTTTTCATAGGAAACATTATTTCACTGCCGAATTGGAGTTTGAGATATGCAAAATAAACGAAATAAAAAACCGGAAAGCGTTTAATAAATTAGTACAGTTTAAGTATTTTATAGACTTAATTAAATTCAAAATATTTTCATTTTTGCCATATTTATGATAATTTTGCACTACAAATTTCTTTTCATAGATGATCTAAATTCATTCATTCTATTTTGCATCTAGAAGGCCTTGGCTGTTGGTATAGAACGTGAAACAATTACAGAAGAAGAAAGAAAGAAAATTAAAGCACTGCTCCCACTATTACTTCAGCAAGTAGCTACTGTAAAGATATTAAATATGCAGGACATCGAGTAGAACTCTCGTGGCTAGCATAGCAAGTAAATGCAAATCTTACCGCTAAGGACATAAAGTGTGATTCTTTTTTTTCAATGGTTTGCGAAGCTCAGTGTCTTAAGGCATATTGCTTTAAGTTGCCCAGCTTGAAAAGTGGCTTTACACAGAGTTAAACAAAGGTAAATATTGTCTGGAAGAATTCAGGATGCTAAAGGCTTAAAATAAGAAGAAAGAAATATTAAAAGAAAGAATAATTAGCTAATATCAGATAAAGAATCAAATCAATCATTAAATTAGGTACCCAATACGAAAATTCATAACCATTAAATTTTTTTTTAAACTGTAGCACAATCGCTACTAGCAAAGCATAAAGTTTTCCTTTCCAACTTTGCACTAAACGATACGGAACTGAATGCTTTCACAATACTAAAAAATTCTAATAAAGGTAATTTATAAAACATATCAAATATCTGTATAACAGTTTAATGTACCTGAATTATTATTATTATTATTATTATTATTATTATTATTATTATTATTATTATTATTATTATTAATTACCTATGTAAGATTTGTTGTGTATCACGCAACTGATTAAAATTCAATTATTATATTTTTTACTTTACTTGTGCAAAATAATTAATATTTTTATCATTTTATCATTTAACTCGTAAAGATAACGCAAATATGTCGTACTTCACAATTCATTTTCTTCATTAAGAAATTACTAAATTAGACATGGAAAAATACGCCTTCTGATCAGGTGATAGTGTTTGCGACTATTAATCCGAAGGTCCTGAGCTCTAATCCCGGTTAGATCAAGCTATGTGGGTAAGGTTTTTTCCCGGAGTTTTTCCTTACCCTGAGAAGGTGAATGTCAGTTACCCTTAAAGTCACCAAGGACTAGAGCTAAAAGTAAAAATAAATTCTAGAACGCTTTAACTTGAAAGTTGAACGACCTTAAGTCTATACTTAGTCTAAATGATATTTTAAGTGTGAAAGCAAACATATTGCGGTTATTGAAACTTTGATAAGATAGTGTCAGGAACTGACAGCTATGCATAATAAGAAACAAAGTAATATCTATGGTTGAGCAAACTGATATATGTACACTGTATGTGAGCACGTTTCTCAGTATCAGTAAAAAGTAGGTTAATAATACGTAATTACATCTATACACTGATTAATATAATTTTAATAGTATGGCAGACAGACCCTCCACATATTCACAGCTAAAAATGATCTAAAATAGTACTGAGCTAGTTTTGTAGTTAAATATCCTAATGGCATTATTTTCAGTAAGGTATTATTAAAATACGGGGGTGAACGATCCTTCATGCAACGGGGTTCGTGGCGTGTGGCCGGCCGGCGAGGCTAGCTGCTGTGTCGGAAGTGAGGGTGACAGGAAGTCCGCAGTAAATATAGTACGATTTGTTGCGTAAGTTATTTCTAACATACAAACACAAACACTTAAAAGGAAAAGTAAATTACTCATGTATATTACGCAAGGAGATGCTGGAAATCATCAGCAAATTCCTCTTGAAACAATCTCCTTACAGCACGCGCTGATTCTGTACGCACGTGTGAGTCATACATGAATACTCTTTGGGGAACAGAATACTTGTATTGCCCCATTTCTCTTGATATACTTCCACTCAATGCACTTCATTGCGTCGCCTAACAAACACTTGCTACTTGCGTAAGATTTCAACTCATACTGAAGCCTTGCGCAACAGAGGGGAAATATACTCCCCACCTATGCCGACACAGTGACATAGCTCTGCTGGCCGGTCCCGCCGTTGCGTCAAGCGTTGCTCATCCAGTAGCATATTGACTAAATATGTAAACAAGTAACTGAGATATGTAGTATAGCATTATCTACGAGGGTAGGTCCATAAGTTTCCGGCCTAACATAAAATGTGTTCTAATTTTACACCCATGTGTATTTATAAAATGCATTCCCTGTTACTAAGCGCTGCAAAACACTATTTTTCAGACAGAAAAGCTTTTCATATGCTTCCATAAGCATTGAACTGGAAATTGTTTTACCAAGGACTGTCTTTGAATAAACTCTTGAGTAAATCTCTTCCATTAAGTCTTGAAGGCATTTGAACATCCCTAAGATAGGCATCAATTATCAACTCCTCTTCTCCAGTTGCAGCAACAACAGCAGTAGCCGGAGTCGAGAGTGCAAAGAGTGCAAACGCCAGCATTGCACAGCTAAGGCCATGAAGACGCTGATGTTGACACTTTGAAGTGGAACATTTCAAGAAATCTGTCACGATCAGCGGCAAGAGAGTAAGTGACCTTTTATTTTGCACGACCCAGAATAACAAGATGAGCTATAAACATAAAACTCTTCTACCATAACAAGATTTTGTTCTAAGGCTATTCAGTAGCTACTAATTGTTCTCAAACTGGCCATGCCATTTTCTTTTGGGTAGTTCAAAACTTCTATGTCCTGTGGTTTAAGCAGCTTTCCTACGACATGAACTTTTCACTGTTTTTTGGTTTCATTTGTGCCACTTGCAATCTTGATTTGTCTTTTCTTTCAACCATCAATGGCCAACAAGAGTA
The DNA here is from genome assembly GCA_030762175.1 of Metallyticus violacea. Taxonomy (NCBI): domain Eukaryota; kingdom Metazoa; phylum Arthropoda; class Insecta; order Mantodea; family Metallyticidae; genus Metallyticus; species Metallyticus violacea. Next base: position 18,579,866 of record CM060841.1, read on the forward strand.
TTTTAGACCCAATATTGCTTATCTCTGAGTTATCTCTTTTATCAAATTACTGTGTGTGTCCTTTTACGCATATATCTAAATTATTAAATTAAATCCAATTCAATCCAACATTAAGTCAAGCTGATACCACACTGTAGGACTTTTAGACATCATGTAGGCAATTTATTGTAATTTTAGCATACTTCTTGAAACGAATTCTTGTTTTATAAGCTATTTTTATGATATTTTGGTCATCAGTTTCCCAACTCCATTGATCAAGCTAAGTAGGTACTAACTCAATGTTTGACCACATTTCTGCCAACCCCACAAACTTGCAACGGATGGGATATAAGATATGGTTTAATAAACAGTTCAGTAATTGACCTGTTATGAAGTTGTAACGAAATAATGAACATTGCGCACCTGAGAGACCTGAAACGTCCCGATAGTAAGAATTGTGATGTATTTTTTCAAGCCCGCTCTCGGCCGCAAACCGCCTTGATGCCAAAGTTTAAAGTTTTTAAAGAAGCAGCCTTCGACTGTCATATGGAATCTTGCAATTGTTTCGTCAATCTTTAATTTTGTCCGCCAGCGTAAAATAAGTATAAAATAAACACTGCAAACGCTAAGTCCGGTTACAATAAACAGAGATGAAATCTCCAGGTTATTTTGTAAAACACTATTTCTCCATCAGATTGTTACACGATGCCGTAAATCTACGACATGGGACTCACGACTTTACTTCCATTCCGAAGCAAGTCATACTTAGGATTTTTACTTTTTTTATTTATTTTATTTTTTATTTTATCCATCGGAATAAACGTGCGAACTTGGGTTTACGAGGCAAGAATGCTTACCACTAGACTACCAACACTGACATTCTATTGTTAGTGTAATGACAATGAAACGAGTGCAACTATTCAAATACAATATCTCTGCACTTTGACTATCAAGCGCCGGCTGGTGACTTTATACACACAAAGACAAAACCAAAATATGTTGATGAAACAAAGCAAAGCGTATTCTCCTTAGCCTGTTTTGCACCGCCACGAGTGCTCGAGGTTGATAAGGCGCGGTCTCGTGAGCGGGAGGTCTGAGGTTCGAGCCCCGCCAGGACAGTTCCCCCTGACTGAGGTTTTTTTCCAGGTTTTCTTCAGTCCTCATAACTGGCAAATGCCGGGAAGGTACCCTAAACTTAGGCCTGGATCGTGTCCTTTCTTAAACAATCCTTTCCCAATATATGATTTCATTTCATGTATCATCACTTCAGTTGCAAATTTAAAGTGTTCACGTTAACTTCATTTTCTTTCCTCTGACCTACTGTTGCGGTATTTCCCACGAACCACATCCTTTTTATAGCGTGCAGGGAAATTCGGATTTATTCCAATTGAAGTTGAACACAAAAATTGTGTCAAGTGGAAATGCGGAATATCTATAATATGATACAGTAAGGAAACATCTGAAAGTTTAAAGAAAAACCTCTGACGAACTTCTGCTAAAGCTTGCCAACTACAACTACACTCATACGGAATAAATCCAATTCCACCCTTTTGCGCGAAAAACAATATGGCTGTTCTTTCTCACCCTCATTCTCTCCTGGCTTAGCCCCTGCAGACTTTTTATTATTTCAAAAGCTGAAATCTATTATATAAGGACAACGATTTGACTCAGTTGAGATGATGAAATAAAATTCGCAGGCATGGTTTAGTGCAATTTAGAAAACGGTGTATTAAGTCTGTTTTGAGGCTCAAACGTCATTGGAGGAGAAATATCAATAGAGCGGGAAACAAACTTAGTGAGATACTAGTAAGCCTAAATTTAAAAAAATTAAAAATTTATTTTATTTTTTAACAAAACTCGTATGTTAAAACAATAATGAAAGTACTAACAAAAATAAAAACTACAAGGGGTCTCCACCTATGTGACCCAGGCCATTTTAGTTGTATCTCCTCGCGATTACAGTAATTTTAATACAATAATTATTTTATACTAACCCTTTACCTAAATTCTAAATAAAGTACAAAATTTCCACCTTGATTGCATCAGACCCCAGGCCCCGGTTCTTCAGCAGCAACCTGTTGGAATTCCAGGGAACTAGGCTCCAACCCAACCCAGGGAACTAAAATAAAATATTTCATTTACTCTACCTATACCATTATTTTATCAGCTAGCCACAGTCTCTATAAACTACTAATTCTTTCACTTTTCAAACATCTAATATAATGAATTTAAAATTTATAAAGTGCTAAGAAAAATGTAAATGCAAACTACAACGGGCCTCCACTTATCTGAAAAATTCAATTGTTGATACAATAATACATTTTATTCTAACATCTTTACCTACATTCTGAATAGTTAAACAAAGTACAACATTTTTACATTGATTGCGTCAGTTTCCAGTCCCGGGTTAATTCGTATGTTACAGGTTGTTAGATGCAACAAAATTAAACGAAAAAAGTTTAGTCCAATTCATACTTGCATTTTCCCCTACAATGATTTTATGGAGCGCCCTTTTTCCGTGATGGGAAAATCAGGAGATCGCTTTACTTTATCAACCATGCATTGTTTATAATGGATCTTGTACCAATTTTCATGTAGATAAAAATATTCTCAGGCTCTGTGGTTAAAATGAAAAATATTTGTAAATTGTTGTGTATTATTTTAGGTGCACATTTATTTGTATTAGTTATGTTTCCTTTTCTAAAAGTATGTTTGTATTATGCCTATACATATAACTTTTATTAATTTGTTGGAACACACAACATTTCTGATATGTATTGCTTTTTTCCTTTCCTGAAATCTGGCAACCCTGACACAGGCTGGCTGCTAACTAAGGACAGATATTTGCCATGTCGTCACTGAGTCCAACTATTATATCGCAATTCACTAATGAAGTTACATGTATAGTGTGCTGTTTATGTTAAAACTTTTAACATACCAAAAGATGAAGCAGATACAAAATAGGACATACACTGTATAGACCAACCACCTCCTTTCTCATCATTATTTACAGGAAGATATGAAAAAGTATAGAGACATGTTTTATGCTTTCTTTTTTACTCTGTCCAGTATTAAGATGTAAAATTAAAAACCAATCATATAAAAAAGTGCATTGTATCAGATATGCAATTTACAATAGGCTCCCTGTGGGTTTTAAAAGACAAAATGAAAACATTATACCTACATATGACAATTTAAAAAAGGCATGGTCTCTCACACCTCCTTTTCTATAGATGATTTCTTGATATTTCACAGTTATGTGAATGTTGCACTACTGAAACTGTCTGTGTGTTTTTGAAGGTATTTGGATTTATTATTAATATTTATGTAAATAAATTTGACATGTTCTATATTCTATTTGAAAAGCTACTATATGAATCGAAGGAATGCAAATAAATATATAAGCATAAAATTTGGCGAAAAACATTTAAAGTATTTAGAATGGTTTACTTTTTAGGTTTAAAGTTTAGTGGTAAGTAACTACCTAAGCTGTGTGTGCTTATTTTAAGCCACAACGTAAGAATTCAAAAATATGTACACTTAGATGTTGCCTTATTTTTAATTAATTTTCGTAGGAGCTCTTTTATCATATTTTTTACAGGATAGAGAGAAACCCCATATATAAACTTGATCGTCTGTATTTATAGGAAATCTGATCTGGAAATCAGTATTATTATATGAAGAATAAATTAAATAGTAATGAATTTATAAATATATATGAAATAATAATTGTATAAAATAAAGTAAAAAAAGATAGAACTATATAATGAGTGAAAAAATCAATTTTTTAAGCATTGAAAAAAAAAACTGTAAGAAAAATATGTGGTAGTGAACAATCTGCTTGAAATTTTGTGTGAATACCTTTTTAACAAAATTTTCTTAAAGAAAGTATAAAAAATTTCGAACAAAGACCCCCCCCAAACACCAAAATGTAAATAAGCAATTAAAGATAGAAATGCTACACTTTAAAGAAAGTTCCATGTGATGCATCAGACTTTCACTGAATTTATGCAGAAGACACATCAACATGTTTAAAGAAATACTTTTTAGAATGTATTCATAATGAAAATAATATAAAAAATTTAAATAAATTCAGTGGAGCTAAGGGATAAAGATATTTTGTAATTTATATTAATATAAGACATTAAAAACAAAGGTTTGATTATATAACAACTAATTTTCATTGCGCAGAGCAAACTTAAATGCTTCTTATAATTCATACATTTATATCAACAAAAATATTTTGAAAACCAACAGCAATAACTTATTGATAATTGCCACATTAATCACATTCTTAATCTGTAAGTGGATTTTAATAATATTAAATTCGGAACCGAAATATTTAAAAATCTGGTATAGGTTTGCCTTCAGAACATTATGCTTATTCTAAAGAAGAATTAATGTTATTGAATTTCAATAAGAGATCACTAAGAAAAGAGATCTGAAAGAAAACATTGATAGGTAAACACATGAAAAATATAATGTGAGCAAATGACAATGTAGTTTAAAAATTATGTCTTTAACATTTATGAAATGGAGGCAGATTTTTCCCTTTTTACATTAAAGCTGAATTAAATTTTTAATGCACATGTATAAAAATAAATTACACGAAAAATTTACAAACAGTGCTATCTAGATAGTGAAGAGTCTGGTTAATATTACTGTGTTGTTATGCCAGTTCTTTAACTACTTTAAAGTGCAGGTAAAAGTTCATGCATATTATGAATAGGGTTATTATAGGTTCATTATAAAAAAAGGAAAAAAAATCCTATAAAAAGGAAATTCTTCCTATAGACTAATGTGGAAACCATGATAGTACTTTTAAGATATACTGCATAATTGCACACAAGAATACTTTCTATCAAACTATTTTTCAGCAATACAAACTGTTACCAAAATATAAGACTGGTTAGGAGAATAAAACCAGTAAATTTTCCACTGGTTTACTTGGTGATTTATATATATATATATATGTTACATTCATATATTTTTATAATTATCTACAACATTTCAAATTCAATCATCATAACATTCACACGAGGACAGAGTTTTCCTTCTGACTTTTTCCTTTTTTTTTTTTTTTTATCAACAATACTTTGAGGATGAAGAAACTTCCAATGGCAGTTTTTTCCATTAAGAATTCTTAAAGTTAAGGTGCCTGAAATTGTACTGCAATAATACAACTCTCATATTTTTAACGTTGATTTTTAGTCCACCCATACTATGCTTTGTTGAAGTATGATACTCTTATTTTTTATAATACTCTATCATTTACATATTTCCACTCGCCTAAAACATAATTATGTAACTTATTTGTCGAACTGGAGTCGGACCGGGTACGTAGCTACAACTAATCTAAAGAAATCCTGACCATCATTACTCTAAGCGGAATCCAATTAGGAAAATATTAGAATTAGGTAAGCACTGAAAACATAAATATTATTTAAATCATGGGCCAATTGTATCTAAAAACGATAACTATTATTTACATTCATGATGGATGCCAGCCAAGATGACTACCCCAGAGCAATCGGCGGCACGTCCTCTTTTCTCAAGCTCACACACTCTACTTTCGAAATCCGTTAAAGAACGCTATCTAATCCCTACGTTGCGTATGCGCAAACCCCAATTTTCTTTACGTAAACTTTCCAACTGTCATTTTTACTTCTTGATGAACTTAATGACACAATACATTTTTCTGAACTCCCCATATGCCACATCATATTATATACAGGGTGGTCCGTTTGGGTATGGATGAAATGAAATCACTGTAAAACATTTAATATTGCACTTTATATTTTGAAAGTTGGTGTATACAACATTGAAAGATGGGAATTTCTCAGAACGTGACATGACTCCCATTACGCGCTCTGCACAACTCATAATGGTGATGCAACTTAGCCCATATCATCATGGATGAAAAATTGAAACTAGCTGCATTCTCCTCGTTGCGTAAGGCTTGAAGACGTTGTTATATGGGTACAGTTTCAGGTACTTTCGAGCAATACGCTGACAAGACATATATAGTACATTCATCTCTAATGACAGTCGTCTTAAACTTTTCGTAGGCTCTTTGTTATGGCTTCAGAGATAGCTGCTTCTGTACTGGGTTTCGCCTGCGACCTCCCGCATTTATTTTTTTAAACACAATACCTGTTTCTACAAATGTTCGATGTCACCACATTATGGAATAGTATTTAGGTATTACTCACATTATAACGTTGAAATTCTCTTTGAACCTTTTTAGCACTCTCAAATTGAGGTCTCCGTTGAATTGTTGGGACCATTTGAATCATCTACGATTTTCATTTGTCATTATGCATTGTTGATTTTCATTCTTGCCATGTACGAAAAAAAACTCCAATCTTTTAAGAAAAATATTACTAACAAGAAATGTCTCGTGATGTCATATAAGCATTTATAATTATATTTAATATTATCCATATCCAAACGGATCTTCCTGTATGTATAATTAAAAGTTCCGCAAATATACACATTCTTAACGTATCACGTCTCACGAGGAATTTTTTTCTTTCTTTGAAGCAGAGAGAGAGAGAGAGACAGAGAGACAGAGAGAGAGACAGAGAGAGAGACAGAGAGAGAGAACATATAATCATTTTCGACAAATCCACCAGGACACTTTTTAACTTCGAAAAGAGGACTTGTCCGGTAAAAAGACTAGGTTAACCTTACATAGCGTGTCTTAAAATGTTGTATGTTGAAGCAGAAAGAAAGAGACAGAGAAAGAAAGAAAACTGAAAGAAATAAAATAACAGAATATGAATTAAGTTGAACTTTTTTGCTAACAGTAGTGGAAATTTTTGCTCAGAAAGAATTTCTATTAAATATTCATCAGATTACTATGTAACATGCTATTATACCACACACAGCATAATGTTTAACCTCCTTCCAGGTATGACTCTCTCTCTCTCTCTCTCTCTCTCTCTCTCTCTCTGTTTTATCTACGTGTATGAACTTAATGTCTGAAAATTTAGTAGCCCCAGGCGATTTCGTATGAAGTGCTGGGTCTTCTTGAAAGTATTTATTGCAGTTTTCTACAAAACACTTGAATTTTCGCTTGTTTCTTCTTAGAAATCGCCTAAAGAATATTCTCATATTAAGGTGGAAGCATAAAATAGCGACCATTTGGGATTGACAGGCATTTATTATTTATTACTAAGAAGAGATTCGTTGAAAGCTCATATCATTAACAGAAAACTATTATTATGGCTCCAACAGCACAGAATCTACGCAGTATTTGAAAATTTGGAATATCAACGCTAATTTGAAAACCGTTTACTTAAAAAGTATTAAAAGTCAAAAAGAAACATTTCAGTGAAGAAATTGAATATGAACTCAATCTATGAATTGCACGAGCGCGGGGTTTTTAACCTTTTAAATACAACAACCCTCTTTTTCCCTTCATTGTTGGCAGTTATTAGCCATAATGTGAGCGCGAATTCAACCGCCGTCGTTTGAGTTGTTGATTGTAGTATTTATAACAATGGAATTGTGGTATTAAAATGGATAAATATCTAAAAAGTATATTTCCATCTACTTCTCAAGATAAATCAAAGCAAACAAAACATTTTAAAAATATAACATCTAAAATATGAAGTTAGTAAACCACACTCGCTTTGTTGAACTGTTATCTGTAGTAAACATAAGACGATCGTGGGTTAAAATAAACATCCAAATCAACAGACTGATATACATTGAGAGTAGTTTAAAAGGCCCGCAACTTAGTTCGGCCTATGCGGACCTATATATCTCTGTAATCGCTGAAGTTCTCCTGAACATCATCTTACTGTTTGCTGCAAAAAGTGAACCAAGCATTACAGCTTTCGCCTGTAAACATTTCCTTCAAAAGTTCATGTCCTTTAGGTACATTAATGATGGAGTACATTTATGGGCTAGCTATAATCCATCATTATTTTATCAGCATCCCACAGCTTACAAAATGCCATTTTAAATTTTAAATAGCATTTTCTTTTTAATAATAATAATAATAATAATAATAATAATAATAATTTAAAACTGTGACAGTGGCACTCCAATGCATTGTCCTTGACCCCACTGTTCTAGGGTGAACAAATATTAATAACAATGGATTACACAAAAACTTTCTAGGCATTTAATAATCTCCGCCTCTTTCTTTCCTCCTGTTACACATTATCCACCTTATCAACTCCATCACCTCTTCTTGGGATGCAAATAAGACGTAGCAATGCTATTACAAGGATCGCTGTTTCGTTAAAGGAATTTTAAAAAAATGTGAGATATATGTTTCCCCTTGGCAGCATTGCAAATAGACTGTCTTTATTATTTTTATTTTAGTAATGGACGTTTTATTGTACGTTTTAGAATACATTCAAATAAATACAACTGTCACATGGGCCTTACGACCATACATACTAATGTTTTCCTTATAACAATCAAAAGGGCCACACAGACACATATATACATACAAATATTTCGATATATTTGCGTTTTCTATTAATAATTTTATATACAAATACATAAACATGAATGGAACCCTTACTCTTGAGCCCCCCTTCCATTTATTCACCCCCCTCCAACTCCCCCCTCTTCATTATAGCCATTTACCTTCTCTAGAAACATTCCCAAATTGTGTATCTCGATAAATGTTCAACCTTTTATTGGAATTCAAAAATTACGGTGATAAATGCTCGCTTCTTTAAAGTTCTGTTTCTCTGCATTTTGCCAAAATATGCCTCCAGGTATCGCTTTCTTAGCACAATGGGCAAATCCTTTCCCCAAGAGCAGTCTTTATTAGTAACCACAGAGGTTAAACTAGCGCGATACCACTATTGCAGCTTAACAAAAAGTTAATTGACAGTGCTATTATGTTTATTGAAGGACGCTCTTTAGCATCGTTGGTCATTAACGTCTAATTCAGTTCAAGGGTGAAATTTTGCTCAAAGACCCTTTTTTTTCCAGGCTTGAGGTTGATTTAAGGTGCCGTAAATCTACAACACGGGACCAATGGTTTTACTTCCCTTCCAAAGAAAGCCATACTTAGGATTTTTAAGCCTAAAAATCCATTGACCCTATCTGAGTTTGAACCCACGACCTTGGGTTTACGAAAAAGATTATTTTAAGATGTATCGCAAGGCGTATTATCGGTTCGAATAATAATAATAATAATAATAATAATAATAATAATAATAATAATAATAATAATAATAATAATAATAATAATAATAATGGTGGTCATATATTTCATTTAGTTAATAATATAATTCATTCTTGTTGTGACTCCACCTTAATTCTAAAAATGTGGTTTCTCTTTTGTAATACTTATAGATTGCAAGAATTTCAAATTAGTTCCCCTAATATCTCACAGTAATGCCATAACTTATTTCATTTCATTGATTAACAAGGCATAATTTGGATTTTATACTATTTTTTATTAAAGGTTATTCAACCGGTGAGGATTTTGCTTAGTTTACGCAGCTCCTGCGTGACGGAATTTTGTAGTTTATTCCCAGCACTTGTAAATTTTTTACGAGACAATAAATGTAGATGAAGATGTTCTATGAGGTAAGATTTTATACACAATTTTAGAAGCGAATTTAAAGTACGTTCTTGGAGAATCAAAACAATGCGCATGCGGGATAGTTTTTACGTGAAAGTCCGGTTAGGTCAAGCTGTCTGGATAAGGTTTTTTTCGGGATTTTTCCTTATCCTGAGAAGATGAATGCCAGTTAACTTCAAGGTGCTAAGAATATGTGTATATGAAAGAGGGAAGACGAGAAGATAAAATAAATAAAATAAAAGAAAGTAGGATCTAGTAATTTCAGACAGTACAATGCCATTCAGCAATAACTACATTGGAATTTAAATATTTTTGGTATTTTTCCCTATACTTATAAAAACTTATTTACAAAAAGAACAGTTTCAATGATAAAGTACATTTTCATATTCTAAGCTTATGCATTTAAATCAGCAGCCTTAAGTAGGCTTTATTATGTTTCGTATGACCTCAAAGCGCCCTTATCATTGATAATGAGCCCCTTTTTACGCGAACTTTCTCAATCCAGTTGTCGAGTAAACCAACAAATAAAAAGTAACAAAGAGAAAAGTTATCGCTTAACACCAAATACATTACAAAAGAGAAATTATCAAATATACGTGGAAAACACGCGCCAAGACAAACAACAGTGTGATAAGACGTGACACAGTAGAAGTAGAAGTAAAAGTGCGTACATAGTGCTGCTTGGAGGACCCCGTAAGAACTTCGCTGTCAGACAGGTAGAAGGTGAAAATTTCTTCAAAATATACATATGCTCTATAGAAATTGTTTGGGTGCTTAAACATAGCCCTAGAGTCTAAGATTTTATAGCAAGTATCTTACAGGATTAAAGCATTATGGCTTTTTGGTATATAGTACTCAAAATAAATTTCTGTATGGTATACGTTTTTTATGTTTACTTCTAGCTTGTCATGGTGTACACAAAGCTGGTTATTTTTTAGTATCCCTATAACTTCTGTTATAAAGTCTAGTTTCTGGAGCCGTCCGTTTTTTGTTTGAGTGGTCAAGAAAGTTTTTCTTATAACCGATGCTTTGAATTAGATCAGATTCGATATAGGGGAGGATTTCATGGAGTTTTAAAACGTCCTCCAGCACGTCAATCTTAAGGCTTATTGTGCTACCCCATTGTGAGGGGTGCCTTCATTGGTTACCAAAACCCGTTCCTTGTACAAGTTGCAGTATTTTGGTTTCAATGTTGGCATCTTTTCCCAGATCTTCCCTGGTTATAGAGAGAACAAGTCTCTTTCTTTCCAGGATTGGACACTCAAACAGGATATGGGAGGCAAATTCCTCGTCCTGTTTGCACATTATACAAGTGGATTCATCTTTATAGAGTCCCGCTGTTCGTAGATGTTTTCTGAAGTGACCATGTTCAGTATTTAGCGCAATTACTGTATTCATTGCTCTTCTATCCATTTGAATTTTTTTTCCTTTTTATTTAAGGACGCTCTTTAACATCTCAGATGATCAGCGTCCCCTTCAATTCAGAGCGTGAAACGGCCGACAAATTTTGCTCAGAGGTCTCTTCATTCAGGCTTGAGATTCTTTATCGTGCCGTAAATGTACGACATGGGATCCAAGGCTTTACTTCCCTTCCGAAGGAAGCCATACTTAGGATTTTTACGCCCGAAAATATCCATCGGTCCTGGCCGGGTTCGAATCCGCGATCTTGGGTGTAGGAGGCAAGTATGGTAACCACTACACCACCAGGACCGACTATCCATTTGGAGAAGGCACGAGGAGAGATTTTGCTAGGGCCTAGTTTGAATCTGTTCAGGATAGGTTTACCACCTTAGTTCATGCTCATCCCCAATCCATGTTTTGACTGCTGTCTTAGCTGTATAAGTACTGATTCCGACCACGGGCTCAGGGCTTCTGCCCCCTTTTGCCAGCTGATCTGCCATTTCATTCCCATATATGCCCTGATGCCCCGGAACCCGCCACAGTTCGAGGCTGTTGCATGGGGCCAGGGAACAGGAGGCATTTTTCTATTCCTAAACCAGTCTAGATCGTACCTGGTCAGAGGAAAGTGCTTTAAGCCCTTTGACTATCTAAGAAAATGAGAATTCGTTTCCTCCGATAATCCTCGAGTCCTTTATACGCACAATGCAGGATGGCATAAACCTCCGCCTGAAAAACTGTACTGAAATTAGTCCTTGGAAATCGGCCATATATTCCTGCCCCGATTATAGCCCTTTATGTGATGCATCAATGTACCATGTAAGTTGATTACCTTCTTGTTTTGGCGTAGTTCCTTCCATCCAGTTGTCTCTAGATCCGAGAGTAACCCTAAATGGAGGAAATTACAGTATTGATTATTCATTTTCGATACCTTAACATAACAACAAACTTATGCATTCTTGTTTTTTTTTAATAGTGTGTAACGCTCACTTTAACTACTGATGTATCTATCACAGAGGTGAACACTGATCATACATGAAATGATAAAGGGGTAAAGGAATTTTTTAAAGGAAAGAAGCGTTCCAGACCTAAGTTCAGGATACCTTCCAGGCATTTGCCGTTTATGAGGACTGAGGAAAATCTGGAAAGTCAGGGATGATGGTTCAGGCGGGATTCGAACACCAGACCTTCCGCTCACGAGTCCGCGCTGTAACTACTTCGACCACCCGTGGTAGTGCACAAAACGATGTTGGAAATAATATGCAATAAATAAACATTACTACTAAAACATCAAACAATTATTATTATTATTATTATTATTATTATTATTATTATTATTATTCAAAATATAGGCTATCAACCTCCTGATTTCAAATACCAATCCTTAGATTTAGAGACTAATTTTTTTTCCCCCTTCAACATTATCGAACTGCCTTCCTCGAAGAAATGTTGTCATGGACAAGAAAAACCACACAAACCACACACACACACACAAACCACACTCTAGTTCTGTTCCTTCCAATTCCTGGGTTTTTTGATCGGAAATCTTGATCGATGGGCGAACAATGGAGTATAGTGTGTTTTCTCTTTATTAAAGTTGATAGCGTAGTGTTAACATTTCGTAAATCCCGTGTAGTTGCTTACAGTACAACTCAACGTAAACGCCTCGGCCGTTTGACACCAGTTCAACATCTTCTAACATCGATCAAAAGCAAAACCTCCCCTTTTGCCCAAAAAAACTTTGATGGGGCACTGATCGAGGTTCTTTCCCACACGATACCCATCGCTTTCTCTTTTCGGAATTGCGGAACAGCAGTCATTTTCATCACATGTCAGAATCGTTCATATGCTGTTCACTTTTGTACATTATGTCGAGTTGATACAAGTCCGTAGCTACTGTTGCTGTGCAGACACCAAATTTTCCTGACAATTCACGAGTACTGACTGGTAAATGATTCTTCTTCGAGCACAGTGCAGAACTTCATTTTCTATAGCCGAAGGTCGTCCAGAGAGCGGCTTACCTTCAAAGCTAGTATTTCCATCATTGAATCGTCTGAATCAGTTCGATGCTGTTCTTAGAATGACAATATCTGACATGTTGCCTCAGCTGCTGACTCAGAACTTAAACCTTTTCTCCAAATAGTCTAAGAAGAATCCGCACTGATATTTTCTTGTCCCACATACTTTGGAAATATACTGATTATTTATTTTCAAACTCATCTTGAACTATTATTTAAAGTAATAACATCAGCAGATATAAAAGTAGCATTCTTGTCTAGTCATAGATAAATTCATCCATAAGAAAAACTTTCTGGTCAACCTAATAAACTAATATTTATAGAGAATCTCTTGAAAATGAAATCTGAATTATCTGATTTTTTATTATATATTGGGTTATTCAAAATTCCATCATGTTCTTTACAAGTTGTGCGGGAGTATATTGTCCAGTCTAAAGCTGTACAAGTTTTAAAAAAAATTGTCTGTGCATGCACAAAAAGATTTTTCATCTGTTATACAGAGAGACAAACGTATTAACTAATCGTACTCCTGCGCCCTCTAGTAGAGAAGATGAGCAATCGATTGCAGATTTCGTACTTGTATTTTATTAATGAGAAAATATTTTATTTACATAAAATAAAACTATTATACAATGGAAGTGGGTATATTTTATTGAAAATGAATGAAAAAGTCCCCTTTTATTCCCAATGGATTTCGAGTAAAGCAAATCGTAACAAACAACTGTGCAATTGATTTATTGATTAACTCTGGAATGTGTAAATACATATTCACACTTTCCTCAACATCCTTTTGTGCACTCCTTTAATCCCAACTTTGTAGTTTCAGATCTAGTGAGAGTTAGTAGAGTTAGAAAGCTGTGCTATAAACTTAAGACACAGATCTTCTAAAGTACTGCATTCTAAAACAGAGTTTCATTCTGTAGTATGGTGTGTTTTGCATTTCTGAGTCTTCACATAGACGGCATGTGGGATTTCTGTGGTGGAGTCCCATCGTCCGCAGGTGTCCAACAACTTTCTAACTCTACTGAACTAGGGCTCTATGTAAGATCTTTATCCATTTCTTGACCGGGAATTTCCTCCGTCTTATCTAATATTCTTTATTAGTCCATTATTATATTGCGGTTCTTGCAGTTTACTTGCTAATGCCAGGGAAAGATTCTGATCCTTAGAAGTTAGTCTTTGTTCCTTCTTTCGTCAACCTGCCTTCTGTGCTCACCACACATCCATAGTGGAGTCTTTGTGGTAAATTAATGAGACATTGGAGACGTCGACATATAGATATAGAATTGACTTCATGTTTAAAATTCAGTAAGTGTAGTATCCTCAGGAAAGCTGCCATTCCACACCACTCCACGTGCAGTTTTGTCTTCTGTTAAATCCTAGACTGAAGCTAAAACATTATTGATGCGTTATATAGAGAGTATATGTTGCTAAGCAAAGTACATTTGATAACACTAGAAAACCTGGCGACTTGAACTAAATTCTCTTCTCACAGAAGTCAAAACGGTACACACTTCTGCTTAACAGCTATGAAAAGTAAAACATAAGCACATTACAGTTATTAAAGTGTTGGTAATATGGGAATAATGTAGACCACAAATATACTAGAATTACTTTCTGGTCACCACAAAGATCAGCTCATTATTACATTACTAGACTGTGAACATTAGCCATACACAATCTTGTATTTGAAACAAGGCTAGTGAAATTACAGTTTCGTAGCATTCCTATCAGTATTATTAAATCCTGTAACATTTTCCGAAAATGTATGTATGACGAATACAAGATGAATGATTTTAGCACTTTCTCAAAATATAGTCTTCTTTTATAAATTAATTATTTCATAGCATATCTTGAAATTTCGAATTTTATATACTAGTTGTGAGAAACTAACATGTGACAGTATTTATAACATTTTATAAGCATAGAAAGAAATATACACAGGGAGTTAAAAAGTAATGAGAAATTTCAATTAAAATTTAATGAAAGTTAAAAATAAAAATTTAAAAATGAAATTAGAACACTTTTACAATCATTGTTGTGCCACTTATGGTGTCATTGACATTTTTAAATGACACCCATTCTTTTTTCATAATATCTAATACAACTTTTACTGTAATGCTATACAACTTCTTTTGGAACAATTTTGTTGATGTGCAATTAATCATTGTGTTTTAAACATACACTGTTTTACTGTTAAAATCAATATAAGACACATTTTAAAAGCAAACAAAGAATTGACATTATGATGCTAATGATATGTGATGACAGAAAACGTGTGTATTACATGTGTAGAGAAATATCACCAATAGTAATTGACAGTGTACAAGAGCAGTTTGTATTGTGCCTAGGCCATTGTCAGATTTTAATGGCAAACATTTCGAATATGTAATTAATTATAAATTTAATGTGTAAACCCATAGACATTCGTTTCTTCGCTGAAGTATCGTTGCGTTTATGTAGAAGCTTATTCTAAAAGTCAAGTATGGAAGTAATATCTTATTTTCACTAATTTTTGTATGTAACATTTGTTTTTCAGAAGACAAATTAGTTCAGAGACAGAAAGAAAGAAAGAAGCAAAAACTAGTTAAACAGGCAAGATATTCCGTGCACATGTAAATTTGAAGATATTATCTTTATAGATCACATCTGCAGAGAAATACTGAGTTATTTAAAAATAGTATTCTCTATGACGTCATAATGATCACTAAAGTCTTTTAAAGGTGTTTTGTTTCCATACAAAATCTATTTTAGCTTATGCGCTACTTTTGGACAATCCTGTATATAAATGCTTTGCAATCCAGTCGTGCAGGAATGACAGAGACGAAGGCAGAAAGAAAGTGATTCCATGCCCCATATACATTGAGACACCTTCTAGCGGTGAATACAAATCATATCCGTTACTTAAAAAACACTTCCGGCTTGTAATGTAGTGAAGGCGCGAGGTACTTTACTAAAGCAGTAGGTCGTTACGTAACACCGTGCTCTGAAAGGAAAATTGCACAATGAATGTGGGAAAAAGTGAAGTGAACTCTTCAGTCAAGTAAACAAAAGACTGCAGATTAATTTTCTAAGCAGGTTATCTACAGCTAGGGATTGGTACATAAATATCAATAAATTACCGTGAGAAAAGTCTTTGGTTTTGTCTCTAACTGATGAGATCAACAACTTTAACAGTTAATTAAGCACGATATTATTTTCTTGTAACTTATTTTATATGTATATAATCATTATTATGATCTTAGGTTGTGATAGCTAATTGAAAATATATTTTAGATTTAAAATACGAGGTTAGCCCCATAAGTTTCCAGCCTCGCCGATAAGGATTATCGCCATCACAAAACCCTTATATAATGCCACCTTTATCTGTTAAATAAATAATTGTAGCTGTAACTTCTGCTCCTCTGTGTTCAGTAATTTAGATATAGTTGCATAAAAAAGGCTATGTACAGAAGATTGTGACATGTTCAAAATGGAATGTCGAGCCGTTATTAAGTTCTTCACAAAAGAAGAACTTACTCCAAATGAAATTAAACAGCAATTGGACGTTATATATGGGGAAGCATCCCCCTTATATTCTACCGCGAAAGAATGGGCCAGGCTTCTTCGAATGGATCGAGAAAGCAATGAAGACGAAGAGCATGCACATTGGCCCTTGGAGGTGCTCACTCCTGAAAACATCGCTCTAGTAGAAGGGGAAATTATGGAAGACCGGCGGTTCAAAGTTACAGAAATAGCAGCAGGTTGGCCTTTATAAAACAATGCTTCGAATTATTCATCAATATTTAAACGTGAATAAGGTTAGTGCAAGATGGGTACCTAGACTTCTTTCCTCAGTCCAAAAGCAGCAACGAGTCATCTGTTGTCAGGCATTTTTGGAGCTCTGCTGTGGCAACGAGAGAGAAGTTCTGCAAACCATTGTTACAGCAGATGAAACTATGATCCCCTACTATGAACCCTTGTCCAAAAGAGAATGGAGCGGCGTAAACCTGGCGAAGCATCGCCTCTAAAGGGCAAGGTAAATCAGCTAACCGAGAAGATCATGGCTACAATCTTTTGGAACTGTGAAGGAATACTTTCCATTGACTTCAAGGAGAGGAACACCACAGTAAATGAGGAGTACTATGCTGGCCTCCTGCACAGACTACGTGCTTCCATCAAAGAGACAAGGGTAGGAAAACTGGATGGTGGTGTGCGCTTTCTTCACGACAACGCGCCTGTGCACACAGCTCTTGTTGCAAAGGAAGCTGTGAAGAAATGTGGCTTCAAGGAGATCGACCATCCACCCTACAGTCAAGATCTATTTCCCAGTGACTATTTTCTCTTCTCAAAACTCAAGAAGAACCTTCGAGGAAGTAAATTTTAAATATGACGAAGAAATGATGGGTGCTGTTTATGCCCATTTTGCAGACAACACTTTGACTATTTGGAGGGGGGGGGTTGAAATGTTAATTCAAAGATGTAAGAAGTGTATTGCAATAAAGGGTAACTATATTGAAAAGTGAAATGTAGTTTTTGTTTTTATCATGCCTAGAAAGGGGTTAGGCCGGAAACTTATGGACCTATCCTCGTATCAACTGTGAAAGCGGCTCTGGTATTTAGTTATAGACAGCATTATTCACTAAATGTTTAACAAGAAGAGCGAGAAAGCTCAACATTCCCAAACAAACAAATTAGTTGGAATACTTATCTGCTAAAGGATTTCTCAATAAAATATATCAAAGAAAAATAAAAACAATATGTAGAAAGTGATATCGTAAAAGAGTGGGTACAACGATTATACATTTTTAAAAAATTAGCAGAACAGAATTTAGTGCAAAGATGCCAGAAGATCTTAAAATAGTGATCTTAAAATATCTTCAACCGGCATAGGGAGCGCGCTATGATACTGAGCAAATAGAGTGGTACTTTTAGACAATAAGTCGGTCCTGGTGGTGTAGTGGTTACTGTACTTGCCTCCTAGACCCAAGAACGCGGGCTCGAAGCCGGCCAGGACCGATGGATTTTTTCGGGCGTAAAAATCCTAAGTATGGCTTCCTTCGGAAGGGAAGTAAAGCCGTGGGTCCCGTGTCGTATATTTACGGCACGAAAAAGAACCTCAAGCCTGAATGAGAGGCCTCTGAGCAAAATTTGTCGGCCGTTTCACTCCCTGAGTTGAATGGGACGCTGATGACCTGAGATGTTAAAGAGCGTCCATAAATAAATCAATCAAAAAAAATTTTTCAGACAACAAACTGACATTTAAGTCGTTTCGCTATGACCGTTTGTTGCCGAGCTACAGTCGTTGAAGTGAGAACATGCACAAGCTGTTCGTCGGTTTTCTGATAAAGTGACAATGAAAGAGCTTGAAGAGCATGTGTGTAATTTTGCTACAAACTTGGCAAACATTTTACAGAGATATTTCAATTGCTTAGCCAAGCATACGGAGAGGACAGTGTGAGTCGCACTGAGTGGTTTAAGCGTTCTGAACAGGCTGAATGTCGGTCGGTGAGGACCCACATCAACAGATGATGACCATGTCGAGAGAGTTCGTGCTGTGAATCACGGAAATCGTCGCGTAACTATTCGAGAAGTTGCTGACGAAGTGGGCATCAGCATAGGATAATGCCATCAAATTTTGAGTGGCGAACTTGAGATGCATCGTGTCCGTGCAAAATTTGTGCCGCCTTTGTTGACTGACGATCAGAAATAGACCCATGTTGAAGTCTGCCAGGAACTGCTTGCCACTGCAAATAGCAATGGAAACTCCCTTAAGAGCATGCTGATAAGGCATGGCACTTGGGTTTATGGCTATGATGTTGAAAATACAGTGCAGTCGTCGCAGGGTGGACAAAGGTCTCCTCGTCCAATAAAAGAACGCATGTGTCGGTCAAAGATCAAGTTGATGTTGATTGTATTTTTTGACTGCAAAGGCATTGTCCACCAAGAATTTGTTCCACTGGTCGGATGGTAAACAAGGAAGTTTACCAGGAAATTTTAGCGTGTTTGAGGGATGCTGTGCGCAGGAAGAGGCCTGAATTGTGAAAAAACCAGACTTGGATGTTACATTATGTTCACGCGTCGTTCTTTGTCCGCTGCTACCTGGGAAAGTATTAGACTTTCGTTGTTTACCATCCTCCCTACTCTCCGGGCCTAGTCCCAGAAGACATTTTCCTATTTCCCAAACTTAAAACCACGCTGAAAGAACGTAGTTTCCAAACCATAGAGGAGATTCATGACAACACAAGAGACTTGTGTACCATCTCAGAAAGTGCGTTCCAGGAGATTTTCCAAAAATGGAAGAAACATTGGATCGGTGTGTTGGCAGGAGAGGGGACTAATTTGAGGGAGCCAGTGCTTAGTATATTGTACAATGAGCAATAAAGATGAAATAGCAAAAGTTCTGTCTTTTTTTGAACACACTTCGTATACTGAAGATAACTGTGGTTTATGTATACAATTCGTTCTTTCACACTAGCATGTGTAGGACATTTTTGGAACGGAAGAATCATACTTGAAAATTTCATGTCAAGGCCGAAATTCGATTCATAGATCTTTGGCCTTCCGTGCCGATGCTCTAACCAACGAGCTACCGTGTCCTCTTCCAAGCACGGAACCACGAACCCCGCTCATCTGCTTCTATATACCTTGGAGCCCTCTCTAAGATTTTCTCTATTACGAGAGATTTACTCCTTAAGAAAAGACTAGTAATACTACGAGTAGGTATTTGTTGGTGCTGGATAAAACAGTTGTTTTTACACAACGGTTGCGCGCAGTCAACATAAAAACGATTGGTTATTCGTACCGTAGCTAGTACAGCTACGCGTTAACGATAAGTTCAGGGTCAAGCATGCAACAGTTTGTGTGTACACAAGTTGTATCACTTATCATAGAGCCCGGATTTTTAAACTATTTTGTCCCTTCCTGGTTAACTGCGATATTTTAACATAACTATTCGTTTCTTTATCATGGGAGTCACATAGTTGAATGTCATGAAACCTAAAAATAGCTAAATAGGACGTTGAAATGTAAAAATTGCGAAACTATAGTTTAAAAATATTAAAATTAAATCTAATAATATTTACAATAAGATTACTTTTAAAACATTTGCCAAAAATGTGCATCTTGATGAACTTCAAAGACAAATCATTGCATTTAGTTTTGCAATACCATTATTGTCATGTGTTAACAGCATTATCGAAAGTAACTTATTTTTAGAAGCAAACTAAATTTAATTTCGTAATACCATTGTTGTCAGTCACGATCAACGCTAGTTTTCTCATATGACTATCGAACAAACATCTGTTTCTTTATTGTTGGTCACGTTCTGTTAAAGAAACTTGTGGGATGTAACTCTTATTTAGAAGCAAATTGAATGTATTATTAAGAAGCTTACAATTCCAATTTATTAGCAGCTACAGAAAGACACCAAAATGAAAAAAAATTCTAAAAGTTGGTTAATTAGAACAGTGGATCAGCAATGATTCCAACTTTACCACAGGTGGTAGAGCGTATTTTGCCAGATATGCCAAAACAAGAGAGCTGCGATCAAAAATCGCATTTTCTGCAGCATAAAGAGTCTGTAGGGCATGTCAGCAGCATTGAGAGGAAACAGAGGATCCAGTTCCAACCACTAATTTCAGAATTTTTTGACTCTTCAGAAGACAATTTTAATCCACGTTTATGTGAGGCGCTAGCATCTGCAAATGTGCCATGGCATATGGTACAGAACTCAATATTCAATAAACTTCTTCAATACATCAGTGCTCGAAAGATACCAGACGAAAAAAATGTGCACCGACTATGCGAGAATAAGATTAAATTCATCAGAATAGAACCACCTATAAAGGACTGTTAACATTTGGCTTTCAGTAGATAAGATCACCGATAGTTGTGATCGTTTTATTGATAACGGCATGGTGGATAAATTAGAGCCTGGTAAACTCTGCCTCGTATTATACAAGATGCTGGACAAAACAAACCACAGCACAAAAGCCTGCATCATCAGAGAAGTTTTATGCATTCAATAGCTACCAGAAGACCGCGATGAGAAATTTCTCCCGCTTGTGACCGACAGTGCAGCCTACATGATCAAGGCGGGAAAGACATTGAAAAATTTCTACCCTAACTTGCTGCATATCATCTGCCTTACTCGCAGTTTCCTAGGGGTGAACAACATTATTTAATCCTTGAAGAAAGACTTTCTGAAAGCTTCCAGTCCCATTCAGATTTTCAAGGAAATGCTATCACAAACTCCTCTGCCACCAGAACCCATAATCTACTACTGGGTTACTTGGCTGTAGGCAACCATCTACTGTACCAACTATTTTGAAGACATCAAGAGTATTATACATATGTTTGACGATAACGAAGCAGGCTGCATAGCAAAGGCTAAAACTGCCCTTCACAATAAGAGAAACATCACTTCACTTACCTTTATTCAGGCCAATTTCAGTGATCTTCTTGCAACTACTCAATGCTTGGAATCCACTAAAAGATGCAATGAAAATCATTTACACAATTTCAAAGAATTAAATATCAGGATCAGTGAGTGAGCCTGTTCTATGAAGCTCACCAAAATTCTGCTGGGTTTGCAACAATGAAAAATGTATCTGCTGTTCTTTAGGGGGAACAAATTACAGGCGATTTACCCTGAGGACAGGCAGCAGTGGCATCATTGAAATTTGCACCGATCACTTCATGCTGTGTGGAGAAAACATTCTCTTTCTATAAGAATGTTTTAAAAGACAATAGAAAAACGTTCACTATAGAAAACTTAGTAATGTATTTAATAGTGCAATGCAACAGTAACCTAAATAATTGGAGGGAAAATGCTAAGTTTAGTGCTTTACAACTTAAAAAAATTAAAAACAAACTTTTCAAAACTTATTATTTTTTTTTGTGATTTAAAACTTTTTAAAATTCTATACCCTGACATTATAAAGATTTGGAAATTTTGAGTAAATTTAGTGCGCTACAACTTTAAAAAAAAATGTAGTGCGCTGACATTATAAAAACTTGGATATTTTAAGTGTTTATATTGTTCTTATATTTCAGAACAATGGAAAATACAAGTAAAATTAAATTAAAATAAATTCATACTATCGTATATTTGTTTGACTGTGATTATTTTACTTTAGCAAAGAGAAGTTTGAAAAAACCACCCTAAAAGTGTTAAAAACAAACCTCAAAAACTATTTTAACATGTTAAAAATCTAAAAGAAACTATTTTAGCACATTATGAAATCAATTCAGGGTTTATAAAAACCTAAAAATCCAGACCCTACTTATCGGTACCGGTGAAGAACTTCACTTGTTATTTTCAGGTAACGGTTGCATTATATTTGTGCCAGCCGTACTTATGATCCGGGTTTTCAGTTTAACTACCAACATGATTTCATACAGTTTTTCCTACCTAATTCACGTTCCCAAATCTAGTCAATATAATTTTCAAAAGAATGCTTTCGGTATTATCGAAACTAAATTACAGCCTCAGTTATACAATAAAAATGGGCAGAGCATTGTCTAATTTTATACTGTAGATTTATGGATTCCCTTAATATCTGCACGTTACCGATGAAAAACTCGCATTCTACAAGAAATAATAGTTGCCTCCATTTACCGAAATCAGACACTAATTAAGGCGATCTGTTACCAGGAGCAACTGAGAATGGGGAGAAAGAAGAGGTCTGGAAAGTAGATAGAGCAATGGAGTACATTTGGACAGCAGAGAGGGGAAATAAGAGGGAAATTAAAAAACGCTCGAGGGACACACTTACTTTCGGAGTGTGCAGAAAAAGTTTCGCTAGAGATACAATCGGAGCTGAAAATCAGATGTGGGATGCAGCGTTACATCCAGACAGGGGCCAAACTCTGCAATCAGCGACTCGCTTGGTTTAGGTAAGGACGTGGCGGATGACCAAAGTAACAGACAGAGAGGGTACGGGAACCTGCCCTACATGTGCAGAGAAAGAATCTTGGGGACATATTCTGGTTTACTGCAAGGGGATGGAAGAAGAAGAGGGCAGTGACAGGATTGGATTTTGCTGACAGGTAGAAAGGAGGAAGAGGGAGTAAGCAAATTTTTAAACAAATTGAGACGCTCAGATCGGAAGAGGCAGACAATCGGAAAGGGGATTACGGGAATACGAGTCACATTTTTTAAAATTATTTCTACATAGATATACTTTTGTACTGTTTTATTTTCTGTTTATTTTATTTATGTATTCACATTTTTCCTGTTATATATATTTTTTTCCGTTTATTTATTTCATTATTACATATTGCTTGTTCCTTAAGAGTTAAATATTGGTATGTGCAATTTCATTGATTTCCTGGTGCAATGGTAAAGCAGGGACCCGTGCTATATGGATGAGTTAGTTTTGTAACTATTATATTTTGTAAATAAATACTATACTATATGGATGCTATGCTATCCATATATGGATATGGACCCGTGCTATATGGATGAGTTAGTTTTGTAACTATTATATTTTGTAAATAAATACTATACTATACTCTACTACTACTACTACTACTACTACTACTACTACTACTACTACTATTACTATTACTATTACTACTACTATTACTATTACTACTACTATGTGAGTTTTATGCGAATATCTCAGGCTCAGGAGTACTAAGCATATAAATCTGAGTATAGCGGTTCGATTTAAGTTCATGGGGTATTGGAGCGTATTGTTAAGGTTGGGGGAGGATATTTTGGTACTTTAGTCTTGCTCAAGGGCTGGTCGTTTTTTGACTAAGACTTCCAGTTGGGTCATCTCCGGGCGGTAAGACTCGGACGTAAACGGGATCCGTAACATTGTCTCCAAATGGAATACCCCAGCAGTTCATTTCCTGAGAAGAACCAGGGCGGAAACTTTTCCAAAGCTCAAGCTACCGTCACGTCGAACACAGCACCAGCCTAACTAGCCTTGAAAAGTTCTATCGTGTAACAGAACCAACGGAATGAAATTGGAACGGAAAAGGGACCAGGGAAAACAACGAAAAAATTCAACGTCAGGATGGTCGGCTCCAAGGAATTTGAACCCGGGACTTCCGAATGCGAATTTCAAGCGTTATCGTCGGAGCCAACCCACTCGGTTCGCTGGGGTATAAGAGAGCTGCCTGTCATCTCCAAGAAACATCAGAAGACCTCACCTTATTCTGTGGTGATTTATTTTTACCCTTTCCATTTGAGTAAGACAGCTTGGCTTACAAACGAAGCACGCAGAAGAAAAAGACAAAGGATATGCTAACATTTTGCTAAACAATAGCCACATCTGCATTAACATCTGTGGCATGTGCAACAGAAAGTAGTTGGTATATATACTCTCGCTTATGAAGAAAGTCAGATCTGGGAATAAAAGTGTTTTCTGCACATCAAGAATTGAAATTAAAGTTCTTCTTTTTTATTTTTTCTCTGCTAATAACGTAAGTCAAAATGATATAAAATGCAGAAACTTTTTATAGACATAATACATACTTTCACTATAGTTCATCAAGGCTGTCGTTCATTTCAAAGTAGTACAATCAAAATTGTTGTATTATAGCTTCTTTAGTGCCACGCTGTTCTTCACTAAAATCCGGAATCAAAGAAATCCAACAGGTGAGTGCGAAGATCGTAACCTGAACCATTGTTGCGTCTGTCTGTCTGTCTGTCTGTCTGTCTGTCTGTCTGTCTGTCTGTCTGTCTGTCTATAGGAGCTCCGTTGCAGAAACATTGTTTGAAACTGTAGATTTTATGAACAAGAATAGACCATGATATTTCCTATCTGTAAATCTGTGTCTCATGGCTACTTTGACATGAAGTTATGGGATTTGAGGATTTTAATTTTCTTTGCCTGCGTGATATAAATTACACCGAAAATAAATAATAAGGGAAAACCTGCTTTGATTTTCTCTGTAGGACATTGCACACACACACACAAAACTAAAACATATAAAACCTAAATTGAGCATGAACGTTTCAAATGAGCAAGGAATTTTTCGTAAATATAACATATTTCATGTTAATTAATTTTTTAAATAGATTGATTAAATTTCACCTAGAGTGTATTAAAATCAACATTTTCATTATCAAATTAATATAAATTTAATATTTTCGTGAATAATCCTAGTGATATTCAGTGCATATAATAGGCAGTTATAAATTTTATATATTTTTTTTAAATTATCCACCGAGAGTGCCAAAAATGTATACAAACTTTCACAGTAGATATCTACTTAATATATTTCAAAGTTGGACCGAAAAACAACATTAATGTGTAATATGACGGTTTGTAAACAGATGTGACTCACATACATTATGATAGAATTGCTACGTGACAGGTAAATCAACAAATGAATAAATGAAGGCCAGATTATCATATGATGTTCTATAAACAGACGCGACTCACATGTTATGCTAGCGATGCTACAACAAAATGGAGCCAAGATTATGGTTTGAACAGCGGAAAGCCATTTTGAAGTGTATTGGAAAACCGAGAATATTGTTGAAGTTCAAAGGCAATAGGAAGAAGGGGTTTCCACCGCGTTCTCCGGATCTAACTCCGTTGTGCTTCTACCTATGGGGAACTCTTAAGGATGTTGTATACCGTAGAAAATCAGCTACACAGGCAGCGCTTCGGGAAGAAATTGAAACGGCTTGTGCTGCAATCACTGAAGACACTTTCGCAAACGTTGTTCAATCAGTAGTTCAACTTATTCAGAAGTGTATCGACGCCTATGATGAGGATTTTGAGCAACTGTTGCAATTGTAAAAGTGTAAGATGATTAGTGCTCATCATTTTCTGTTTGTGTAAATTAAATTTTGTTGTGTTAACACAGTTTTTTTTTGCTTGAAGTGTGTATACATTTTTTGGCACAATCTGTATATGTGTGTACAGTGAACAATTAAAAGGGGTAGCAAAAATTATTTAATTCCAGGTGGCCGACATCCAAAAGATTGTCCCTCGGTATATACAGAATATTTGGGAAATATTTTTACAAACTTTGATTCGGGTTCTTCACACAAAAATAAGAAAAAAAAAGTCCATATAAGACATAAGTGCGGAAAGTCGTAATTTTTTAGTTATTAATGAAAGTTTAGGCCAGAATTAAAATGACTATTTATGTCACAGCTTTAATAGGGCCATTACCAAATCATACAAATGGCTAACCTTCTAAGTGCTATTGCTGCATTTTTGTAAATAATATTTTGTTATACAAGTATGCAATGCTGAAGCGCCAAATACATCAGCAGACTTGTATCGATATTATCACTCGATTACTTAACAAAATTAATTTTATTTTCGGTTAGGAACTTAAGTTGTAAGATTGAACCTTGACACGCTTGAGGTAAACTTTCATTAATAACTCAAAACTAAGTTTTTCCGGACATATGTTTATATGAACTATTTTTTTATCTTGTTTTGGTGCGAGGAACTCGCCACCAAATTTTGTAAAAGTATTTCCGAAACATCCTGTAGTGTTTGAAAAGGAATGATGACTATGTAAAAAAACAAGGAGGGCATGTATAACCTGTACAAAAGCAATTTTTAAAAAAACTGTATTGTGTTATGAATAATGACCGACTCTTACTTTTGAAACGCACCTCGTAGTATTCATTATATGAATGAATGGTGTTTAACGCCCGTTTTTGCTACAGGGGCACCACAGGCGATGGACACTGATGATACATGAAATGATATATTGAGAAAGAATTTATTTTTATGGCAGGAAAACGTTCCAGGCCTAAGTTTAGGGTATCTCCTCGCCATTTACCATTTATGAGGACTAAGGAAAACCTGGGGAAAAAAAAAACCTCAATCAGGGAGGACGGTCCTGGCGGTATTCGAACCGAGACCTCCCGCTCACGAGTCCGAACATGTATATAATGTTCATTAATTGTGAATTTTT
The DNA here is from genome assembly GCA_030762175.1 of Metallyticus violacea. Lineage (NCBI taxonomy): Eukaryota > Metazoa > Arthropoda > Insecta > Mantodea > Metallyticidae > Metallyticus > Metallyticus violacea. The sequence continues at coordinate 18,606,704 of CM060841.1, forward strand.
TACTTTTTCAAAAATCATTTTTTTTTTAAATTATACTTTCTAGCTTGTCCACTCGAGTTTGCAGGATATAATTGCATCTTTGTTGAAATATAATATTCTTGTCAAAGTGTTTCATTTTATTTATCCAAAGATACATTGTTTAATTTATAAAAGCATTTATTATTTTTAAATGTACGAGTAGAACAAGTTTATTTGTGAAGCTCATAACTTCCCTACTAAAGACTACAACTTGTAGTAAAGCCATGTAACGCTTTAATGATTGACTACCGCGTCTTTGGAGTTCCACTGCTCACGGAAACAAACAATAAAGTGCAGTTATTAAGTAATTTACTTTAAGTATAGTAATTATAATAGACGTACTATTTAATAAACATAGTATTTAAAGACTTTGTTATATAATGTGTCAGAAATGTCTTCTTCCTCGTCTCTACAGCCCCTGAAGAACCTTGTCCTCTTTCACTGCCATGGCATTGGTTTCCGGTTCTTCTCAGACCTTGCTACATACACTACAGCCATCTCTTCCTTAATCTCCATTTCTTGTTATTTCTTGATATCATTACTTCCTGCACAGCATGGTATCATTACTTCCTGGTTATTGGCGACCAGTTCATGAATTAGGTAAACGTTAATTAATTAATAAATAAGAGTTTGTGCCGATATGAACTAAAAGGTAAATTGTATTTTCACCTAAGCAGGATTGTTTAACTATCGTACTCACGCCCGTTCCAAAATTGTTGAAGATTACCACGAAAGAAAGCACGGATGTATCCCGAAATAATTTACAAAAAATACAATAAAAGAAGAATGTATTATTGTATAAATAATAATAACAATAATAATAATAATAATATCAATAATAATACTAATAATAAACCCGAATGTTCCTAAAAAGGGCAAAAGCCTCCTACAAGACAATAGCTCTTATTAGCTAATGTTACGAGCCAGTTTACATTAGGGTTGTGTACAGTCTGTATGCTACACTTTGTTACACTTTTCTTCATCAGCTTTCACTCGTTTCGAAGTTGACAATCGATGGTTTTCCATGTATTCCTGCTTCTTGCTATTCTGGACTATTGTGGACTACCTGTGTCGCGTAAAAGTCTTCCCGTTTCCGTCTTGGCCTGCCTCTGTGTCTTTTGCCTGAGGAGCGCGTGTCCCACATGGTGGTCTTATACGTCCATCTGTCGTCCTGCATCCTTGCTATGTCGCCTCCCCATTTATACTTAGTTTGACGGTTGTTTCTGCGATGTCTGCTGTTAATGTTATTTGGGCTAACGCTTCGTTGGAGAGTTTGTCCCTTATTGTTATTCCCAATATCCTGCGTTCCATTTTCCTTTGACTTATTTGTAGTGTATTAATCTGTTTGTTTGCACCACATCTGGCACTAGTATAGCATTACTGGGTATGTGCAGTTTTCTAGTACTTCGAATTTAAGCTGTTTGGTTATTTTCCTGTTGGAGAGTATAAACTAAAGGGACCAGAAAGCCTTTCATGCTGATAATCTTCTATTTATATCTTTTCCCGTCTTGTCCTTGAAGGAAATTAACTGTTAAATAATTTACTAATGGTAGAGTTATTCGATCTACTGTTACTGGAGTTTTCATTTTATTTGTCATCAATGTGATTTTGTATTGATAAGCCTGCCGCTTCTTTTCTGTGTTGTTTGTTGTATCATCGTTTGTAATTACCTTGGTGTTTTAGCGTATAGAATCGCGTTGTCGGCAAATCTTAAGAGTCGTTTACCTAAAGTCATTTATGCTTATTTCTTAATGCCTGTTCCATTGCATTTTCCGTGATATGTCTTGCATAACACAAGTGAAACGTTTCGGAGAGATTGCAACTCCCTATCGTACTCCCCTTTCCAGTCAGAATGTTGGTCATTCCCTTGCGACACTGTTTGTATATGTTATTCAATATGCCTATAAATTGTCGACTTCTGTATGGACAAGGCCTGTAGTATACTTGTATGTTCGACTGAATCGAAGACTTTGCCATAATCAACGAAGCCGATGTGGAGCGGTCTTCTGCCTTTTTCAACAGTTGGTTTATGGTTTATAAATGGACTTGTATCGAAGCCTGTGCGGGATCCTGCTTATTCTAGGGGTTGGTTCTGATCTAGGGTTTTCCTTATCGTTTTTGTCATTATTTATGTGAATATCTTGTAGATATTGGACATCGGTTTGTAGTTGTCTATGTCATTTGTAGAAGGACGATTGTATTTTCTTCCATTGTTCTGGGATGCCTTCTGTTTCTAATATTTTTATTAATATATTATTGTACACTATGATAATATTAATATTTCAATTATTAATTTCATTCATCAAATGTTTTACAAAGGTTTATGATTTACGAATCGTCACTTTTTCACATCTCGAATTTTTTAATATTGCAATGATTTTTGGAAATAATTTTTAGACTGTAGTTCTTCTGGTCCTGAACACACGAATGTTCAAGTTCATTGATATGCTGTTTTCATGTAGTAGATATTTTTTCTCTTTTTAAACCTTTAAAAGAAGCATACTTTATGACTATATTGTTAATGTTTTGACTTAGATCTAATTAAAAATTGTGGCGTTCGTACGTTTTTAACTATACATGTAGCTAAAACGATTGGTTTATAATATGGTGTAGAAGCAAAAAAACTGACAGTTGCGAAATATAAGGGATGAAGGAGAACTATAATAGACTCAGTGTGTCAAGGAATACATCAAAATTATTATTAAAGGATTAACTGACTACACAGGTAAATATCAAATATCTTTTAATTTTAAGTATTAATTCTGATGTAAGAAAAACGAACATAGCATTTAAAACTCTTCCCTAATTATCATTTTGCAGTTTTATTTGTAATTCAGTAAAAATTTCAGCCTACAGAAAAATAAAATGAGTATAAATAATTTAATTTAGCAAAACTGAGTCAACATCTCTTCTAAAGGAGATGTGCTCAAGTACCTGAAGAGAAAATTCTAGCAATTGACTGTTAATAAAATCAAAGAGGGAAATTTTGTCTACTTGCAGATGCGTGAAATGCATAGGGCGAGACCTATGATGTCGTTATTGAAGGAAAGAGAGAACAATTTGTTAAACTTTTAGGTTTATTGTTCACTCAAGAGCCTTTTTCTCAATTTTTATCTAGGCTTGTTGAATATTGAAAACTTTTCAGTATTGAAATGATGCAGCCCAGTTTTATCAGCAGAAACTGCGCATATTCCTGTGTAACTTCAACAGCAAGCGAACGACCTTTTGTTCGAGAATCCCAAATCTTGCAACCAACCGTGTACAAGCAGGTGTCACGTGCAACTTTTCAGTTACCAAAGTGTGGGCGGCATCCAGAAACGTTTTCAGAATTTTTGAAAGTGCTTTTAATGTTATTCAGTGATCCTCCATCACGATGAAACCGCCACGGGTGGACGAGGTCGTTAAGGAGCGGACTCGTGAGCGGGAGGTCTGGGGTTCGAATCCCACCAGGACCGTCCTCTCTGACTAGGGTTTTTTCCAGGTTTTCCCCAGTCCCATAACTGGCAAATGCCGGGGAAATACCCTAAAAACTTAGGCCTGGACCGTTTCCTTCCTTAAAAAAATATCCTTTCCCAATTTAACAGTCATCTCATGTATCATTAGTGTCCACCGTCTGTGATGCTCTACTGCTACTGCTACTATCACTACCACTCTACTACCACCACCACTACCACTCTACTACCATTACCACTATATTACCACTACCACTCTACTACCACTACCACTCTACTACCACTACCACTCTACTACCACTACCACTCTACTACCACTACCACTCTACTACCACTACCACTCTACTACCACCACCACTACCACTCTACTACCACCACTACCACTCTACTACCACTACCACTACCACTCTACTACCACTACCACTCTACTACCACTACCACTCTACTACCACTACCACTACCAATCTACTACCACTACCACTCTACTACCACCACCACTACCACTCTACTACCACTACCACTCTACTACCACCACCACTACCACTCTACTACCACTACCACTCTACTACCACCACCACTACCACTCTACTACTATCACTACCACTCTACTACAACTACCACTACCACCACCACTACCACTCTACTTCCACCACCACTACCACTCTACTACCACTACCACTCTACTACCACTACCACTCTACCATCACTACCATTCTACTACCACTACCACTCTACTACCACTACCACTCTACTACCACCACCACTACCACTCTACTACCACCACCACTACCACTCTACTACCACCACCACTACCACTCTACTACCACTACCACTCTACTACCACTACCACTCTACTACCACCACCACTACCACTATACTACCAGCACCACTACCACTCTACTACCACTACCACTCTACTACCACCACCACTACCACTTTACTACCACCACCACTATCACTCTACTACCACCACCACTACCACTCTACTACCACCACCACTACCACTCTAATACCACCCCCACTACCACTCTACTACCACTACCACTCTACTACCACCACTACTACCACTACTACCACTACTACTACTACCACTACCATTCTACTACCACTACCACTCTACTACCACCACCACTACCACTCTACTACCACCACCACTACCACTCTACTACCACCACCACTCTACTACCACTACCACTCTACTACCACCACCACTACCACTCTACTACCACCACCACTACCACTCTACTACCACCACCACTACCACTCTACTACCACGACCACTACCACTCTACTACCACTACCACTCTACTACCACCACTACCATCACTACTACCACTACCACTCTACTACCACTACCACTCTACTACCACTACCACTCTACTATCACTACCACTACTACCACTACTACTACTACCACTACTACCACTACCACTCTACTACCACCACCACTACCACTCTACTACTATCACTACCACCACTACCACTCTACTACCACTACCACTCTACTACCACTACCACTCTACTACCACCACTACCACCACTACTACCACTACTACTACTACTACTACTACTACCACTACTACCACTATCGCTACCACCGCTACCACTACTACCACTACCACCGCTACCGCCACCACCACTATCACTACCGCCACTACCACTACTACTACTACCACTACTACTACTATCACTACCACTACAACCACTACCACCACTACCACTACTACCACTACCGCTACCGCCACCACCGCTACCGTCACCACTATCACTACCGCCACTACTATTACTACTACTACTACTACCACTACCACTATACTACCACCACCACCATGTAAAATATTTCCATACATATGCAAAAAATGGAGTTGTGGTCATTACTAATTAAAACAGCTTATGTAGATAAAATGTAGCCCCTGGTTGAACACACGGTTGGATAATGAAATTCTCGAAAATAATTCCATGCATTAACACGAGAGAAATAGGACATCGAACTCTGCATGTCAGACACTTACTTTCCTTTAAACACCTGCAACGTTTTTCACAGCAGTCTTTATAGCTCAGCGTCATTCTCAAGTAATTGTTTCTTTGCACACTTATGCGGGTTCTTTCCTGACCGAGGAATACAATTTACTTAAGCCTACAGTAGTTTAACAAGAGTGCATGAAACATTTAACCGGCCATTTTAATACATTCCGTATCCATAATAGTAATTTCTATAGTGTTCTAATACTTCAGAATAAAATATTGATATTCATTGAACAATAGACGTATTTTCTCGTTTCTGATAGTTCAAGTTTGCATCAATTTTGAAGCTGTAAATCAGCCGCATGTTTAGGAACTACTATAAAACTTTCTGAACGAGATTTTTATTAGAAAAATTTCCTTGAACCAAATAATATAAAACCACCAGCTTTTTCATTGCACAAATAACTAATATCACACTCTAGGTCTTCTATAAATAAGTAATCGGTAAGCAAGCTCTGTTTCAAGAATTTAGCCCCTAAAACACCTGTGCAGGGATTCATTCAAACCACTTTGCTACAGAAAAAAAAATGTTTATTTAACTACGACTATTATAATAAGCATGCATTGTTTGTTTAAAATTATGTAGACATGCAGAGTATAATAAACAAGTGTATCATTACAAAAAAAATTGGAAAATGTTCTTTTAGGAGATCCTTAAGCACCAAATGAAGCTCAAATAATTTAAGACGACAATATAGCAGGTTTCTTAGCACTGTGGTTAGTATTTCACTACTATGAGATAAACGAAGAAAACAGTGAGTTAAAATCCACTGGCGACAAAAGTGGTAGTTTTACCTTTGACCTCTGTCAAATTTAAGCAACTTGTGCCCAATTTCTGCTATCACTTCATAATATTCAATTCGACATTCTCTCACGGATACCTGGACCATAGTTGACTTGGGAAGTATACTGTTAAGAAACCCCCAAGATATGGTCTGAGAAAGATAACTTTTAAGTAAGGGAGAAATATTGTTTTATTGAACAATAAGCAAAGCTTGGTTAAAGTGTAAAAAAGTTTAAAATTGACTCACTCATGCACTCAGGAACACAATTTAAAGCTTTAAAATTTGATTCAATGCCACATCTTAAATGCCTTTTTTAAATTTTAAAAATTAAAATAATTATCTGGCTAAACACTTTACATCATCATTTAAATAATTTGAAAAGAACTTTCCTGATCTGAGAGCAACTTCAAAATGTTACAACACACAAAAGCATGTTGTAATTAAACAAACCAGGAACTTAAAAATAGCATTAATGTTTACAATATCATAATAAAACCTTACAAACCTTCACAATACCATGGTCACTGGGTTGGGCTAACAGAGAGTCTGCCAATTTTGAATAAAGGCCAAATCATGTTCCCCATTGGTTCTGAGCACTCTCTGCCAGCGCTAAACAGAAGGCGAAGCGACAGCACTAGAAACGATTAAATCAGATTATTTCTTTAAAAGTGCCTTGCCTGTCCCAACCAATGGAAACAAGGGACAAGTTAACAAGGTCTTCCAGCGTGGACAAGGAAATGAGGGTGGGAAAGAGGTGGGTATTAGGTTAGACGTAGACAGGAATAGGTGCAGAAACTGCACAATTATTGCACAAGCTATTGTCACTATCAGAGTTGATATTTGTTTACACATGTCGCTAGCTTAAGATCTCTTTAGATATTCTTGTTTTTTATACCCCACTTTTGGAAATTCCATTTACAGGTAAATCAAAGCAGCTTTGTCCCTAGCGGGATTGAAAGGTAACGTTTTCAATAGCTTAAGGCTTTAAATCATATGCCAAGGAATTAGTCCCATTTTCCTCTGAAGTTCTATTTTATTCCTCTATTTTCAGATTCAGGAAATATTGGGTGAGCAATGCACTCATGTTCACCTTATTTAAACCATTGGGCTGGGGGATATTCAGCGTTCGTTTAATAACTCAAGTTGGACTTCTGTTAATTTCACACACAAGTTTTAAATTAAGGATATGCGGGAAGAAACCCCCCAGGATATGACTGTGGAAAGTTAACTCTGCAGTAAGGGAAAAGCACATAATCTTACAATGCAAAATTTAATATAATTTGCAGAACAATAAAAATATAACACACATAAAATAGCATTTAGAATAGCAACAAAATTGTGACAGAACGACAAATAGCTTTAATATACAATTGATGTCGACTATGTCAGCAATACATAGTTGAAATGATTAATATATTACTACGCTAATGTTCAAGTTTTACATTTAACACATAATCATTAATTAAATTACTGGCAAAACAATGTAAATGTAAAAAATTATCATGAAGTCGTCTGAATTAAGAAAGAATAAAATACTTTCATACTGTGTCTAAATTATGACTTTAATGCGTTCAACGGAATCGTAAGTCAATAATATTAAACCGAAAAGACTTACAATAAAACATTTTACAAATACAAATACATTCCACCTGGGTCACTGGGCTTAAATAGTGAAGAAGGACTTGTGTAACAATCAGAAATTGAAATATTACATCCCACCCTAAGCCTTCTTGCTGTGTCTCGGAGGAAGAAAAACCAAGAAGCGTGTATCGCATGGGCAGATCCCTTGATTCCGTCAACGTACGCTTTGTTTCAACCAATGGCAAAACAGCCTACTGTTAACTGTAAGCGCAAGGGAAAGGAAGGGATCCTCGTAAATAGATCGGAAAGAGGTAACTGGATTTTAATAATAAGACGAGTTTAGACCCGTATTGAGGCTGCAGTTGGCATTTTGAAAAGTTATCTATATACCATAAGGAAATGTGTTATTTATTAGTTTCGAAATGAAGCATTTCCGAATTATGGTGACATAATTATTTGTCTTCCCTGCGTGTTTTTAATCCAAGCCTGAAGATTTTACGAATATTTTTAAACATCCTGTATTAGTTAACACATTTCAGATTGTTATGTAGAATATTATTGCAATACAGACGACTACTGTGTAGCATTTTTGGAGCCGAGAGTGTCAAATAACCTCTTTGACTCGCACAATGCTCTCCACAATTTGCTCTTCCTTTATAGTTTGCCCTCCAGTTAATTATACCTTGAAGCTCACTCACTTCTATAAAGTGACAATGGGAAATGCATGCTGTACCGAAACGTGATACCTTAATTCTATATCCGTGACATGCGATATATTGCCTAGTACTCACCACCTCATGCACGATGTGTATGCTGACATATAAAGCTGAGCAAACATGATCCTAGCAGTACAGTTACTTTAGGGAGACATTCACCATCTCGATCGGACATTCGTTTGGTATAGTACGCCAAATTGTTGGAACATAGAGTTACATACACTTTGAACAGAAGCTTCAGATGACAGTAAAATGCGAAGGGCTAGAAATGTGACTATAAAATATTTAGTAAGTCTTTAAGTTTATCGTTCAACTATAAAACGTTACTTCTTCATCTCCTTTCATTCCCTGCATTCCTCTTTCTCGGTTCTTCACTTTTAAAATTCTTAATCCATTCAATCGCTGCTTCTCTTCCCAAATATTTATTGCACATGACACGTTATATTGTAATGTAAGGCAATGAAATATACAATCTTTTTTCCTTATGATTAATAACTACACATTACTCTGAATCATTTAGAGAAGCGTTTCTCAAACTATGGTCCACGGACCACAGGTGGTCCTCGAGATCTGTCTTTGTGATCCTGCACAAGAAAGAACACAAAAAATCAAATTAAAATGAAATGTGGATTACATAGCAAAGAAATAGTATTTATCTTATGGAAAAAAAGTTCTAAATGCTGCTTATTCTGTCTGGAAATTTCTTGCAACTAGCATCTATCGTGCATGTGTCTTCTTATTTTTTTAATTAATAGCGTATAAATTATACAAATTCCATTCTGAAAAATAAATGATTGGAAAATTTACATGAAAATTAAAAAGTTCTTATATTTTTCTTTTATTAAAATGTTTTTCTAATTAATGATTCTAATAAATATTAAGGAATTTCTAATTAATCGTGTTTAAAAATGTGTGATAAAGTTGCTTACGAACTGGCAAGAGTACATGGTCTCGGTAGAATCTTTTTGCACAATTTCTATAGATGTAAATACAGCTTTGGGGCACTTCTTCCATATTAGACCATTGAAGCTCTCGTGAGATTTTTTGTCATCGGTGGAGAGGTAATGAAGTATGTGCGAAATATTTCTCTTGGCATGCATTCTAAAAGTTTGTGAGCTTTGCTGTAATCGTTTTGCCATTATATAGTTGCAAGCTTTTGTTAGTCAATCTGCTTTCCCTTAATTTTGTTCCACTAGTCGCCTTAGTCTACCGCCCATTAGTTTTTGTACTTAACTTACACAATCTAGTTCTTCAATAACAAAATTCTTCCCCTAAGGCTTGCTTTCACATACATTTTTAAATGCACTTTAAACCCCGTATCCCAGGTATTTGATATATCTCACACCATATTGTGGTGAAACTTGAACTTAATTCCTCCACTTATTTCTTCTACATGCGCCTCTCTGCACCATTTTGTTTTTCTTTCACTTTTTTTTGTAGATAACACCAGAACATCAGTATTAAGTCCAAAACCTTGCCAGTGTCAAAAATGATTTTTTTGAGTAGTGTTTAACGCCCGTTTTTTACTACTGAGGCATCACAGGCAGTGGACACTGATGATACATGAAATGATAAATTGGGAAAGGATTTTTTTAAAGGAAGGAAGCGTTCCAGGCCTAAGTTTAGGGTACCTCCCCGGCATTTGCCATTTATGAGGACTGAGGAAAAACTGGAAAAAAAAAAAAAAAAAAGTTAGGGAGGACGGTCCTGGTGGGATTGGAACCGCAAACCCCCCGCTCACAAGTCCGCGCCTTAACGACCTCGGCCACCCGTGGCGGTCTCAACACTGATGCCAAGTAGATCTGCTGTCATATGATACCATGCCTGTTGACAAAGAACCCCCTCCCATTATTAATTTTTCTTCAACAAATTGCTTATCAGTAGCCTTCATGCTTTCCTCATTAACATCTTCCTCAGTGATGTAAACATTGCTAGTGGTACAGGCGTTGCCTTTCCTGCTTATCCTTCATCTCTTCTCATACCATATGCAAACCTAATACTCCATTCTTAGATACAGAAGTTTTGAAAGCAGTGTCATTGGTACAGAAGCCATGCACACTACTTAATGTATGTTCTTTATTACCATCAACAACAACTGTAATCATAATACTTTACATTTACAGAAATATTTAATTACTACTAATAAAGTTCTGGATCCATAACCTTAAAATCACTTTCATTTTCATCAATATTTTCTTCTAAAACAATAAATGGTCCCAA